>JAEQBH010006891.1:0-222595 GCA_016808115.1 Tetrastigma voinierianum | reverse complement strand
TTGAAACTTAGATATTACATCCTACTATTAAACAATTATAATTATTTAATGTTATAAATTTAGATCTTCTTAGATATCTTAATAATATTATTTTAGTTCTATTATTACAAACTAATATAATTTTTATTAACAATTATATTAGTTATTTAGTTAATAGTACATTAAATTTGAAAATATTTATATTATAATCTTATTTTTAGCAATTTGAAACATATTACTTACATTAAATTTTAGTTATATAATGTTTGAAACTTAGTTATAATTAAAATGTTAGAAATTTAGATCTCTAGATATCTTAATAAATATTATTTTAGTTCGTAATATTACTAACTAATATACTTTTAGTTAATTAATTATATTAAATTATATTAGTTATTTACTATAATCTTATTTTAGTAATTTGAAACATATTACTTATATTAAATTTTAGTTATATAATGTTTGAACTTAGGATCTTAGACATACTCTTAATGTTAGAAATTCTAAATCTCTTCTTAGATATTACTCTTAATAGACATGTTTTAGTTCGTAAATTTTTTACTAACTAATATAATTTTTAATAATTAATTATATCACTATATTAGTTTTTAGTTAATAGTACATTCTAATTTGAAACATATTTATATTATAATCTTATTTTTTAGTAATTTGAAATATATTACTTTACATTAAATTTTAGTTATAAGAATGTTTAAACTTAGTTATAATTAAATGTTAGAAATTTAGATCTTCTTAGATATCTTAATAATATTATTTTAATTATTATTACTAACTAATATAGTTTTTAGTTAATTATAATTATGTTTAGTTATTTAGTTAATAGTACATTAAATTCTGAAACATAGCTTATACTATAATCTATTTTAGTTATATAATGTTTGAAACATTTTTATACTATAATCTTATTTTAGTAATTTGAAACATATTATTTTAAGCATTAAATTTTAGTTATATAATGTTTGAAACTTAGATCTTAGTATATATTTAATGTTATAAATTTAGATCTTCTTATATAGGCATAATGATAGTTATTTTTAGTTTCATACACAGCTAACTAATATACTTTAGTTAATTAATACATTACAATCTAGACATATTACTTTAAAACAACTATAATTATTTTCATGTTAGAAACTTAGATATATTTAAATATCATAATAATATTAAATAACATAGATATCATAATATTAGATTATTATATTGACATCATGTTAGTTTAAAGTTTAAATTAAGTTAGATATCATGTTAGAAATTAGATCTTACTTTTATATTAACTTACATTTATATAATGTTATTATAATGACATCATATTATATTATCACATTGATTTCAAATTTAATTTTCAATAAAATCACATGTGTTTATAGGATGGATAGTGGAAGTGGAGGCTTAGATCTCAGACGAGGTATTTATATTTTTTGGAGTGGATATAAATGGAAATAATTTGCAATTATTGTGATTTAATGATAAAAAGCATAATTACTGGCTTAAAGTTTTATTTGTCACGCATTCCGATCCTCATTCAAATACTGCTCGTCCAAATGTGCCGCCGAAAGTCAAACAAGAAATGAAGCAACTTTTAGAACATAAAATTAAAACAAAAGCAAAAAAAACCGTTGATATGAAAGAATTTGAATCGACCATTTATAAGACAATCGAGAGAAGACATCATACTATCATCGATTTATAATGATGTATATGGCGAGAGCGACGATATGCGAGGCGTGAAAAGACTTTCATTATAAGTAAATTTTATAACTATTTTATTATTATAGCATGGAATATAAGTAATTTTTATTGCAGTTGAAATGGCGGTTTTTGTATGGAAATCACGCTCCAACATTAAGGAATTTGACCTTTAAGGTTCTTTCCAAAATCGCATCATCTTTAGCGTGTGAAATAAATTAGAGCACATTTGCTCTAATTCATACCAAACAAAGAAATTGACTTGCTTACCATAGGCTCCAACAATTGGTTTTTTATTATTCCAACATGAAACTAAAGATACGTGGTATAGAGGCAGATACCGATAAAGTTGTCAAAAATAATTTTCTCGATTTACTTGAAATTTCAGCTGAATTTGGTGAAGAAGACGAGAATCAACCGTTTCAATGGGTTAGACCTCTCCATTTAGATGATGAAGATAGAAATCCCGATTCACGACCGCCGCACGCCTCGGTACAGCACGTCGAACGAGTTTTATCCTCGAAAGCTCCACAGGAAAGCCAAGCCAAGACACGAGCAGGGACTCATTTTAACTCGTTGTTACTTCTCAAACCCTTGATCCAAGTGTTGAAAATATAAGAAGAAACCAAGCTTTACCTGGTGACTTATACTACAAGTTATGATTACCAAGATGGCAGGGGGACCAATGATGGTAGTGATAATCGAAATGATGGCGGAGATATTATAGATCCACAACAAAGTCAATATCCATTGAGCCAATTCAACGCAATGATTTCAATACATGCTATATAAGATGAAGACCTTCACGGGTCTAGTAGAGCCACCGCGACGTGAGTCATCGGAAAAGTTCATATAAAGAAAGACAAACGGCTGATGACACCATGCTACTGAGTGATCGCCAACCGCTTGATTCAATGAGTATTGGAACTCAATTCGGGCGATTCACTCAATGAGGCAATATATTTCTTATACAATGAAGTATGGTCGCCCTTCACACCCTTCGTGTTCCATTGCGAAGAATATGGAACGATTAACTATCCTCGCGATCCACAAACGCCACTCCAAATTTCATATCAAACGCAAATGCCGATTTCAACGAAGACGCGCGAACCCAGCTTTATCCATCGAGAGGTTGTGGGTAGGAGTCAACAAATTTATTCATGGCATATTCGAAGTTACAATCAATATTATCTGAATAATTCATGCCTCGTATTTAATACTAGTTTCATAAAAAGATGAGATTCTTTCATCAAATAACGTAGAATTGAAAGAACATCTGGCCTTCATTTCGTTTTAAATGACTATCAGAATGTAATTTCTCGATAAATTATAAATTTAATATCGCCTTAACAAGTCAGATATTTGCTTATTTACGATTTTTTATACTAATAAAGATTATACGAATTTCAGTAAATATTTTGTTAATTTTTACTTTATCAATATTTTTGTTAAAATATCTATCGATATTTTCGATATATATGTAAAATTCAAATACCGATATATTCGTAATTATAGATTTTTTTTTTTTGAACGAATGTATAAATTAATTAATTTAAGTGACATTATAGTCAAAGGAATGACCCAACACATGGTTGTTATGATAAGCAATTAATTTACTGACCCAAAATGTGCAGTTGGTGGTCAATGATCCACAAATTTTGGGTCGTGTACACCAACTTTGTCAGTCCAATGTGACAAGGACACACTTTTCACAATAGAAAAAAATAAGGTTTTGGTTCGTTTATTATTATTATTATTAATTTATCAATTTTATTTTTATTTACTTTATATTATATCATTGGTAAATTGTGGGTCACTTCTATACTTATAAGGACTCATGAAACCTCTAAACACAACTTTCTTACCATCTGCTAGGTCTCAAGGTTACTTTTATGCTTATTTTTTTAAAGAGATAAATTTATCGATTAAAGTACAATATAATCGATAAACATAAAATAAAAACGCTAAAACTTTAAAAACGACGCAACATCCGCATTAATGTAAAAATTATCGATACAAAAGTTTCATATATTTAATAATAAAAATGCTGCTATACTTAAAATTTGATATTTATAAAGATACCAACGAACATCACTGAAAATATAAATGAGGTTGAAAATATGGACTCATAATCTCTCAATTCCACAAATTTATGGGACTTAATCTATTTTTATCATTTTTTTATAAATTTTTTCGACTCATTTACCACTCTGAATAGGATCTAAAGGAGAAAATAAGTGTCCATATGTCTAACTCCTATCTGACAATATTCAACATTTAATGGGAGATATAGTTTACTATATTATATTAAAAGTAATCTGTTTTAAAATAATAATTTGAGCTGCTTTAAAATGAATTGTAAAAACATATTTTTAAAAACATACAACCAGTGGTGGACTGGGCTGAGAAAGTGGGCCTACTGGGCCCAGAATGGAGTCAGAGCCTGCCTTCGCCCTTGGGCCTTTATTACGGTCTTCATTTCTCTCCCACAAAAGTCTCCATTTAATTTTATGTAATGTCAAAATTTGAGAAATTAATAATTTTTATTTTAAATATTTATTACCGAAATTTCAAGACATATAATTCTAAGAAAATATTCGATAAATCGTTGACTTAAAGTAATTTAATTACTTAATTCATAAGAATCTCAAAATTTAAAGTATAAATAAAAAAATTAACTATTTTAATTTAATATTTAAAATTATTTTTGATTTTAAAGTTACATATTAAAATATTTTTATTAGATATGATTGGGAACAGTTCAATAAAAGATATTCTCGTGCAGTCGTTTTCGATTTAATTTATTTTTATGTTAGTTAAAAAGAAAAGACAACGCATTTATAATTTGTCGATGCATGTTTAATTTTGGGGATTAAAAAACAAATAAATAAATAAAATAAAATAAAATAAGAGAAAGTAAAATGAATGGGAAAGAAACGGTCAAGAGGAGATGTAACGATCAAATTAAGAAGTGAGAGAGTATTCGAAATTCGAATGGCAACTTTTATGGAGGGAAAAAGGATGTGGTCAGCTGGGACCCACTCACTCAACCTAAACCAATCATATTTCGCCACGTTACCCGTAAAATCAAGATAACAAATAATTGTGGCCCATCTGATTTAATCCGTTCCGCTCCTCACATCTGTTTCTACACCATGTCTTTCATTGAATTACCAAATTATCCTTCTCTCCATTTAAATTTACACACTACCCATGAAATAGAATTTTATTATTATTTTTTTTATGATCACCTCTATTTTTAAAAGAAATATTTAATTGAAAGACATCAAATAATTCAAATTTTATGAATCTAATATTTTTCATATTTTTTCTAGAATAAACCAAAATTTGTGAATCAAACAACCAATTTTGAATAAAAATTCAGTTTTTCATTTCATATATTTATATTGATTATTTTTGTAACAAAATATCGAATTTTTTGTCAAATTTAGGTAAAAAATGAATGGAGGATCAAATTTCTAATTAAAATTTCAAAATGTCTTGTAATCCAATCACCATTTTAAAACAATTACTTAGATTTTCTAAATTATTAAATATAATATTATTTATTAGAAAATATTTAAATACTAAAATGGATATACAGAAAAAAAGTATAGTAGAAGAGAGAAAGGGAAGTGGAAGCATTTTCACCTTTCAAGAATGGTACTTGGAGAACTACTTCATGGGTTTTGAATTTAGCCTCAAAACAAACAACAAAAAGGCACAATTCTCACGCCATTATCGAAAATGCCATCACGGATCCTTCCGCACTAAACCAAAATTTTAAAATAAAAATATGAAACAGAAACAAAAAGTGTGATGAAGGGTCAACAGTACACGAAATTTAAAATTAAAATTAAAAACAAGAAAACAGAAACGAAAAGGTGATGAGGCGACAAAGGTCGTAGAGATGAGACAATTTTTGTTGGAAAAGAAAAACAAAACAAATTAAGCTTACTTTATTCACCAATTTCCTCGATTACGGTTTCTCACCATCGTTGAAAATATCAAATTTGTCATCTTGGTGGCCCCATCCACCAACAACGGTCGTCTTCACAAATTCAAAATTCTTGGATCTTTTCCTCGATTCTCTCGAGACTGGCATCTCTGAATCTCACGCTACTGGGTGTCATTTTATGGAGGGGTTGTGAATTTCTCATGGTACTTTCCCAATTATAATTTTTCAAAGACAATTTTTATTTACTCAAATTTAGATGTTTTAATATCATATCAATATACATATTTTATCTTATCTAACAAATCACGAATCACTCTAAGACTGCCATTCATGAGGATGAACATACGAGATAGCCAAATTCAAATTTATATCACATAATATTATAATATAATATGTAATTGTTCATGTGAACATAAATTAGTATATTTATTTATTTATTTATACTATTGTTGTTCAAACTTTTGAGTAGATAGCCGGAAGAAGATTAGGTGAATGAAATTTTATCTTTATTTATTACTTCCAAATATGTTGACATATAAATATCAAAGAATGAAGACAAATATAAAAATAGTGAAATATCCACAAACATAATAAAACAAAGTGGGTATGAATGACTTATTTTGACGAGAATATCTTAGACTTCAATAAAAAAAGAGTCCAAAATTTTGTACCATTTGACATGACTTTAGAGGCATATTGAAAATGATATCATTCAAACAAATATGTATATATAATGTGGGTGTTTAAGGTTTTTTGAATCATGTAATTGAAACATAATCATTAAAAACAAGCTTTTCAGTTATGCTACATTGACTAAACCACATAAATATGTGTTTTATTTTTTCTTTGTTTATTTTCGTCATATTTTTTTTTTATTTTGCAACAAAACATATGGTAATTTATTTAATTTGTTTATGTATGTAAAGACAAATCATTTGCATAAACTTTACGTAATAAAAAGCTAATCTATGATTATATGTAGATTTGAAATTAAAATACTAGAATTGGCACCGATTTTGAGCTTAATGCCTGTAGTCTAATGATTGTACTTCTAAAAAGGTAAATGTAACATCAAAAGCAAATTAATTGACATTTAAAATTCTGAAATGAAGAGTAATAAATTTTTTTATCTAAATTAAATTCTTCAAATTTTTAATTGGGAATTTAAGGATATATTAAATCATATTCATAATAAATGTGGTATGACTGACTATATATGAGTTTATAACTTACTTCCACTCTTCATTTTTTTTAAATGATGGGGGCGAAATGTACGGATGGAGTGGCATGGTTGATATTTTGAGTGATGGGGGAGGGTAGATTGGTAATTGTGAAGATAATTTGAAACGAGTGGCCGCTTGAAAGGGAGATTCGAAGACTGTGACGGCTTCGATCAGTGTCGTTCTCGTACGCCAGAGGAGATAGCAAGACAAGGTCGGTAAGCCAAGAGAGAGAAAGAAGATGACCGGAATGGTATTTGGCTACCAAGGGCGTGGTTGGTGAGGAGGTGATGTGGTGGGGGGAAGGGGACGAAAGGGGCTGAGGAGCAGAACCAGCTGTCTATCATGGCGTTTGTACTGGCAACATTGAGGAAATCTATGGTTTCATGCAGGGTTGATAGAGGCGACGATGTGATATCGGCCGTGCAGCAAATGGAAATCGGGTGGCCTACCACGTTCGTCATATAACCCATGTGACCTTTGATCGATTCAATGGGTTTTTGGGTCTTCCGGTGGAGTTCGAGGTGGAAGTGCCGGGCAGAGTCCTATGCTAGTATCATTTCTCTTGAATTTGCGCCGCGGGTGATCTTAATTTTCGAGATTTTACCTGGGTTTGATTAAACAGTTCGCGGTGGATGTGTTTTTGTGGGGTTTAGACTGGGACTGCTTAGTTGCTGGGAAAACTGGGGAAAGAATTTGCTGTTTGTTACCTTGGTTCGAAGTCGCCATTTGAGGTCAGGTCGGTTTTACGACTTGGGTTTGCAAACTGAGGCCCAAAAATGTTTGCTTCTTTTTATTTTTCCGCAATTTCTGGCAACCAAACGGCCCAAAAATACTGGTTCCTACATGCGAAGAGAGCGGTTATTACTGGGTTCAGGTTTAGCTGAACAAGCTGTCTATCACACCCTTTAAATTGTAATGTATCATTGTGTGCTATAGGTGATACTGTTTTTACACTAAAATTATGTAGTAGATCTAATTTTTCTCTGCAGAGAAATTTTTGAAAGAAAATTAAAACCCACATTCCAAGTTTTGTAATGATGTTTTTAAGTTTTTTAGAACTGCAAGACAGGAAATTTTGTTGTTATCTAAAAGCCTAACTCCTTCATTTAGGAGAAAATGGAGGAAACTGAAGGAATAAATTGCCTTCCTAAATCGAAGAACAATTAGCATCCAGAGAAATCTTGGCTATAGGCTGAATAGGTTATGTGTTCTCTTCTATTTTATCTGTGAAAACTGAAAAGTTAGCTTTTCAAAAAATTTTGCTTGTCTTGTGGATGGGGGAAAATAGATTCTACTTAATTCCACTTTATTCCTATCTTTCTTTTGGATTCAGTTTTCTGAATTTTGCTTGAGATGCTAACTTTTGTGATTATGTAATTTTGTAGTGCAAGTGTGTTTGGCGTCTCAGCGGAATCAATGTAATGCCTTGATCTGTGCGAATAGTGTCCCCACCATTTTTGTTAATGCAGGAGAGGTTATATTTCAACAAGGCTTAAAGGTATGAACTTTTAGCGCAAACGAATATATCGTGAAAGATGGTGAAAAGGAGAAGAAATTTTTAATTTTCTTGGTCGCTTTGTCTGTTTATTTCAGCAATTTTCTTACTGGTTCTTTGAATGGTGTGTTGTAGGCGGAAGGATTTTCAGACAAACCCTGAAAGAAGCAAGAAGAGCATGTGAGGGACCAATTGAACAAGGGAACAGCCTACTGATATTGATGTTCACTGTTTGGCTGGCCTTATCAAAGCCTGGTTCAGAGCTCTTCAGGAATTCTTGATGGTCTTTCCTGAGCAAGTTCTTCAATGCACTACTGAAGAAGAATCCGCTGAGCTTAGAAGCAGTTGCAGCCGACTGAGGCTGCATTGCTCAGCTGGGCTGTTGACCTTATGGCTGATGTTGTTGAGGAAGAGGAATTGAACAAAATGAATGCAAGAAATATTGCAATGGTTTTTGCTCCGAATATGACTCAGGTTGATGTTAAATTCAGCGTTTCTCTTTGATTTAGCTATGATGGGGTCCATGATTTTAAAATGAATTGAACTCCCTTTTTGTTTGATTTCATCATATGTCTGATCCATTGACGGCTCTAATGCATGCTGTTCAAGTGATGAACTTGCTCAAGACCCTGACCACAAAAACACTGAGGGAAAGGGAAGAAAGCACAGCGAATGGAGGGTATTCGTTCTATCTTCAGTCTCTTCTGATGGGCAAACTGATGAAGAATTCGACATTCAGCATGAGATGGATACGAGCTGTGAATTGAGAAGGCCGACTTCAGATTATGACGATGATCATGCCCATTACACCCACAGCAGTGAACACGATGGGGACAAAGATGAAGATGATGATGAAGTCCAGTCGCCAAGCATGATACAAGAATGCTTCTTAAGGCGATTGGATGAGAAAGAAAAGGTCACAGAGATTTTCCAAGAAGAAATAGCAAGAGACTTTGGCTCTAACATGGATTCTTCTGCTTCATTTACTGACAGCAAAAATGGGAGTTCTGGCTTGAGCACAAGCGATGGAGAAGAAGACTCAGGAGCAAATTGTATCGTCGAACAGAAGGCTTCTGCCGCGGGTAAAAAAGTCATTATGGAAATGAAGACATTTGATGATGGTGAAATGGTAGACAAATTGGCAGATTCCTCCACTGATGATAAGAAGATGGTAGACAAACTGTTTCTATCCAATTAATCTGTTTGTCTCTCCACAGTCATGGTTATTGGTTCCGTAATTTACTGATACTGTGTTGTTGTGCTGTCATCGGGCTGGTGATGATTTCAAGCCGGGGTAATTGATTCAGAGTCTAGGGTTCAGCTTGGGGCTGAACGGTGCTTGTTCTGCATTTTCTTCCAGTAAAGGGGTTTCTAACTCTGACCATTTAGGTTGAAATGGTAAAAGTCTAGTCCCATGGTTGGGAATAGTGAATTCTGAGAGTTCAGCTTTAGGTTAAAAACCTCTCTTTGTTTTTGTATGTTGTTTGTATGCTGATTTGTAGAACAAATTTCAAATCTTGTCCACTTCTGTTGTATCAATACTTTTTACATCAACTGTGCTCTCCCTTTGAGTAATTTCTCTCTCTCTCTCTCTCTCTCTCTGATAAATCTCTACAGGACTGATTGTATTTGTATCGTGTCTGGATTGCATTTTTCTATCCTTCCCTTGATAATATCACTAATATATAGTATTAACATTAAATATACTGTAAGAAAAAGAGGTGAGTTGTATTACAATCCAAAATCTCAAACCAAGATGCGGAAGGTCTAAACAAATAGAACTCAAAGATAAGAAAAAGTAGTAGGTTAATAAGTTGTATTAAAATTTATACATACATATTAAATTTTGTGTTCTCAACAAGAAAATATAATGGTTTCAAAACCCATCATCAGCCATGGCTTAAGAAGGCAAAGCTTCCAGAACAGCCTGTTCTTCCATCTCACTACTCCCTTTACTTGAATCAACACAAACACCCGGATTTTCGGGTTCCAGACATCGATCCAAATCCCAGTCTCTGCAGCCCCATTGGCTTACTAGTCAAAGCTTGATCATTTCCATCCTCTCATCTTCACAGATCATGGTAATTATCATCATGTCACCAGGAGTCTAAACAATCAAGTTCTTCATCATCATCATCATCATCATCATCACCATCATTATCATCATCATCATCATCATCATCATCATCATTATCATCATCAACCCGATAAACATTCTCAGAAAATTCACAGCTGCATGATTCTGCATCATCATCCTTGTCCAAATCAATCCCATATCCAGGATCAGATTCAAGCTGCTCGGAATCACCAGAGGCCTCAAAAAGAAGAAAAGATGACACATCAATTAGCTTCCCGGAATCCATATTTTTCTGAAGTTTGGATTCAAGGATTATGAATTCCTTATATAAGCGATAAATGGGGCTGAACTATTTGACAGTATGACGCTAGATTATTAATGGTATTGCTGGTCGGCATACTAATATGGGAAACTTTTCGATGAGATTCTGCATGTGATGGGTAATGAAGAGTTTTATTCCAAATGGGACAATTGTTAGCTGCTGAACTTCTAGAAGGATAAAGAAAGATTTGGATGAACCGGTCTGGTCATCTAGAAGGCGAGCCAAGGAAAGGAAAGTAAAGTAAGAAAGGGGGCAATGTGGGCCCCACACACTACAGTTTTCCCCTGAATTCAATTTCTCAAAATTTTCTTCATTTGAAAAACTTGTTATTCTAAATCTATCTATCAACACGTCTCCATAGGCTTAGAACGCTTCTGCTACGCCCTAATACCTATTTGGCCTATTTGATGGTGAAATTTTGAGGTTTTCTTTTAAGATTTTATTTATTATTTATGTTTATTTCAACACATAATAAAAGATTTGGTACATGAGGCACTACAACAAGTTTGATAATTAGGTCATTGTCAAAATATTGTAAATTTAATATAGAAATATTTGTTGTAAATATCAACATCCAAAATAAATTTGTGAATCTAATGTTATGTTTGGTTCTTATTTTTAGAACAGTTTTGAAAATACAGAGAACATATTAATATTATCTGAAAACTGAATTTAATAATGTTTTGTATTCTTCGTGTCTTTCGGAACAAAAAAAATTAGAAATTAAATGTATTTTCTCTGTTTTTCTTCTTCTTCTAATTTTTTAGAATAGAAAACTATAACCAAATAAACCCTAATATTTCTCATGTTTTTTCTTGAAAAATAATCAAATTTGGACAAAAATAGCCTTATCCATTTTACGTGATCTACAATTGCCTCCAAAAGTTAAGATGTTACTTCGGTAAAGAAATAATAATATTTTTGTCAAAATTTGATCAAAAATTGATAAAAGGTCAAATTTAAAAATTAAGTTTTGCTAATAAGCCTTAAAGCCAAGTTAGCTTTAAAAGGCCAGATCAGAGACAGAAGTGAAAAAGTTATAAATTCTATTTACACTCCTATTTATTTCTCTATATACCCCATATCACACACACTTACGCTTATACCCCATCTCTAATTCAAGATGTAAAAAACGAATTTGCAGTAAATGTAATCGTTTGAAGGAAAAGATAGGATTAGAAATTTCTTGGTTGAACTATCCATGCTGCAGTTTAATCTTAGTCCACAAAAGTCTTTTGTCACTCACACTGCAGTCATCCAATATGAATGGATCCCTTTAATAAATTGTTAGTGACAAAATCGTGTCTCACGATTTAGCCATTAAAAGACAAATTCAAACAAATACCACCATTATCAATCAAACAATAGACACAATTTTAAATTTTTATTCAACTTCATTTATCGTTTAGTTGTATATATATATATATAGGCATATATATAATGAAAAATAAAAGTTGGTTTGCCATATAACAGTGAAGAAAAACCCGAATTTGTTCGTATGGTGTCTTTGTACTGACACCATGGCGGGCGCGTACACTTGATTGGAAGTCGCTGGAAATTGCCTGTTCTAATCAATTGACGCAAGATCTTATTTAACCTTGCATTTTGAATTTGTCAATAGGATTATATTCTTTGACGCGAAGATTTCTTACTTTGGACGCATTTAATTTTTTTTTGTAGTTAACATTGTAATAGTTTGTATTAAATCTAACGATATCTCTAATTATGCTACGATAACAAATCAAAAGTTTATTTGCTATTACCTGCTAATATCGAGTTTAGTGATAGGTTGAAATTGATAAAACATCAAACGTAAGATAATATGTTAAAGATGATAATGATAAAATTGACTGCCACTTGGAAGCAAGCTTACTTAAATCAAATAACCAAAATGACAAACTCAAGCATCAAGTAAATATTTTGATAGTTTAGGAATTGTTATAAGGTGAATGTATTGGTGCATTTTAGTCTTAATAATCCTAAAACTAGCTTCAATGTTTATCTAATGTTTAAAAGTGTTTGAAATAAAAAAAACACATCAAATTGAACATTTAAAAAGGTAAACCAGTTGAGACGGAGCCTCAATCGATTGATAGGTTTTAACGTTTGATCGACAGCTCAATTATGGCAGAAATGGTTGAACGGCTGGTGTCGATCTATGAACTGGCCTATCGTTGAACCTAATAACGCGAAACTTTACTTGGCCGGACCACAGCCTCCATTTGGAACTGGTCAATAAAACGGTCGATCGATTGGAAATTAGATGAGGTGTGAGACTCGACCAGTTGTATGCGACTGCTCATCCAAAGACCAGAAGAGGAAACGGTCGACCGCTTGCGGTGAAACAAATAATCGACGACGGAAATTAACCATGATCACCGTGCCTGTAAAATAATCACCTGAGCGCACACGATGATGGTTGACCGTTTCGCACAACCGGCCAACCTGCCTCCAATCTGGCCGAAGCCAATTACTATAAAACAAGCATTCATTACGTGTACAACAACTAATATACAAAGAAAATGTCACCAATACAACTTAACGCGTAGCTCCCACTCTATAAATAAAGTGTGGATGATCACTTAAGAGGTCGGACACTGATGAGATCGCTGATTGTATATCCTCTCAATCATCATAATCGATTCTTAAAGTGAAATTTCCCACAGATTCATTATATTTAATACATTGGTAGAAAGTGTACATTTGTATTAATAAAAAGTTTGAGTTGTAGCTTGAAATATTTTGGGAGACTTGGCAGTTGTTCCATCGCGCTTATAGAGAAAGCCTTCGTCACAGATACCAATGATTTACAAGAAATGAAGGGAGCCATAACTAAGTGTAAAGATGCTCAAGATTGTAACTTGGAACTTGCCAGATAATGAAGCGTGCACCGCGGGAAACATAATCCGCGTAAAGAAAGAAAGTTCGCTGAACTGACAAGAAACTCTCCACCGTCAGCGTCAAGTAGGCCTGACGCAGCAGCGATCGAACCACTAAGTAACCGGGAGCTTTAGTTTTTCTATCTTATCTTTTATTTTTATCGTTATTGCATTAAATTGAAGATTTATCTTTGTTGTGCAAAAGTTTTTGGAGTAAACCAATTCAACCCCTCGATTTTTCTTAAATAAAACGAAAATAATATCTTCCAAACGAGCCGCGAACAAGAATGCCAGAGATTGATCGGGAGATTATCGCTCACGTACTACGGGACGATTTCAACCATTTTAGTAATTTAAAAAATACTTGGAATATGTCAAAACTCATATTTTGCCTAAGCATAACTCCAAAGTCCAAACCCTATAACAGCCCTGTTATCCAGTTTTGCCTGGTAATACTATATTTTTTTTAAAATACCAATCTAATACATTTAAAAAAAAAAAAAACTCAAAGTATGATCATCATCATAACAGGCCACACTACAGCTGCTTAACTCAAAATTTAAAACCGCAGAATTTTCACAATCACATATGATTTAAGGACACATTAATTTGACATTTAAAAAAAAACGTATTAGATTGGTATTGTTTTTTGCAGAAGACGCAAAAACCACTAACGAGTTTTCAAAATATCTCATTTACATCTCAAATTTTTTTGTTGTTCAAATAAGCCCTCAAGTTTGCTCTCAGAAATTTCAAATTAAATTTCATATTACGACTAAATATCATCTAAAGAGGTCAAACAAATATTAAACGACCGTTAAGATTAAACGCAATCCACGTGGCAATTTCGAAACACACTTCCTTTATTCCTCATCTCTACTCTCTCTCTTTACCGGTTGAACCAACTCTCCCCTCCCACCAACCCAGCCAATTCTACCCACCCACACGCGCACCACCTACCCAGCCCTTTTTTATTTTTTTTAACTTTGATTTTTTTTATGAAATTTTATTTTAGTTTTTAAATCTAATGAAGGAAAATTCTAAAATTTATTTTTTTAAATATAATAAATTATTTATTACTTTAAATCTACTAAATAAAAATTCAATTTTGCTTTACAAAAATAAATAAACTATCTATTATTTTAAAAAATAAAAATAAAAAATCATATTTTAATTAAATATTTATTATCTTTAATATAAATATTGTTTATAATAATTAATAATATAATAAATAAATAAAAATAATATTTTAAAATAATTTTCATTTTTTTAGAACTCCATCTATTATATTAATAATATCTGTATTAATACATTATATTATATTAGTTTTAAAATAAAATATCAAATATTAAATCTCATCGTTTGAAATAATATTAAATATTAAATATTAATTCAACCATCCATTTGATTCTATATTTTTTATTTAATAGATTTAAAATTAAATAAATTTTGTAAATATTTTATTCAAAAAACTAATTTATATTTTAAAAATAAAATTCTGAATTTTTATTTAACATTCAAAATAACAAATAATTTATTTATAAATTTTGAATTTTTAGTTGTATTTGAAATTTTAATTGGGGATGGGAAGCCTAAGTATCAGTAAGGCATCTACAACTGTTAAAATTCAAGACCCCAAAAGACAAAAATTGGGTCTAAATTGAGCAGATCAAAGCGTGCCAAACGCCACTGTGTTTTGGAAAGCACATATTCTAAGAACTTCACAGAATTCACGTCATAAAATAATCTGGCCACGCCATCGTAATTTTTAACTACTATATTTCATCTCATATTTCCTGGGCAAATTTAATTATATTAATAAAGAACATCAATTATTAAATAAGACTTCATTTCAAGACCTACCATTAGAGCTAAAACACTATTCAAACGCTAAACACTGCTCATAATCGCAAATAATTTGGCATCCCAAGTATAGGTAAGAGAAAGAGGAGCAGATCCCTAGTATGTCATATAGACGTCATATTAACATTTAGGAGTACAAGAGCAAACCATAGGAGCTGACACCAAATTAAAAAAACAATGATGTGTAACGAGATATTTGACACAACACTCCCTTTTATCCTCACACGGCGAAAGGCCGTGCAAAGGCTTGATCAATAGAGAGCTCAGATAGAGCTCTGACCATGTACAAAAACAAAGAATCATTATTCATGAATCTATTGGATTTCATAAATATGTATATATTACCTACCAAAGAAACGAAATAGTTGTGCTATTATTTCACTTAGCCACTCATGTGAGTAGAAGAAGTTCAGCCACACGCCCTTTGGACTGGGTGGGGATTTGCACGCAGATAAATGATAATCAGCGAGGCCGATAGTTCATCACGTGCGGGCGGCTGCCAAGTGAGAGGCACCGACTCAGCCTTCCTGAGATGGTGGCGGTAATGATTAACATTTAAACAGGTCTGAATCAATACAAACCCACAATAATTGCCCACAGAATTGAGCATTTGATGACAATGACAAATACATGACTCTAAACCAAATAGATAATTTCAAGTTTATCCCGAAGAAGAAGAAGAAAGAATCAGGTATTCTTTGTTCAACAAAGAAAGATTGAAATATATATGGTGTGCTGTGACAATCTCTAGTAGCACGGCTCTTGTTAAAAACAAAATGGGTATCTTACTGGCCATAATTACAGGGTTGCCCAGCTGAACAGCTGCATGAATATTGCAGATATGCTATGTTTGTCCAACCTAACAAATAGTAATCTTTTCTTTGCTTCTTTTTCTTAAGCCAGAATTTTATGATTCTCTCTACTGAAGAAATGCACAAACATCTTCAAACTCTAAGTAATCCTGACTAATTATTAGAATCGTGGCATTATAGTTAATAAAGGAAAGCATCATGTGGAAAATGATCACAAAACAAAATAGGTGAAAGACAAAAGAAAAAAAAAAGCACAAAAATAGTCATATGGTGCACAACCTAACAACTTTATCTCCTTTGATACAGTGTTATAGGTTCCTTCCTTCACTTTCATGGTATGAGTTATATAATAATAATAATAATAACATAGATAAATAATGCTATTTTTGAATGGTGCAAGTTTGGCAGGACAGAACCTCATCAGGTAGATATGATTTAAAACATAAACAGAATAAAAAATAAAAATAACAAAGTAAAAGAATGGAGCATTCGTGCCATTCAGCAGCAACGCTGTCAAAGATTATACATCAACCACAGTGTTTAAAGTAATTACAAGTTAAAAAGCACCAAATTTATTCTACATAGTGGAGGAAGCTGTCATCCTTAACACCTAATGCTTACCTAACAACAATGTGCAGGCAAGTAGAAAATTATGATATTTCATCAAACACCATAAAGCGCTATTCAGGTTCATCAAAACAGGGGACTTGAATTAAAATAAAGAAATTTTCTAAACCATGAATCTTATTAGAAGACTGATGCAACACACAAAGGAAATGACTGATATCATGACAGCATAAAAATTTACATAAAAATGACCTTAGTTGCTTAAATTCAAACAATATACTTTCAATAGATTTTGTTGCAAAAGATTGCTGAGATGTCTTTTGATAAACAATGAAGCAGTGTTGAGATGACTCCATAATTGCCAACTGGTATTTATAAAAACAAGCCAATATTTATACTTTTCATGAATTTTAAAAAATTAATGGAAATAAATATAGATTAAATAAGCATATACTACATTCCAGACAGGAAACACACTCTAATCCTGTTCAAGTCTTATCCTGTACATTTTTCAATCCTTTACGGTAGAGGCAAAAAACCCTAAGAAACCAAACCAATCGATAAACCAAACCGAAACCGAACCGGAAGAAATAAAGTTAACCGAACCAACGATGGCTTTGCTGCTTTTTATACACTCCTCGCCGCTGCTTCATAAATATAAAAATCGTGGATTTCCGGTTAACCAACGTAAAAATAAAAAATACAAATATTATACTAAAATTATAAAATACAATGTATATAATATATATTATGAAAATAAATTTTTATATAGGTCGCATTGTCATATAATTTAAATTTCAGGATATATATATATCTTATTAGGAATTCAATGGTATGGAGCTAGAAAATATAATTAGGAGGGTATAATATATATATATATATATATATATATATATATATATATATATATATATATATATATATATATATATATATATCTTATTAGGAATTCAATGGCGGAGCTAGAAAATATAATTAGGAGGGCATAAATATTTTCAGGGGTGAAGGATTCATACCTTCCAAACAAGGGGCCAAGATTCATTCCTTTGTAAACAATTTTTCCTAATTGTGGTGCCATTTGCCCCTAAGCCCTATGTAGCTCTAAGCCCCATGTAGCTCTACCCCTGATTAGGCTGATATAATTCATTAAAAGGATATTGATATTTAACAATATAATTCACTTTAATATTCATAAATTTCTTAAATTTTTGTGGATGAATTATAATAATAATTTCTTTTAGTTGACATGTTTTTACTAATATTTTGACACATAATGTTTGCTCACAAACTAGAGGTTATTATTCACTCAAATTTCATGCTTATAAACTTATATTGCAAGAGAGAGCAATATATAATATACATTACTTGACCTATCTAATCTTTGCCAAACCAAAGCATATAGATTATGATTATTTTGGATGTAGTTTTTTTTTTTAATTAAAATTTGTTAAAACATGCGGGTTATTTAAAAAAATTATGATTAAATTATCTAATCTCATGCATTTCTCATATATTATTTGGATATTTTAAATGGTTCAAGTGTTATGTGGATGCCATAAATGAATGATGAATACTTATTCATTTTTTTGTTGCATTTTATTGTACTTATAGTAATTATTGGAATTAAACTTTAATATACAATTATGGAATTATAAATTTGTTTTTACTCGTTAACTAAACCAATATGGTTAATCGAAGATTTACAAATCATGCAAAGAATAAGTAGTTTTTTGTTTATATAAATAACAAACTGAAAACCCACGATCAGTTTGCTTAATGGAATGGTTAGTTAATCGAACCATACTCCAATTCCTACTTTTGCGCACAAGAATAAACCTTACAACTCAGTCATGTTTTTTTCTTATTGGTCACCATATAGACAGGAAACAGACACTAATACTGTTCAAGTGTTCTAATTAAAATGTTTTGAGAAAATAACATATAAAGTGCTTCTTCAGGAAGCAATACGAGTGATTTTTCAATATTTTAAAACTGATATTTTCGTGATTTTGTCAAAAGCTTTATTTTTTTTTTCAGAAATACCTTTCTGTACAGAAGTGGCTTTAAAAAGCACCACTAAATTGACTCCAAGCCATTTTCTACCAATAGTCCATTGATTGAAGAGCAATGAATATTCTTTTAATATATGATCTTGTTTGCCTATCAAAAAAAAAAAAAAAAGAGCAATGAATATTATATCTCCAGAAACAATGCAACGATCAATCCCAAAGGCATCTAACTCTGGTTAACTTGCTGTTAGTCAAATAAAACGACCTCTTCTATAACCACAATACTTTCCTTTCCTTACAGAAAAAGGATCTAAATTTTCTTGTCCCAAAAAAAATATATTGAGAATTTCTAATCAGTATCAACTCAGTAAGGAAACACAAATAGTGGCCATTCTTTTACTCGCTATATCATTATCATTTACATCCTTCTTAAAACTCATAATAAGAAGAAAACCATGATGCACGGTTAAGTTATATTCGGTGCATCAATGTTCTTGAAAATCAGAAGCAAACCCAGTGGGACAACACACACGCAAACATGTTAAAGGAAACTATTAACATGCAAATCCCAGTAGGTGCAACCGAATGCATGCCAAACCATTCCTATGCAAAGCAGCCTACAAGAAACAAAATTGAGATACTGACCGAACATGTTTTATGACATGCAAAGTGCAAACTACTCCAGTTTGATCCATCATCCTTGCGTGTTTTCGACCTGAAATTTCAGACAAATCTGAAATTCATGGTTTTCACAAAATTTGACAAACTCAGAAACACTACTTCATATCTACATCATGTAACTGGATCATACCTAACTCATAAGTTGCTGTCCAGAACACCAATAAGGATTCTGACTTCAGAACCTCCCTGACAACCACCAGTCAATCCCTGAGGTATTATTAAAAAATGAAGGTTTCCCAGAACATTATCAGATGATCCTTCAAAGGGACACATAGGGAAGAGGTTTATTAATAATTCATCATGTCATCATGAGGAAACCAGAAATCAAGCTGTCTGATCAGAAAGACATGTTGCTGATATAGGATTGAAAATCCCATTTTCAACAAGACTTACAAGGTTGATGCCACTATCTTATCTGTCAATATTACCATATAAGCAGCCCATTGTTGTTCCTTCTTTTGTGGCGATAGAATATACTATGAGCTTACTTGTCAACATTGAGGAAGCAATGGATACCTGAAACAGAAAATTAAGATTATCAAGCAAAA
This sequence comes from Tetrastigma voinierianum, assembly GCA_016808115.1. Classification (NCBI taxonomy): domain Eukaryota; kingdom Viridiplantae; phylum Streptophyta; class Magnoliopsida; order Vitales; family Vitaceae; genus Tetrastigma; species Tetrastigma voinierianum. The sequence goes on along the minus strand of JAEQBH010006891.1, from coordinate 202,475 downwards.
AATGCACAAGGTAAAAACCCCATAACAAGAAAGATACAAGGACACATACACAGAACTATATGCCAACGCATCAATTGACAAATACCTCAATTACACGATGACAAGCCATCTAACTATGATCAATAATCTGAAATAAAAAACCGAAGAACCTCAGCGCTTCGAAATGAATGAAAAACAAAGTGTTAAATCCATCAAAATTTACTCCTTACAAAGGTTCAGTGAAGATGAAAGCACAGTTAAGATTCCTAAAATCGGCAACTTGAACGGTCACACCATATCATAGCATAAGACTTAAATACAAACTAGAAAAGTGAAAAAGCTAAACACCTCAAAGAAAATGACAAGACATTCTAAGATGCATATGTTGTATTAATACTGAAAATTCATTGCATATGGAAACATACCTTCAACAGTGACAACATGATGAACAACCACTACATTACTTTCGATTTAGATACACCCATTTTAGAACATTGTTGGATGGGAAGAATACTTTGATCACTGGATCTACAACAACTTCACAGTATGTCACGATAATCAAGAAGCAATTGCTCACATAAAGGAAACGCAAATTAAAAAGAGCACACCATGGACTCAAATAAATAGGTAATGTACACACTAAAAGAAGAGAGGAACCCAAAATAAGAAATATAAAATGTTTCCTTGAATTAGGGAAAAAGAATCTAATTGAAAATAAACAACAATTTTTCTTAGATGTTTAAAGAAATATACTATAAACAGATGTTCCCAAGGGAAAAATTCAATAAATCAATTATTAATGTCTAAATGAACTTCCATGATACACAACATAATTTGATTGGCACAGAATGCACTAAAATTACAAGTCACAGGGATTATAATCCCATGAGGCAACTACAAGCAGGATGGAGCAAACATGTAACCACAATTTAGCCTAATCCACCACAATGCGTTGATACTGCAGTAACTGCCATATACCAAGGTTGCATGACACCACGGGCAGAGAACTCAGCTTCCTTCCACTACTTACCAAGTCAATAAGGTTTGATCTGTTGTTGTTGTTCCTTTTAAGCGGAACCTTCAACTTACCACTCCAATTGGCATCCGCTCATCATACTAATGGCAGACTGAGCAGATGTCGGTGAATCATAACTGACAAATCCCAAAATAGAGATTGATTAGAGATTGAGAAAGAACTCCATAACATATATCAGATTCAAAGGAAAATAGAAAATTTATATACCAAAACATTTGCTTGCTCCAGTTGCTTTGTCGACAAAGACCTTGGCACTCAAGACCCTACCAAATGGTTGGAATGCATGCAAGTTCACATCACCAAATTCTTGAGGAATGTGATAAATAAACAGATTAGCCCAGGTAGTTCCCAAATTTGGGTCAGAAAAAACAAATTAACAAAGGTAGTACCACCAAGAACTCTTCAACACTAAAAATGCACCTTGTATTCTCACACCACTCCATAATCCCTACCCAAAAAATGAAGAAAAATACAAGAGAAAGTGAGAGAGATAAAGAGATAGAGAGAGAGAGAGAGGAAGTAGGAGCAGGGAGGAGGAGAGAGAGGTGCGTTGGAAGAGGGACAACCTTCACTCTGGCTCCTGAACTTGGAAGTAAACCAGCACCTGAGTTAAGGAGTTACTAGACATCACTGTAGGTGGCCTTGAACCAGGGGAACCACTCAGAGGCTGGTGACTCATAATTCCTCCATGATATGCCACAGGATATTGAAGACCTGGCAATGCAGGATAAGCAGAGCCCATATAACTAGCAGAAGGAACAGCATACTTCAGTACAGCACGAAAGTAAGATCAGGAGCCACACGATGGCATTTCTTGGTTTACTGGAGGAATCAGTACAGGAAAGCAGCTGATTCTGCATGGTGGCATGCGGTATTGCATAAGTCCATAAGCACCAGGAGCCTACAAAGAGAATGAAATGAAAATCAAACAATAAACTCCATCAGGATAAGAAGTATAAGAAATAACGAACTGTGACACAATAAAAGAGTATGAGTGAACCAGAGATAGAGAAGTTCAGTTCATGGCAATGGCAGTATAAAACTCAGAGCATTGGGTTACAGAGAAGGTACATATATATTTAATAAGATTAAAAAGTGACATTAAAATTTTAATTATTAATTATAAGTCTTAAGATTTCGTATGGATTTTCTGACTTGAAGTGTTATGTGATAGTTCTATTATAAATGCTATCGAAATATATGTTTTGAGGTATACAATATCAAGTACTTTTTCATCTATTATTCTTACAAGATATATCAAATGCGGCTATCCAATTAAACAATTCTGATAACATTTTTGAGCAACTAATTACGTTGCTTATAAGGTATATCAAACTAAATGATTTCAATTTTTTTTGATAGGCAAAAGTGTTTCCATTAAAAGCCGGAAAGGCAAACCCAAAGTCTACAAGGAGTAACAAGGAAGGTCAGAGGCTCAAACAAAAAGAGGGTTTAGCGAAAACAACCGCTGCATAACCAAGCTACAGTCTTCTAGAAATTGACCTCATACACATTCATAAGGGATGTAACAATAGAAATATCTCCATTTTGGGAACAATCCCGCCAATACAAAAGTGAGAGTTTAGAGGTACGCGAGTTTTCATATGTTGAAAGAAAAAGCTTCTTCTTCAAACACAATTCTATTCCTTTCTTTCCAAATCTCCCAAAAGATGCTGAGAGGGGTTGCCCACCACAAAATTCTGACGTTCTTCTTCACGGACTGACCCTAATCAGAAATTAGATCCCATCGCGTAGGGACTTAATTAGCAGACTCCTAACATTGAGATGAGGTTAACCCATAAGTCCCAAATTGATGGACAGTGGATTAAAATATGATCTAACCCTTCCTCTTTTTCCTACAAAATGGACATCTGCTTGCTAACTAGTAACCCCTCTTCTTAATTGTTGCATCGTTAATACTTTTCCACGTGCTTCTAGGTAAAAACCCACTTTAGAGGGCACATAGGGATTTCAATAATATATAACAGAAAATGTCAAATGAAATATCTAGATTATCCAATCTGCATACAAGATTATTAGCTAATTCAGTAATTTTATTTCAAATAATCAGTATGAATTTAAAAAAAAAACACACACACACACAAAAGGAAAAACGAAAAGACATACTCAACATATATAAAATTAAGTAATAATACATTTCGGTAAAGATTTTGAAAATTTACGTATAAAAGACAGATTTTTGGGGTTAAAAAAATCTTAACTGCACTTAGCAAAAGCTGCAAGAAATAGAGTGAATTAGGTTCTTAACCTTAAGCTAGAAGATGATGTGTATCATCTCTATTTATTTTTGAAAATCTCACACCGGAGCAGCAAGGTAAATAACGAATATGCAGCAGTCGTTTCATTATTACGACAAGGTAACTGTCCCAAGATGTTCCAACACTTGGGCTCTAGCATTGCATTATATCAAGCAACAGCATATAATAATGAACAATGAGACTAACCTGATAACCATATCCACTGTATGGGGGAACGTAACTAAGTGGCAAAGCTCCAAATAATGAAGGATGCTGTAGCTGACTCATACGCATTGCAAACTCCTGATGCCTGGGATTGAGCTGAGCCTTCGAGCTTGTCTTTCCGCGTCAGCCCATTTGACAACTAAAGGAACACTTGAACCCTGATGCAACAAAAACTAAATGGTTAGATAACCAATCATTGAATCAAATTTCTCCCTTTTTTTTAAGGCAGAAACTCACTAATCCTAATTTCATAGAACTGGGAAACCATATATGCATGACCCTTCCCGTGAACCTATGTAGCGGATGAACCCGTGACTGAACTTAGGATCTCTTAATATGGGAGCATCTACCATTTCAGCCTTTTCATAGGAGCAAAATCAATTTTTCCATATTATACCAAATCCTTGACCATGCAAGTAACTCAACTTTGTACCAACTGAGATTTTCTACGCCAGTTTGCACTTTTTCACATTGAGTGGATTGAGTTCGTTTGCTAATTTCTCACAAGCTTCCTAAATTCAATATATAATGCTAAGTAAAAGCATTTAAACAGGAGAAAGACTCTTGAATGCTTAAAAGATGTGTATTACTGATTCCAGAAGAAAAATCAAAATAATTTTCATGATCTGGTATTTATACCAGTTTACAAAAATAATAAAAATAAGTTGGCTGACTTTTCCTAAAATAAAGAAAGCTTATATCTTGATCCTGAATTAATTCTAGAAGAAGTCAACACTAAGTCTCTTCCATGTCAATACACCATTACCATAAAATAGAAAATAACATATAGACTGTTAATGCTATGGAATTCTACTGGCTCTATAAATCAAGTTAAGTCCAACTGTCCACTAGTTCCACTGTGTAAACCAAAAAGTCTTGGCATCTTATTTTCCAACAATTATTTTTTAAAAAGATCTGTAGCACTTAACAGAGTGATCTTCTATCAATTAGTATGAGTTCCAAAAACAAGGATCATGAAGAATTCCCAGCTGAAGTAACAGAGATATGAAGACAAACCTCCATTTTATGCTTCCCATTGATTGCCTCCAAGGCTGCAAGGGCCTGTTCTTTTGTTTCATATTTCAAAAAAGCACAACCTGTTATAAATACAATAAAGAGAGATACAAATACAAACCATGTCAGCTTGAGGTCACACAATAGTCTGTAACAAATAATTCAAAAAGGAATAGGATTATAAAATGATACTTTGCTTGTCTGCTGAGAACCTCTCAGAATTTGTAAGTCTTTGAGAATCCTATATTTAGAAAAGAAGAAAGAAACTTCTCAGCTTCAGAAACATCTTTCTGAAGCATGCTCAACAAAGTTTAGAGCTCTGGATAGACGGATGGCAAAAGTTATTTGTTGAAGCATATGAACTTATAATAGGCACACATTATTTAAAAAAAAGCAGTAGTATTATAAAGAATAAGAAATGGCACAGCTGCATCTAGTAGAACAAGATTAAGGATGGAATATAATTCAATCAATATATTACACCTAGCCTTTCCAACTCGCCATCTGCATACTTCACTTGCAACGGACTAGATGCCTGATTAGACAGAAAGAGCAGAATATCTTTTAATCATATGAAGTATAACATGAATGCATCATAACCTAACAAAGTATGCAGCAGATTTTCAGGCAACTAATATAGGTGACTTAAATATCTACCACCTATTTTTAAATTTGCTATTGAGTTTCCACAAACTTTAACTGATCAAGATTTGAACAAATCATAGGATCTATAGTTAGCGTCATAGGCATACGTATCAATATTTATCCCTAATTCTGCCAAACAATGAAAACCCAACTGGAAGCTAGCCTAGTGAATTCATTACTGCGGTGTTGAAGATGCTTAGTTCTGTCAGCACACCTTTTGATCCAGTAGTTTATAAATCATTTGTTTAAAGTTTCTTATCTTTTGCCGCTATTATTTCATAAGCATTTTCTTTGCTTTCAAACTCACATTTTAGGAAATATGGTTTGAATTATGAAACATCATTTAAAATTTTGACATAAAGAATTTGAAATTTTCAAAATGTTACTTCGCTTGGGATGGACCAAACAAATGGTAAAAGAATTTGAAACCAATAAAACTAATGCTTTTATCATTTCAAGAGGAATAATTTCCACAACATGATACATTCATTTGAAAGACTTCAGGATTCGGGCTTTACATTAACAAGGTAAGGTAGAGATAACTATATTTAAAATTAAAATAAAAAACTAACAAGGTAAACTAGAAACAACCTCATATGATGAAATTTTTTTGATCAGTGAGAAACAACCTCATATGATGAAATTGAAATTACCTTTTTTCTTAATTTCATAATAATGTTTTATAAACAGATAAATTTTTTGATAAGCAATTATTTTGATTAGCACAATTTGTCTCATATAAACAGATAAATTGAAATAATCAAAATATAATTGTTAGTATATATCACATCTATGAATTCTACATTATTAATAAGCAACTAAGGTGATTTTTTAAGGTTACAATTTAATAAAATCAATAAGCAATTGGGAAAGACTTGGCCTTATTTTAAGTCATGAACATAACTCCATGGCACACATGCACACCCATATCCATTGTAATATTTCTGATGGTGTACTGTTCATAATGATGAAATAAGTTTTGTAATTACATTTTCACAATGACATGACACCTTGACAGCATCCATTAAAAATCCTATGCTTTAAATTTTCTTTTTGTTTCATTTTAAATCTGCTTGCATCATGATACCAGGGGCATGCCCAATGCCCTACTATATCGTGGTTGCCTCAGTTTTCTTACACGTTTCATCAGACGTGTGTACAGAATGGAGACATTTAATTTTCTGTCCCAAACATTGGTCCTCCGATCAACTATAAGTTCGGATCCTATCTCCAAGAGTTCAAAAAAAAATTCTATTTTCATTTAGGGGCTGTCTACAGCTCAGTCATAGGGTTTGACGAAGCATGTTAGGGTTACCTAACTTGATCAATGGTCTATGGACTGAAACTTAACCAGTTTTTACATGCATCTGCAGCAGCAGCATGTCACATGTAATCAATATGGGAAATGTTTACACGTTTGAAAGTATATTAACAAACTTATCGGTAGTTATTGGCAGTTAAGATCAACAATTTCCTGACAGTGCACAAGTTTGAGAAACTTAATGGCAGTAGTTTTGCAAATGTGCACAAACGAACAAAACAACGGAAAAGAGATCAACCAACTTAATCGGAAGAGTTCGTTTTGTTATGACGCATTTGGCCTTGTCCGCTTCCCTGTCTGAAGGAAGGATAACAAAACAGCAACCTGAAACACGAAACAGAAAAACAAAATTAGGGTTTCAAACACCACCAGACACATTCATAGCGCTCAAATCTGAAACCAGATCGAAGAACGAGCACGAATCACGCATTCTCGATCTTGAAAAAAAATACACCGTATGAAAATCGAAACGGCTATAATTGGAGGAAACGGAGAGAAGACGAGATTTAGCGAGCGCATGGCGCTGTTTGAAACCCTCTGAAGCGACGCGTACTGGTCCTTTATGATGTTGACCTCGTCCACTAGAGCAAACTCTTTGAACATTACCAGAAGCTGAGTTTCGGTCATGTGCTTGGCAGATTTTGCCCTACGAAGAGCTTGACGCTTTTCGCTGGCTTTTCTGCGGTTTGTATAGTTCCGCCATAAATGCCGGCGCTTTTCTCTCTACTTTCTCGGACTTTCTCTATTTTCTCTCACTTTCCCGAGCTTTTTATTTAATTTTTCTCTTCAGAGAGAGTCGTCGCTCGTTGAGAAACAGCTTGGGGGAAATGGGGAACTTCTGGATGGCAAAGTTGGATCTTCAAAGATATATTGTAATTAAATGTCTGTAAATACCCCTAATGTTGATTATAACCACGAAACTGCCATTACAGATGTCTCAGCTGGTAATCTTCCTTCCATAGTTGTATCTCCTAACGAGCCAAGATTTCAAACCAGTCTCAACTTTCATTTACCTTATTGCCCTTCCTCTCTCTTCCTTTTCTCTCTTTATTTATCTTATAATAACATAATAAACTACTTTTAAGTTCTATCTCGATTTATAATATCTAATATTTTATTTTAATGTTTTATATGTCTCTTTGATTATTTTAAATTATTATATTTTTTTAATAAAATAAATAATTGTCTCTGAAAATATGATACCTTTTAACTAAATAATATTTTCAATCTCATGTTAGAAGATAACTAAAATATAGGATTGTTTGATTATTTCAATTTTTCCTTCTAAAAACACACATAAAATATTTAAATTCAAAAACAGTTTTAAGAAACCACAAAAATTATGTGTTTCAACGTTTCAAAAACTGTTATAAAAATTAGTTTTCAAAAATAGTAACCAGTACCATTGTATCTGAAATCACCTCATGTGTATAAAAAGAAAAAAAATCCACTTTCAAGACATAAATTAAAAGTATGATGACCAAATAGAATAACTATATGATAAAATGGGAATGAAATATGTTATATAGTAATAACCTTCTAATGGACAAACAATTCCAATGGTTTTGAGTATATGGTATAGTGGCAATCAATTAATAGTGTAAGAGATGCTATCCAATAGCTTTGTCTATTAAATTGGGTAATTATTAGAAAGAATTGTTATGAGTCAATATTAATTATAAAGTGGTGAGACACCAAACTTATTATAGTTAGTGCTCTAATTTATCCACTAATGTTGACTGTCGGAGAGCTATACTTATACCAAATTCTCTAGTCTTTTTATCCATTACCTATTCATTAGAAAGATGATTGCTGGGATTGAAGAGCTGCCATGAAAAGACCTTCCTATTATTTCATTTGTCACATAGCAAAGCAATGACTTCCTGTATCACTTTTTCTTCAAATCAAGCATGTGTTAATAAATACGTGTATATGCTATTTACATTATATCGTTGTATTATTTTATTTTTATATGGACTCGATCTTGGGACCTTCCGTAAATCCATTCCTCATTATTACTTAAATCATACTCAAGGTCGTGTATAAATTATGCATGATAAGTCAATCTTCATCTAATTATCGTCGGATTCAAGATTGTAATCCATTCAATATTGTTTGATTCACGATTGCAATAGTATGCTTGTATTCTACTCATAACAAATGATATAAATATCGGTTTCGACGGATATATCGATGGATATTTTACATGAATATCGATATATCGAAAATTAACAAAAATACTTTGAAATCCATGAATATACTTTATAAAAGTGTAAAAATAACATTAATAATCAAATATATACATTGAAATCACATTACAATAAGCTTTTAAAATCAAAAAGAAACTCAATGTGACTAAATTGTAAAAATTCCGATGATTATCTCATATCGATAAAAGATAATACTCATACCAAGACACGTTGCTCGATAATATCGATTATGGTGATCGTAAATACGTTATTTACAACATTCGACTTATATCCACAACTTCTAAATCGATAAGAAATTCGGCTCATCCACACGTCATTTCAAATATTAACTAACATTTATTATATATTATTAATAACGTTAATATATTAATATAAGATAATAAAATTCAATCAATTTAAAATACTTAGTATCATATAAATTTATCACAAAGAAAAATAGAAATTAAATTTTAATATTTGAGTACTGATATTAATAAAATTTTTGATCAAATTGAATGATTTTTTTTTTTTTTTTTGTCAAAATAGCCGCTGGATGGTCAAAATATTTATAATTTAATTATAGCTATTAGATGTATCAAAAATATTTATAATTTAATTATACGCTCGTCAATTTAATTTTTGTATAAATATGACCATTAGATATTTCCTTAATACAACCTATCAGACGTTTGCCATTTTAATCAATCGCTTTTTGACAGACTTCCATATATCATAATATATCTCCAATATATCACTGATATATCCCGGATATATATTCAATATATCCCATATATTATTTATATTTACTAAAAAATTAACCACGCACGCCACATACACCGATTTTTACGATATATCATCAAAATTGATATATTACCGATATATTAACCGATATATCGGATATTTTAAACCTTCCTTATAACGATCTCATCATTTACTCGATATTATCAGGTTTTGAGCTACATTAGCTTTTCACTTACTTGGTCTTATTTTGCTTATTTATCAAAAAACTTTAATGAATATTTGAATAAATTTCGCTATACTGACTAATCTTCTAATCCCGTGCTAGTGGTTAATCTTAATTTTGTTTAGTTTTTTTGTCTATATTTCCGTAAAAAGAACTTCATAATATTGATTAATGAGTCAATTTTTTTTTAAATCTACAAAACATTTTCGATGGTCTATGGAAAGGATTTTGTATGGATATAATTGTAGCTAGCTACACGATATCACTAATACAAAAAAAGTTACCATAATTTTATAAGAATAATGATTTTTTGACGAGTTATAAGAAATGAAAGTCATTTAACTTTTACACTTTTCAAATTTATTTTTAAAAATCCTCAGTATATTTTTAGAATAGTAAGCACAAACATTTTCCATAATTATATTACGAATTTAGCTGTAAAAACTTATTCCAATGTAAAACAGTTTTATTTAGATCATATAGATTAAAGTTTAATCTAAAAATATAAATCTCAAAAATTAAACATCTAATAATATAAAACTTATTATTATATATAAATGAGTTATTTTTTATACCTGAACCTTATGACGATAAGATGTTCACATTGGCTATAAAGGAGAGGGAGGACAAGGATGTAACATGTATAAAAGGGTACAATGGTAGCTTATAGAAAAACAAGAGGCAAAAAAGAGGCACAGACTGTCCCTGCCAAGCCACCTCCAGTAAACAAATTTCACTGCTCACCGCAACTGCCAGTGCCCTTGTCGTGTGGCAGACACAATAACCTCTCACCACTATTATTGTTTTTGGCTCTGGTAAACCCTTGGTGTAAAAAATGAATCTGACGACGTAAAAAGGGGGTATCTTGTTCCTATTGATATTTTATAAGAAAGAAAGATTATAGAAAGTACTTTTCAACGTAAAATAAGTTCTTTATATTTTAATTTTCATATAAGACATTAACAAATTCATTTATTAACCATTTTCAGAATATATTTTTTAAATAAACTTTTGATTGCTTTAAATAAGAGATAAATCCATGAAAAGGGATGAATCCGATCAACATTGTAGATTTAACCTTTTCTTTTTTTTTTCGAATCCAAAAGATACGTTATTTTTTTAAAACAAAAAAATGCAAATGAATTTAGTTATATTATAGAGATGAGACAAATGCCCACTACATTTAGTTATTATATTAAAGATTTATGCTTTATATTTTTAGAATATTCTTTCTTAAAATATAATATTTTTTAAAATTACTTAATTTTATAATAACTTTAAAATTGATCCTTCAACTAATTTATATTAAAATAATTATCAGTAAGTAATTTTTTTCCTTTTGGAAAAGTATGAAGCTCCTCCACGCAAAGGTTTTTTTGGTTTGAAAATCACTTTTTAATTATGCTGTCAGAAACTTCTAATGGCTTTGACTAATACATAGGGGGCTTAACAGCATCTTCAATAATGGAGCAAAAACAAAATTATGGATGCTCTTTTTAAAAACCTTCTCTAAGTAGAGTAATCAAATAAAATGATTATTGTAAATAAGACATTAATGTTTAGATAAATATTGATCTTTTTGATTGAATAATGTAAAATTTCATTCGCCATCAATACGGTAATCGTCGGTGTTTGCTTCTAAACATTTTTCAAAGACTTTCGACAACAAAACATGAAAATCAATATAAAAAAATATATTCTGCAAACACAAACATTCCACAACCATTTGCCACAAAGCCAAACAAGAGCGAGACATCGCATGAATAAAAAAAAATGGGGGCTTTTAGTATTGTACCTTGAAATCGATGTCAATATCGATCGAATGGCATGGACAACGGCGTGATAAAAGGGTTGGCCTACCAGATTATAGGCTATTTACGGTCGGAGAAGATAATCGCCATCACGACGGCAGATGTATAAGACCGCGACAAGCGCGAGAGGATGACGTAGATATATAAGACATGCTTCACAAGAGATAGTGAAAGGATGAGAGAGAAGATCAATTGTCAAAGATCCATGCCGACGAACCATTATTCGATCTCTTCGAATCAGGGAAGAAAACCTATGGTCTTCTAGAAATGTCGAAGACATTTCGTGTGTGCAGAGGTTAAATAAAGGGGAAATGAGTTTTAAAATAAAAAGAAATATCTGTCTATTATCACGAAAATGCCATCAACAAATAGAAAACGACTATAATTCCAAATTTCTCTATAAATACATATACTTATCTCATTTCTCACACATTCTCAATCTCAAATTATCTTCAATTTTTTGTTAGAGCTGCTCAAATTCTAGCCATTCTCTCTATGCGACACCAATTGCAAAGGTTTTCAATTAATTTTTTACAAATTATCATCTATATTTTATTACGTTTTTCTATTTATTTTATATAAGGTATTAAATAGGATAAATTATATTGTACATTTTTCAAATGTAACTGGTCGATTAGATTATTATGAGCTATGCATATTATGATATGCATAAATGCTAAGATATTAATGAATTATAATAAGATAACTTAAAATCTAATATATTTACGATAATAAAAGCCTTTGATTTGGTCACCGTCGAATTTCTCACACAATTTTATCTTTTAAGCCTAAATCTCAAAAAGTCATTTAACAAAAATAAATAGATATCGGTATCATGAATCATCAAGATGGGGACGCTAAATTATCAAATATTTAAAAGATTTACTGAACCTTTTTTATATAGAAATTTGCAAATATTAGAACATTTGTATTCCTCTGAATGTTTCATGAGTCTTACATTTTGTTTTTAAACATATTAAACACCAAAAAAGATGTCAATATTCTTAAGGGTTAAGACTATATTTGATTAAAACTTGAAAAGATTAAATTTTTCTTTTATGCTTAATAAGAGATTTTATGCGTATTTAAGATATTTCCCCAAAAGTTTTGTTGTAACAAACTAATAATAGGTGCCATTTATCTTAAAAGTATTTTTCTATATAATATAAATTTAACATTTAATAAATTTTATAATGGTAATAAAGCATACTTAGGATTATGGTTCTGTCTTCGCCACCAACTTCCATTCCTGTCACATATCAGAAATCATGAGATGGGTAAAAAGTGGATTAGCAGTATGTTATTTTGTCTATAAGTTACGAGGAAAATACCCAACAGCCTACCATTAAAAAGTCAATGCGAAGAACAATATTTATAAGAAATTAAGAATGGATGCCCCATTCAGATTGAAAATTGTCCAATTGAGAGAGCTTTGGCCTTATTTAGCTTTTAAACAACAAAATTTATTTAAAATAGTCGAAATGAAAATAGTATCACACTAGTGTATAAAACAGTAATGCTAAGTGTCATTAGTTTTATGATATTGAATTTTTTTAGTTACTTATTATAGTTATTGATTACAACATTATAAATATTTTAAAATTTTAAGTAATAATATCGCGATCATGAAGATATCATATAAGACATTGATATTATTTTTATTTTTAATTATTTAATAATTAAAAACAATATATCCAAACTCCTGATTTAAATGCTAATGCTTCCGCGCTGCTATAAAGAAAGACAAAATGTAAATAAAGATAATGTGGAATGTAATTAGCCATACAGCTCATCTGAGGCAGCAAGTGCCAAAGAGTCACCATATTTGCTACAAACAAATCTTTAATGATAAGAGAATGTCGAGGCAGATCAAAGGTCTTCTAGTTTCATGTAGACCTCTTGGGCAAAGTTTGATTACACCTTGAAGAGATGATAAACCAATAGGTTTTCAGTTGATTTTAATGTAAGCAGTGTTATATTTATGTTAATCGAAATAATAAGAATTTGATCAAGAATTGATATATTTAATTATTATATCACCATCAGAACTTAGATGAACCACGAGAGTTATATATAAATATACGGAGTTTAATTATAATTTATATTATTCAATAACCAAACACAAATAGGTTATCGTGTCACCAATTATTAATTGGATCGTGCTCAAATTATTAATTTTGATGATCTATTTATTCAAAGTAGTTTTGATCAACTAATACAAATGAAATACTTGAATGTTGAAAGTAATCGCGTACAGAATTGTCATCCCCAGTTTGATGGTGTTCCCACCGTTAATAACTCTCTATCCGGGGCTCAACTGCGTGGCTTAACAGCTCAAAGTGTACCTGGTAAAATGAAATGAAATACAAAAAGAGGCGCTATAGAAAGGGAAAGAAAAGACAGAACAAATGTCATAAATACTTTTATAATTAGGCTTGATGACAACAAATAATAGCATAAACAGGTGGTAACAGTTGCCGAGAATTCCGCTCAATGGGATACAGTGTTTTTGAAGCAAAAAGGGGGTATGAAGAAAGAAAATGGTGCCTGTTAAGCACATGGGGTAAAGCACTGAAACTAATTAGGAAGATATTTCATTGAATTTTTGGTCTCCCGTGAGATGGTAATCTGCAATCACCAAAAAAATGGAAGAGGGAAAATGCCTATAATAAGGCTATACTTTCTCAACTGGAAGTAAGTGAATTTAAAGAGAGGTTGTTACCTATATAATGATACTGGTGTACATGTGTGAGTTTCAAGATGCACAACTTCGTACTAGATGGTTTAAGTCCGGCAAGCTCTCTGAGTTTCATGAGGCTAGAAGGTAATTGTAGCCAGGACCAATCTCTGCAAACGTTGCAAAGCCCCTGAAAACAATCTGCTAGGCCAGCCAATGGGACGGGGAAATTTTATACGCAAGTTTGAGTCTGTTCTCAAGAGTTTTCATTTAGTTTGTTAGGCATGGTTGCTATGTGAAGAGCTTCACCTTGTAAAGGTCAGTCTGGCAGTATTACCTGAAACCAAACAGTGTCAAATATATTATACACAAGTTGAGGTTATAATCTATATTGAGTTTCATTTTATCGGTATCTTGAAGTGATGGAATAAGCAATAATTTTATCTCCAGTATGTAATTAAATTCTCACAGAAAGAACACACCCCTCCACATAAAAATGCACATGAAAAGAGCGATAAACAGATAAGAAAAGCTAGTAATATTACACAACCAACAGTTCTCTCAAGATTTTAATTAAATAGCCAGCATGACCTAGTTCAGTGGCACCCGCATAGAGAAATTCTTTATCAATAGAATTGAAACAACAGGAAAGAAGTGGAGAAGTAGCAAAGAAGCAAAGAAGTTTCAAGAAAAACATATCAAATACTACACTGGTCTAAATACATGGATAAATTTTTTATCATCCCATATATTAGAAAGCAAAGCAGAACTTGGTCATGGTTGAGCTGCAGGCATCATGAAACCCAAGTCCATTTTAATCAATGAATTATTAGCCAAAACAACAATGATCATGCAAAGGACTAGCAATCATTGCTTAAAGGAAATAAGTGCGAACAAGAGACATTGTTTTTAATCCTTCCACGCAACCAAATCGTAGTTTTAAAGGGATCAACATGCACCAAGGTAAGAGCAACTATGCACATGTTTTATGAAAGGAAGTGCACTTATTTTGGTTGATATAATTATGTGGTATGATCAAAATTAATAATCATTTAGATGTTCTAAGCACATATAATATCATCAAATATTATCCAAAAATTTCAAATGATAGTCTAAAGAAAATACTTGCGCCGGGAAATTTTCCTCTATTTTTCCTCTTCATTTTCTTCTCTTCTTTACAGGTCACGTGAGGTTAGCTGTAGGTGTTCTGTAGGGTCCAAAACAGGCATATATTGGGGACTTTGAAGTGAAGTGTAAATAACAACATCGCTTTTTTAAAACTGATTCTAATGACATTATATTCCATTCTATATTAAAAGAGATACTTTCTAATAAAAATCAGAAAAATGACAATTTGGTTTATTATTTGAAACAATATAAATTCTGAATGCAAACATTAAATTGAATGTAGAAAGAAATAACAAGAACAAAGGTGATAATCTGCATGTACAATGAAATCCATTTTTATAGACCCAAATATTTTTAGATTCTCGCAACATGAGATTGTAGTTTAACTATGTCCATGGTAGCACGAGGGTACTACCTGCAATCAGTTTTGTTTCATTAGTTACAAAAAAATAGGGCTAATTTGTGGAAATAACAATGGAAATGTTGTAACATAGTTGCTTATAATAATGTTACAAGAAAGGACTGTCAATGCCACACATACATGACAAGAGTTTGTTTCACCTCCCATGTCAAATATCACAATCATAAAGCAGTCACGCTGCTGTTCTACCAGATCACAATTAAAATCTTATACCTACCAACTTCTGTGGTTTGTATGAAAAGTTCAGATTTCAAAACGCTCAAATTAATTGGCCTGTTTTGCAACAGTCACAGCTCTGAAGAAGAAAAGGAAATTAGGAGGGGAGTTATACGTGAGATGCAGATGAAATCCTTCTTCAAGAGGTGTCCACCTCATTAACATCTGCATCAAACTAAAGTCAAGAAAATTTTAATGAATCTATATAGGAAATGGAAAATGTGGACTGGCCTTTAGGTTACCAAACAAATAAAAGGTAAATTATTCAACAATCAATGAAATTGCTTCTTTATATTCAAAGTGAAGATAGCATGCTTAGAACTTAATTCCGTTTTGGTTTCATCATATGTTGCTGTTGGGGCTGTGAAGCAGTCAGCACTAAATTAGCAAGAAGGCATTAATCCCTTCCAGTATATTTTTGGCTCCCTCTTCTGAGGTAAATCTGTTCATTTCCCCAATTGCTCTTCTCAAGTTTGATTTCATCTAAAAGCGCATCTGGGAAAAGAAATATAATTTCTAAGACTGTTAAAATGACAAATCAAAAAGCCTCACATGGCAGTATACCTTTATAACTTCCATTGGATTCAGCTGGCGCAGTAGCTATGGCACCAGAGAATGCCCAGATGCAATCTTGGGCAATAGATTGCTTTAATCTAAAGCCCCACTTGCACACATATTTTGAAGGTTCATACAACCCTAAACGGAGACCTCCATACAGAACAGACCTTGTCAATGCTGGCATCAATCCCAGATACAAAGACTTAGGTCCTTCTTTCTTCACCACTTCAACAAAAATCTGTCTCTGTTCAGATCAAACTTGAGAAAACTAATAGCAACTTGATTCAATAAACCATGTGATCAAAATAAAAGATACATTTAAAAGCCATTGCCATACCATTCCATTTAGGGACCTCTTTCCACCAACAAGTTGCATCTGCAACCTAACTTAAGAACATCTGCATATCAAGAAGAGATAAATGGCATAAATAAAATAGATTGGCTCGATGGAGTGGAATTTAGCCTCCAGTACTTCATTCTGATAACCTTTCCTTCAAGTTTAAGGCTCTACCCAGTTCACATTGCATGTGTGTCAATTCATCCAAAATTATGACCTATACATTTCGCTCCAACCCTCATCATCATGTGCCACTTCTGTCAGTACTCTGAGAGCGCTGAAAGACGGATCTGAAAGTGGCCACTCAGCCAGTAAGGCTAGAACAGGATCAGTTATCATACCTCAATAAGAGGAGATAACTACACAAAAGGCCTACTTCAAACTCAGCACAAGCAGCTTACAAAATGTCTACCAAACACTTACCACAGGGGCACAGAATTGATCTCATGGAATCTAAAGTACCATTGGTAATCTTTGTCTGTGATCAACAAATTTTTTTTTGCTTTAGAACCTTAAAATTTTCTGGATTGAAACCATCAACCATTCCAAAGTCAATAGGGATCACTGGAAAGGTTTTAATTGAAATGCCTGTCAAAGAAAATTCTTCTGCAAAATCACGGTTTGTAGTTTTGCATCTCTGTATCATAAGGAATGGTTTGGGTATGAAAGCTTAATGGAATATACACTATAAAGTCTGTGAATGTGAAACTTTTAGGTTGCTACAACTTTGTGATTAGTCAGCAAGAATTTATGAATTTTCCACCCGACTTCAATTTCCAACTAATATACTTATCCATTAATACTCTAGGTAGATTATGCGAAGCTGCAACCAGAAAGTGATTTTGGTGAAAATGTAAATATTTTTCTTGGGATGGCTGATAGACCTAAGCATAATTTTCCATTAGATTTTTCAATGTCTACAAGTTCAACACTTTTCTTTATCCTCTGGTGTGGCTTGAATAACTAGTCAATCATTCAACCTAATTCAACTTACCATAGACAAACTGAAAATCATGATAAGCTGAAGTGATACACCTTTGGTAATCTGATGTAGTATACATTTGCCATTAGCAAATGCTGTAAAAATGGCATAGCACTGTACTGTAGCTCTAGATTTTCTACCTAAGAATTGCAAGCTCATAGGAGTTTAATATTATGCAACTTGAGTGGAGACTGGGCAATCGTTTGGAAGCAATAGTGATTATACAAACATCAAGAAACAAGCCAGATTTGACTAATGATTCAATGCTTTCGGATGTGCAAGAAATTCCACCTTTCTTTCAACGCGAGTTTATTTGTTCAATGATGATAAATACAAAATCAAATCAATCTACTGAAATCATGAAAGAGAAACAACCTAAAGGATGAGTGATACCGGTTGCACTTGCAACTGAAATTCCACTTGCACCAAAGTGATAAACAGCGTAGGCTGGTGACAGAGCCCAATTCCGACTTCTATTCTCCTTCATAGAACCTGAATAGTTCAATTATTAGAACTCAAATTTTCAGTCTAATGAAAAAACAACCGTGCATACAGACTATTAAACAGAATAGAACATAAATGCAAAAACCAAACATTTTTACAGTTCCTTTTGGTTGCTCAATAGAAATCTTAATGACATAAACTAATTTTCTCAGTCATCCGTGCAAATAGAAACCACCAAACAAATGTGACAAATCAGACTTCAACTTAACATGAAACTCGTACCCTCTTCACTTTCATCTTCCTCGATTATTCGGCAAAACTAAGCAGATAAGTTGATTGAAGTCAGCTTCCGGATCTAACAACTATATTTATGCCTAAAATCTTTTGAATGGATCTTCGTTGACTTGCAGGAAAAAGGTAGGCAAATCAAAGAAGGTATAGTTTTAAACCTCAAATTTCACATTATTTATGATTCAATGCAAAGAGCTTCGCTCCATTATAAATCACCGTTATCAGTTGAGCGTTTTCCTTCTTTTTTCTAATTTTTTTCCACTTTTCTTTATCAGTGACGAAACAGAAAGTTATTTTCATGAGAAAATACAAGAGAACCTGAAAGTGAAGATTTCTCCGACCTGCCTCCCATCTCGTATCCCCGCAGGTTCATATTCGAGAAATGGATAGCGCACAATAGCCCGATCTTAACTTGCGCCTTAAGGTCCAGTTTAGCGGGTAAAGAACCAACGATTAAGAACTGAACCAGATTGACGTCATTTTGGTGGCTTATTTCTAGTTTTAACTTTTAATCTTTTTGGACATTAAAAAAATAAAATAAAATCCCTTTCAACAACTATCATTTTTTAATAAAAAATAAAAAATGATCATACTCGATAAAATTTATATTGATTATATCATTTAATCTAACTTATTTTTATAATCGTGAATCTTTTGCCCGCACTTCGATTTATTGCATGAACCATTAAATTAACGGTCGAGCCTTCGATGCGCACATGACTTTTTACTTTTTTTTTTTTCATATTTTGTACATTATTTTTTTTAATATAAACATTTTATTGATTTAAATTATCAATATATCAAATTGGACATATAATCAAAATTTACTAAATGCGTACGATAATACAACATCTAGTAAGCTTAATAACACTACAATAGTCAGTGCTCTGATATTTAAAATTTTATTATGATTGGACCAGCATTTAAGTTCTACAATTACACGATTAACTTTAATTTGGATTTAAGTCTCTTTTCGATCAAATATGTTTTTCGTTCGAATACCCAAAACACGGTGATAAACGAATAAATTGACTGTAGCCTAACACAAAACAATACTCCATAATAAAACGACGACGAAAACACAAAAACAAATAAATCATGGGATGCATACAGTAACCAATCGTATCGCTAATAAAAACGAAAAGAACGGGAATGCATATAGTGATTTCAAGTTAAAATAACAAAAAATCACCCCTTCATGTTTGAGAAAAAAAATGATAGAATATAATAAGATGAGAGAAAAATAGTATTTTGTAAGTTATTTAAATGAGTTTAGTGCATATATATTATTTAAAAATTAATCCAAAATTAATATAATTTTTTTTAAGATCGCTCTCAAAAAAAGAGAGAAAAAGATCGTTCTCATTTTGTGTACAGATGAAAACAAATATAGATCCTTATATAAATTCAATAAAGTATCGTATTGGGATTAGGATTAATTTTTATGATATTAGTAATAATCTTATACTCTTTATATGAAAATAATATATGTTTTAGACCAAATATTCTGTTAGAACTTTAAAATGTATTTATTTTTTAGGATAAAATTATGAAATTCAAATTCAGAGAATTCATTTTGATATTTAATTATTACATTTTTTTTATCTGTAGGTATTCGAGATCCTCATCAATACCACCTCAACTCAATCTTATAAAAAGCTCCCCTCGGGTTACTTGCTCATGACAAATCTCTAATAACACGTAAATGATTCAAACTAGGTAAGTTAGGTGCACCATACAAGTTGAAACTAATATTGTAATCATCAGATGATTCTCAAAGAGCCAGTAATATGAAGATTCTTTCTTTTCAAAATAATCAAAATATCCAGCAATCCAAAATTTAAAATTAAAGTTTATGAATATAAGTCTATATAAATCTTCTTATTAAAGATTATAATACAGTTCCAAAAAGAGAGTGAACCTTGGTAATTTTAGTATAATTCAAAATATTTCAGAAACTATATAATTGCCAATTTTTTTGTTTTGCAAAGACAGCATTCTTATTGCAATCAAATCACATTAGAGTATGCATTCATGGTTAATATAAGCTTATGGTAAATATGTTTGGCAAATTAAATATACGTATCTATTAAAGGTTGATACATTACCAAAAAGTGGATCAACATAATTCAACATAATTAAACAAAAGTAATAAGAACCTTCTCATAATTATAAATTACACAAATATCATTTTTAAGGTCAAATTCAACCTCATAGTTTACATCAACATGGTTATCACAAATCATTAATTATAATTTTTTTCAAATTTTATTACAAGATACTAGTTGAATGTTTTGATTGACCCCGATCTATGAAAGCTAACAAGATAGTGCTTTATATGGATCCAGCCTAAGTATTCTCAAAGATCGATGATCGATCTCGCATGATTAATTTCCTGAGATCTCACATGATTAACGACGCTGAATACCGTGAACGGTTGCCACTCGTACTTCGGCCGCCCGCTGAAAAGCCGGCCCGAGCTCAAACAGAGCCAACGATTTGTAGCTCAGGCCTTAATTTAGTTCGATAAATTTCCTGCTCTGGCCGCTCGCTTCTGCTCGCCGGGCTCGCATTTAAAGTTTGGCCAGGTGCCGACTCATCCACATCGAACGAGGCTTCCGCCTACGGTCTCCGGCCAACAGGATCTGGTCTTCACCGGTGCGATCCCGACTAGCGCGCTGGAGTGAAATGTCCGTGTCAATGCTGGCCCCGATATCGATGAATCATCCTCGCTTCCAAATCCGCCGATATGGATGAAATGCGTGAACTTCATGAAGCCATGGCGAGGTCATCACTACATCACGAGTTCGAGTTAATCCCACGCCGGCTTACCGGGACCGCGATCAGATCTCCGTGACCGGCCGTAGCTTTAAATGGTACCCAATGATAGCGGCGTGTGTTGGCTGACCGTGATGTTCCAAAGGTGGATAGCGCAAAGGCGTGCCGCAAAGGGCGCCGGAGCGACGATGCCGCATGCACCACCGGCACGACCGGCCGATCCGCAGGCAAGATCCGACATAATTACGGTGGTATCGCGCCTCGCGAACTGGCGTATACGCCGGGCCATGAGCTGACGTTGTCGGCTTCGACTGGCGTGGCATCGCGCAATGCACTGACCCATCGACACGAACACCCACCGATGAACAAGGATCCAATCTCAAATCTCGGGGTATCGGGGCTCCCGGATACTCAGACGACTTCAACCCACTATCTAGGCGTGGGTATGGGTAAAGGCATCAAGGGTGATCGTGCGGGGTTTCATGAGAAACAAGGAGTCGAAGATCCAGACTACTGTAATGTATTAACTTGAGGTGCAAGCACCACACGGCTGGTATGGTAATTGGCGCTGATCGGCTCGACATGGTGGGCGATTCTCGATCTCCAAATCGAGTGGTGAAGCCCCCTCCTGAAATTAATCATACGCATCTTCGCAATGAGTGGTGGCTAATTTAACCATGTGCAACAAAAGATATTTCAAAAATAGTTTCGCTGTTATTTCAAATGAGTTTGCTCTCGCGATCTTGTTGATATATTATTTTTACATAATCGATTGTGTTCAATCATGTTTCTTATTCAATGATTTCGCATTCATTTCTTCACTATAAATTTCTACTTGTTTTAATTTATTTATAATTTTTCGCTGCAAGTTGTTTGAAGAAGGGAATTTCGTAATCCAAAAGGGAAAACAATAAAGAGTTGAAGTGGTTTTAATAACTTTAGCATCAATTTCTAAATCAACTAAGGTAAAACAAATCCCATAGAAAATTATTTCTTAATTATATTTGTTACCGATTGATTACAAAAAGTTAAAAAGTATATGGACTGAAAGCTTGAGGATTGATTACAATACAAACTTCTGTATAGCTCGATTGGCTTGAGCTCGAGGTTAAGCTCTCGAAATGCTCACATGGAAAACCAGGCCAATTGAGCCTGTCGCCTTTTTTTTAAACTGCCGTTCGCACTACTTGGGTCTGCTCGGGTGCTCTGCTGCTCGAGCCCACTATAAATTAACAAGCCTAGCTCGAAATAAACTAAAAGTTCGGTTCACTGCATTTCATCAGCTCTAGATAAAACATAAGTTTGTTCAAATACCCTTAATTTTAGGATCTCATACAGTTGTTAATAGAATTATAGCAATCGAATGGAAAGAATAATAAAGACAATATATAAATTTCAAAAAATAAACTTTGAATGAGAAAATTTACATTTTCAGAGATTCTAAAGGATCAAGAACACTTACCGTTGTTCCCGATCTACACGGTAAAACTCTGATATAGGACTGCTACAGGCCTTCAAATGCTTAATGGATAATCACTGATTAGAACTGAGACTGACTCCACAAATCGAACACTCTTTGATTTTCTCAAAAATATCTAATTTTTTTGCTCTTCAAGACATTTCTTTATCGGGAACTGGCCTATCTCCCATGTAAACTTTAACAGAGATGAGTTAACAGAGCAAAGACCAAGACAATCGCTCAACTTCCCAGCATATGGTCTGCTGAAATAAATTAACGCGCACCCACCAAGTCCAACATTCCACTTGCCCACAGCTGGCTGACTCCATATCAATCAATGTGACAGAATTTTATACTGCACGAAATCATCTGATATTGTGTGGAAAGGACCGTAAGACCAAGCACAATCGAGCAATGGGAGCCCGGAATATAAAAACCCCATACAGCCATATCGAGACATCAACCTTAAAACATACCAACCCAAAGCAAGGCTGATGGCAACTCAAACGACTTAATTACATGCAATTGAGTATTATTCAAACCCCCTGCACTTAAGGTACTTTCACTCATCACAACGATAACAAGTATTCTTAAAACTCGCTATGAATACAAGCAAAAAGTGTAAAACCAAAATGTTCTTTCTTTCTCCCTCATCAATTAGATCCTAATTAACTCAAGGCTTTCTCTTCTCTAGAATGCACCTTATGCCGAATCATTCCATGACCCATAGGATACACCCTTAAGGTAGCAAACATTAATACATCACATCATGATATAGTCAAAAGTTGCAAAGGGTAAAGTGTTGAGATCTATATCAAGATCTCTTAAGGACTCACACAGTGAAGAAGCAGGGATCCATTCTTCGACTTCCTGATAGGTCGACTAGCACATGCAGTATGAAATGCATGCTATGGCGTGAGCTTTTCCTTTTCATCCTAAGATAAAGAATGTATGTCATTGCTCTCCCCTGTTAGAGTGTAATATACCTCATACGAGTCTTAGCCTTGTCACCAAATCAAGGTGCGCCAACCTCTAAATTCTCTCGTATTCTCACCGCTACAGTGCCAGATGACCACCTCACACTTATTTTATCACATGTATTGGCCATGAATGGTGGGGATACATTCATGCTCATTTCTTCTATTTAAGAATCTCATCTTGGTTCTTAACCACATGCATTTGAATTAATGTCTTTGAATTAAATTACTTCCCATCAAGGCTGTCAAGTGCACTCAGTTATAAATTCAAAATCAGCCTCATCTCTCTACTCGCCTTACAGCTAGAGGCGATTCTGCTCTGTGAGGAGTGCTCAATCTTAGTCTATCGACATTTATTGAATCAGTACAACTCTACTCTTATAGTACTCACCATAAAATAAACGCTGAATAATATGCAAACATTTTAAATTATTTTAACAAATCAGAAGTATCCAATCACACTGATTACATTCTATATGCTCAAAGTGATTTAATATGTCTAATGAATACATCCCTAGCTTATCATTTGGTGAGTGGGTCACCACCATATTGTTTGTAGAAATGTATTTTAGACCACGCCCTGTCAAGTAATTGCATCTCTAATATATGATATCTTTCTTGATATGTTCGGGTTCTTTCCATGATATTTAGATCTCTTATAGAAATAAATCCAATGCAAGCAAGGTTGTCACAAAATTGTCACTCTGCCTCTAATGTCGATTTGACAATTACTAAATGTCATAGAAACTCCTTAACCAAACTACATCTTGAGTTGTCGCTTTAACAAACTACGATTCACTCCTCCATAGTGGACAAGGCTACACAGATCGCTTTTGCTACTCCATAGCATAGCGCTCATCATTTAGCAAGAAAGCATATCCCGAAGTCGATTTGCACTTATCAACATCACCTCCCCAATCAGCATCAGAGTAACCAATCAGACGCAAATCCTTCTTCCCTTAATAACATAGCATGTAGTTTGAAGTTCTTTCGAGATCATGAAATCTCTTGATCGCCATCCTGCTTTTGGATCTGTATGACGAAACCGCCTAAACTGGGTCCAACAAAGATAACATATGCTCCGGATCGTGTGCACATCATTTGCACACATCGACTACCGACAAAGATCGCATAAGGTACTTCCTGACATTTTCTCTCTTCCTATCTTAGGACACATATCAATAATCATCTCTTTGCTATTTCCAGCTATTAAAATGTCATCGACATACAAGGACAAAATTACAAAACCATCACTCCTAACTGCTTTTAAATGTACACTAATGGTCTTCTTCCATCATCGTGAAGCCATCCCTTTGATCGTTTGATGAAACCTTGATGTTCCATTGCCTAGATGCTTGCTTGAGACTATATATGGATCTTGAGCTGTAAACTACACAGTCTTGTCCTTAGATCTTTAAACCTAAAGGCTGATCCATGTAGATTTCTTTCATCTAGCTCTCCATTTTGAGAATGCGCTTACGTCCATTCGTATACCTTCAAGCCCATGTGCGATTATAGCTAGAACAAGGCGACCGCAATTCTCACAACAAGTGAGAATGTAGTCTTCATAGTCAATTCCTTTCTTGTGTGTGTTCTTTTGCTACGCCGAGCCTATATCTTCTACGGACCCATCCGCCTCGCTTAATTTTGAGAACCATTTATTTCAATGGATTTTCATTCCTGAGGTAGATCAACCAAATCCTTACTTGATTAGTTCTCTACTTGATTCCATTTCTTTTTCCATAGCTTTACTCATTCTCTTAGCTTTAGGACTTATAGATCTTCAGATTGTTTTGCTTGTCATCTCCGTGGAGCACCATGAATGCTCTCAATCTCAAATCGACGTACTGAAATACGCTCACCCGATGCTTCACGAGGCCGAGATTGCTCATGATCTTGCTCCATAGGAGTTGGATCGCACTATGTCGTCCCAATTTTCCTCAGAGGATTAAGAGTGTCCTCTAATCCCCCCCATCGTAGGGGTCACATTTTCTAGATTTTCATAAAATTGAAAATCTGCTATTAACCTTTTACCTCCTCACAGAAAGTCCTCTTCTAAGAAATGACATCACGGATTCCAAGCTCACACGCTTCCATCATTTTTTTCACTAATGAAACAAACTTTGAGGCTTCTGTAGAGTATCTAATGAAAATACTTCCCTAGACCAAGTTTCCCATATTGATGAGTATTATTGTGAATGTGTCGTGACAATTCCCAAGGATGCAATTTCTAAGTCAGTTTATTGCCATTCCATGAACCA
The DNA here is from genome assembly GCA_016808115.1 of Tetrastigma voinierianum. NCBI lineage: Eukaryota > Viridiplantae > Streptophyta > Magnoliopsida > Vitales > Vitaceae > Tetrastigma > Tetrastigma voinierianum. The sequence continues at coordinate 176,504 of JAEQBH010006891.1, read as the reverse complement.
TATGGGTGAGGTGGGATGATTTTAGAGGGCACACGATTACACGAGGTCATAGCTAATAACATCTCCCATGAGATAGTAAATCAGTTTGCGCCCATCACTCGACCCAACCATGTCTAAGAGGGTCTATTCCCTCCTTTCTCCCCCAAGAAACCCATTTCATCATGAGTGTGTAAGGAATAGTTACCCGTCTAGCTATACCCTTTCATCACAAAACTTTTGAATTGGCCTGATATACTTCCGCACTCTCGATCTAGCCTCCCCAGCTTGATTCTCACGTTTAATTGATTCCTCTACCAAACTGGTATATCGCTTGTAGCAGGTCCAATGCGCTTGTAATTTAGAGAAATCAACAAACATGACCAAAAGGTGTAAATCATTCCATAAAGTGATGAAACAGTCGGCACCGCTGCCTAGCCCCATATTCAAAGGGTCCAATGATGCCTGAATGAATACTCGTAATGGATCATCGGCTCCTCGCTCTGCCAAATGGTAACTAGTTGCTTTCCAAACAGCAATGCTCAATAATTAGAGTAAATTCTACTTCTAATAGTGATCCCAAGAGATCTGCTTTGAGCTGATCTATTTAATCGGTTCCTGCCCAATGTGTCTCTAATCTAGCATGCCATAAAATACTCGTGATAGAAATTAACTGAATTACTAAATAACATAGATAGATTTGAATCATTATTCAAGAGGCAACATTAGTGTGTCCAACACCATAAATCCATCTAACACATAGCCAAACCAATAAACGTTCGTCCGTAAATACTTTACACGTCCTTTCTACAACATAAGTTGGAAACCCAGTTCTAGTAGAACAAGAACATAAACAAGATTTCATTCTCGAACTCTTAGGAGACATAGCACACTCATGAAGATACAAAGCGTGCGACTCAACTCCAACCCCAGCTTTCCATACGATCCTCAAAGACGTCATCGGCTGATTATTCCCATGTATAGTTTCATCGCTTTAGGAATTCGACCTAAATTCCACATGTTGTCTGTCCTCACACAGAGCGTCGGTTTGCCACAGTTCATACCCAAAGGAACAGCCTTAGCATTGTTGACTACTAACATATGTTGTGAGGGACGGTTTGTGCAACAATACCTTTGGCTCCGGGTAATCACGAAAGCAAAGTGACCAAGTCGCTACAGCTTGAAATGGGCTTTGTTTCATTATGTCGCCGCTGCTTTCCCACGTCATGCTTTTGTCCACTAGAACTTGCTTCATTCCTCTTTTGCCCTTGAAACCCCTCTCACCCTCCAACTCCTCGCCGTCCAGGCTCCTCGTCCCAGCGACCGGCCTCAATTGAGTTTCCCAATAATGGCTTCCTCGCAGAGTGACCCATCTCCCCTGTCTCACATGACTACAAACACAAGTTCTGATTGCTCCCAATATGGTGTCAACACTACGTGTTCCCAATTGCTCTAAGAAAGAGCGACAACAGATTGAACTTGCCGCTCATCAAATATGTCATGCCCTCGTACTTTCAATTCACTCGATCATGTTAGACATGATCGTGAAGATGTCGCTCATGGTGCTGGCTCGGCGCTCTTATAACCATCAAACTTGAGGGTTAACTGACGAAGTCTTGTTGTTGAGGTTCCACCATATCAACCTTTAACAAAGATCCCAAATCGCTGAGCTGAACCCGCGCTCTCAAATCGCAGCATCAAATCATTTTTCATGCTACTCAGCATCAAAATGCGAGCAACACGATCTTTGCGCTTGTAGGCTTGATACAGGCTCAAGTCTCGCCATGTCAGAAAGCAATAGTGTCTTTGCCTGCCCTAACTAATATCAGGTAATGGTTTCCAAAGATGTTCGCTTCCTCCAGAGATATCGAATCTTACTATGTCAAACATCGTAATTTTTTCATTTAGCTTGTCTCATGGTTCAAGTCGGGGCTGATAATGGGTTTTTGTTGCAAATCATTTCAACTATATAGACAATTACTGTCGAGATGTCAGACAATTCAATTTTCAATAATGTTTGTTATTAATGTATCAACAATTAATAATAATTTAAATACATGTAATAATAACAATCAATCAATCTCCAAAGTAATGTTATCCAATCAATTTGGCGTCAAGATAGTCCAATTATTATTATTTAATTTAAACATGTTAATATTTTGGTTATTAGTGAGATATATTTGTATAAACTACTCAACCTAAAAACTCTCCCACTATCGAATATTTCCATTCATGTCTTATCCAATGTAAATTAAATAAAAATTATATACAAACATGTCTTTAATGAAAAACATTCAATATGTATTATCAAGTGCATTAATATGTACATACATAAAGAAATGTACTGGAAATATGTACAATATGACCAAAAAAATAAAAAAATAAATATATATCACAGTTGGGAGACTGGGGATTATTGGTTGTTATTGTTATTATTTATGTTCATTTAGCTTATTTTTCCTTTATATTTATTGAACGACCTAGCACAGGTTCCAAACACCTTGCGCTTCGTCCAAATCCGACCATCATCACCCATACTTTAGGCCGACTCCCTTCCTCTCAAGTAGTATATCCCGCCGAGAGCACAAGCTTCAAAGAGCTCAACCTTGCTCTCAAGGCTCTGACGAACCCGACTTCATTCGTCTCTGCATGTGTGCCACAATCTCGATTTTGCTGCTCATTTAAAGAACCCATGAACATCACGATGCCACTGCATTTGCAATCCAATTGATACATATAACTGTATGTTCTAAGAACCCATGAAATGCACTCTTCTTATATACCAATAAATGAATTATTTGTGTTTTCAGAGCTACTCAAGATACAATAAATAATCACAATATATTATCACTAACCTTTTAATGAAGTAATTATAACATAATTCTAATATTCAATAATTCAAAATTCCGTAAAAATTACATACTTGAAAAATTAATAATTTAATTAATCTGAATATATATATATATATATATATATATATATATATATATATATATATATATATATATTTGAGGTCACACGCGCCTACACGCGCCCATACTGTATTTTTATCTCGTTATAATTATAATTAATCCAGATTTCATTCGTGAGCTTGGATTGATATACTTTTGGTTGAGCTATAAATGATGTTTGAGCTCACACACACACTGTGTTTCAAGACTGAAATCAGACAGAAACAACAGAAATTTTCCAAGAAAATTTACTCAGAAAATATGTGTATAGGCGCTTTCGATCTTTAATCTTCAAGCAACCACAACACCTGAACAGTTGACTGTGGTAAATATGAAATACTCGTTGGAAAGCTTGTTCGCAGAGTTTTCCAACCATACCAAATACGCAACATGCCAAAAGATGCAGGGAACTCAAACTCGAAATCGATCTAAAGTTTCTGCTTATGCGGTATGTATTTTCATGGTATTAGATGCATTCTAATGCGCTTACCTGTTACGGAAACATACGTAAAACCGCTTCGATACCACTGTAGATTTCTAAAAGGATCAAGAACACTTACCGTTGTTCTCGACGCGACGAAAACTTGATAGATCGCTATATGTCTTCACGCTTCAATGTAACTCACTACAAATCTAATCGATTCCACAATCCAAACACTCTTGATTTTCGCGTAAATATCTAATTTTTTTGTTCTTCAAGACATTTCTTTATCGGGAACTAAGCTCATATCTCTCATGAACGTTTAACGTACATGAGTTAATGAGAGCAAAGCTGTCCCAAGACAACTCGCCTCAACTCCTTAGTATACGGGTCAAGGTCTAGCCCACGTGGGCGACCCAGCCCAAGTCCAACACATTTAATTGATGGAAGTATCATTGAGCAAGAGCCATGGAATAGTTTCAAAGGGTTTCATACATATAAACGGGTTAGGAGTATCAGAGTACAACGCTTAGATAACTTGACTCTAAACCTCAAGTTGGTAGTTTTTTTTTTTTTGAAATGAAAATAATTTTATTGATTCAAACCAGTAATACATTCGACAGAAATATATAATCAAATTTGATAAAAACTATAGAAGATGACACAATATCGTTAATAAAGCATTTAAATGAATTGTTTAAAGTCTATAACATTTTATACTTGATATGACTAATATAAATATGACTATAGTTTTATAGCATATTGATGATCATGATTTGATTTACATTGTTTGATCTAATCAGCTTTCCGTCTAATAACTCATAGATATAAGTCAGTCAGAATAAAACCGACAAAAACCAAACTACTATACTAAGATGACACAAATCACATGCCGCACAAAACGATGACAAAAACATGGAAAAACAAATTAAAAGTCTAGATATTTATGGAAGAACCGCTTTATTAAGAAAGAAAAATTGTAGAAAGAGACGTAGATTGGTGATTTAATGATGCGAACAATAAAAACGCTATGTAGTTGCTAAGAAAATGGACTAAAAAGAACAAACAGAGAGTGAGGGGTAACTTGTTAGGTTCCACTTTATTACATGCGATTTTTAAAGCCCCACATTTAAGGGGGTTACATTTTTTTGAAAATATTTTTTGAAAGTTTTATAATCGTGATGCTTCTGTAGACAGTTAAGGCCCCTGCTTCGGGTAAACACCTTAATTAAACACATTTTTTATAAGAAACTTATTAAATGAGAGCTTATGTCATAAGTACTTAATTCAATAGTTATTTGTGTTTGACATGTTTTAAAAAGCATTTATGTATCATTTTACAGCGTTTCACACAAAACATTTATAATAGCTTTAACCATCGAAAAGATCATCATAACACTTATAAAATGAAGTGCGGATAAAATAAGATGTTTAAGTAATTTTTTAAAAAATTTAAAATACTAAAAACTAGCATCCTAAAATTAATAGTTATATATATATATATATATATATATGGTGATATATTCATGAAACCATGATAAAAAAATTAAAAATAAAGTAAAGATTCACTATATACAAAATATTTATTATTTATCTCAGAATTTAGTATAAAAATAATTAATAATCATAATCTACTCTTCAATTTTTTGTTTCTCATATGCATAAAAGAGATTATAAACTAAAATATTACTGTTAAAATTTTTAATTTGAATGTTTTCTATAAATTTGAACTGATAAAACAATGTACTCAAGAATATTTATGCATAAGATTAATAAACGTTAAAGCCTTCGACGCCTCGATACATAGACACCTTGAAGCGTTAATTTTTGGGATGCTAACTCTATATATTAGTAAATGAAAATGATATCTCATTTAAAATTATTTTTATCTAATAATAAAATATAATAAAGGAAATGACATCAAACATAAAATCAAACATTACTAGTATTCTACACTGAAACATTTTTCAAACAAACAACAAGTAAATATATAATAAACATCACATTAATGCTTCTAGATCATCACAAAAATTATGCTCAAACAAAATAAACGCTCATGAATCAAGATCAAATCTCTAAATAAAGAAATCATCATCAATACTGCCTCACCCGACACTTAGCAATAAACAAATACAGCCCACCACCAAGCCCAAGAAGAAGCTCAAAAGAGATTTATAAGGTGCTCAATGAGGGCACCGTGTTCAGGTGAATGTCAAACTGTAGAGCTCCTCCGGTTTCATTCTGCCTATATTATAACACTGACAAAATTTTAAAGAGCCCATTCTGTAAATCAAATCAAATCTACCATTATGGGAAGTAAGATAATTCTAAATAACTCCGTTCCCTAATTATCCCCATAACCCACACATAAGATTAAAATCCCTGCATCAAATGAGAGAGAACTTTATCACCTCAAATTGAGAAAAACATATACTTGAGAACACAGTTACCCCATCTATGAGTTGGGTACGAGACTTATAAAACAACATTATTCCTTGCCATTGATATTCTCTCGCCACAGAAAGAATCGACTAAAGATCCCAGCTGCAAACGCAGCGAGCCCCACATCCTTTCTTTTTGTTTTGGCAAAGAGTCCAACGCCTAGAGCCACCTGACCTACACTATTAGCTCAGCTCTACTAACGATTCCAATAATGCTTCCAACCCACCCGCTGAAAACATCGGGCCAAGCTGTCGTGGGAATCACTAGCTTCTTACAAAGAGTTTGATCTTCAAAAGAATCATGGTATAAACTCTGAATACAAGAGCACCTCCCAATCCTCCCAGATGCAAGATCACCCGTAGGGTGGATAGCCAAACCTCGAGCGCACATGCAGAGACAATATTGTGCCACGACGGACGGTGCTGAGGCACTGGCCCTCACCAACCAACGCCATGTGGGAGCAGCACCACTGCAGATTCAACGCCGCAGAAGCGCGATTGCACCCGTGAAGGCCATAACACCACCGTGAAGAGCAACACACCGGCCCCCAGAGCGGCGCATGCATCCAAATTTCCGAGCTAGGGGCACTGACCTCATCTGTCTCTGCAGTAGGAGTCAACGCTTATACTCTAAAATAATTGACATGAAAACCACCTCTTCAACAAGGAATGGGGATGGATTATGGTGTCAGAGGTTCAAGGGTATCCAATGTGAGCTAATACCACATGAAGGAAGTCGTAAAGGTCGAGCCCAGACTTATGGACACCCTGCAGAAAATCGAAAGTCACCTGCTCATACGAGTGTTAATTTCTAGCCAAGTCTGGTGACAACAGAGACGCCGATGGAACGAAGGATCCCGCTGACCATCTTAACACCTATAAGAACCGGGATGGAGCCGCACTTGATAACGGCGATTCAGATGGTGCGTAGCCTTCGCATCAAGCTAAAAGGCCCGACGCCGGCTCGGGCTTCTATCAGTGCCCCCACCATCTTCGCCTCATTTGTAGAGTTTCTCCATCGCATTCGTCTCCCACTTCATTGGAGCCAAAAGATACAGGAAGCCGAGTTATCACTTGCTGTCCATAAAGCAGAGCCCAAAAGAAAGCCTCCGAGGTCTTATGTCCGTGAGGTTTCAATGTCAGGCCTATGTAGATGTACTGACGAGAAGTTCGCTTATCACCCGTGATTCATCGCCGGGCTGGGGAGTAGCTGGCAGATTTGAATGTTTTCATCCAAAAGAATTTTCAGCAACATGGCTGAAAAGCCGCAAGCGGAGAAATGATATTTAATCGTGAAGAAGCCCTCACATCCAAGAGAGGAAGCTCTTCAACCCACAAGGAGAAAAGGTGATCTACAAGCAACAGAGGGAAGCCAGAGACAAAGAAACTGAGAGAGATCCCTAAGGAGGGATATGCATAACTGTCCTCAAGAAAGGAGAAGGATCGGGGACTCGCTCGGGACTCACTTCACTGAAGATGACACAGATCTTAATTCCTTGAGTGCTCACCCCGACAACCGTTAAAGATCACAGTCTTGCTCGAGGCATGGTGTGGCCTCAGATGGCTATCCCAGATGAGGACGCATCTCTACCAAAAGAGATAACACCACGATCGTGGAGTTCCACAAAGGACCACTCGCATCAATGTGACGACAGATACAAATCTAGAAGGTATTAGAACAATCGATTCGATTGGGTGGATATTCCGTCACATATAGCCTCCATGTCGTGATCAGCGCATAATGCACCATCGCTTCAAGAAACACAACTCAAAGATCAACAACCCTGGGGGAAAACTATGTATCTCAAGAGGGGCCAGAGAAAGAGCCCAGCTTTGCCAGGAAGGCTCATTTGAGTAGCATCAGGTCAGGAGAGGTAATGGAAGTGCAAGCAGTGTCCAAACTACCTCGACTCGACACCGCCATAACATTCCCATTTCGTACCTAGAGGGATGCCAACACTTCACGACGACCCTTTGCGATAAAGGCGCTGCGGGCTAACAAAACAATCCACCGGGTCCCATCGATAATGGAGCCTAATCGACATCATCTTCGCGTCGACTTTTGACAAGATGGGCATCGGAAGGGAGAAGCTGGAACCAGCCAACACCCACCTATGAGGATTCTCCGGAGAGAAAATGCCACTGGGGTCTGATACAATGGCTAAGCTTACTTCGAGACCCCGCAAGCTAAGCAACAACGACAGTAAGGTTTCTCATAGTAGATGCCCCCTCTACTTATAACGTGTTATTAGGTAGACCCTCTCTCAACGCCATAAAAGCCATCCCCTCCTCTTACCACATGGTGATCAAGTTTCCTACCACAAACGGAGTAAGAATGGTTCGAGGAGACCATGTGGCCGAGTGCGTTACCGCATCACGAAGCAAAAGCGGTCGCATAAATATATATCGTGACGAAGTCGATTACGCGTGATTTGTAAAACACCCGACCTGAGCCTCTGAAGAGCTGAGCTCGTGCGCTGGAAAGATAACCCAACACTCCGCTTACATCGCTCCAAGCTAGCAGAGGATCTCGTAGTTTCCTCCTTTATCCACTTGAAACAGAACAAGGATGTCTTCGCGGAAGCCAGAGGACATGGGAGTGATCGAATTTCCAAGAATAATCACCACATCAAATGTTAGTCCATCCTTCAAACAAATAAGCAAAGACAGTTTCATTCTGAAAGACAAAAGCGATTAACAGATAGAGGTCGACAAGCTCCCTCCAGCAGTGCGATAAGAGTAGCGGAGGCCTCGAATGGCTGGCCAATGACTCGCCAAAAGCGAACGGAATGGCGACTGGGCATCACTTTAATCGACGTTAATCGAAAGCATGCCCTAAAGATACTTCCCACTTTTACCGACCATGCAGACGCCACAAATGAACATGAACTCTCAGCCTTTATGGATGCTTCTCCTAAGCATAAACTCAGATCGCCTTGGACCCCGACGACCAAGAGAAGACCTCATTCGTCATAGGGCAAGAGACCTCTTGCTATCGGGTGATGCCTTTCGGACTGAAAAACGCAGGAGCTACCTACCAGAGATTAGAGCTAACTTGATGTTCTGCAAGCAAATAGGTAATCACGGAGGTATATATAGATGACATGTTGGTAAATCAATCACGACGAGCTCACATAAGCTCATCTAGTCGCAGGCATTCCCGATCCGGCAAGAGTACAACATGAAGTCGACCGCCAAATGAGCTAAGTCTCACTTAAAATTCTCGGGTTTTATAATCAACAACAAAGAATGAGGCAACCCGACAAGATAAAAGTCGCGGCTCGACATGCCATTACCATCAAGCATAAAAGAAGTCCAACGCCTTATCGAAGGATAGCCGCGCTTAAGTCGCTGTGTCCAGTGGCTGATAAGTGTCACCCCTTCTTTCAAATTCGAAAAAGCTTCCATCGATGACGCTGCTAAGAAGCATTCGCAGCCGCTAAAACTTATCCGAGCCCCCCGCTCCGTAAGTCCCCCGAGGCAGAGCCTCATCGCACCGCGCTTCGTATTTCTCATCAACGCCGTCCCGACGTAGATAAAGACCGAGTGCAGCACCTAGTCTACTATTGCAGTCGAGCTCTGAGAGGAGAAGAGGAGAGGTATCCAAGGATGGAGAAACTAATCTCAAGATTGTGAACACAATTTCAACCTGCCTTATCAAGCACATACCATCAAATCCTGAATGTGACACCATGAAGGTAAAAGTACATAAACCAAAGACTCCTGAAGATTGATGAAGTGGGGCTTATAGAGTCGAAAGCGAGTTCGACATCAGATACAAAACCAAAACAACAATAAATGGCAGATCTCGCAGACTTCGTCATGGAATTCCCTGCAGTTTAATGAGGATACTTCAACGATCACCCCATTTGAAGCCGTCCGTGACTGGCCGGCCGATGCTCAGTGAGGTGCCTGACTAATCCGACCTCTCCGTATGAATAGATATCAGTATGCGCCCGCATTTGGGTTCCGAGCTCCAACAACGCAGGCGAGCATGAGTCGCCATAGCCAGACTCAACCTCGCCTCATTTAATGGAAGTTGATCGCCTTGAAGTATGCAAATGACTCCCGCGAGAGTAAAGCAAATAAGACACCCCATGAGGCCAAGGTGAAATGATCCTATACTCAAAAGGTACTGAATTGCCGAGAAGTTTGTACTAGTTCAGTCATACATTATACTAAGAGCAAAATTCCGGCGCGTATGCCTTAGCAAAATCGGCAACAACCTCCAAGAAGACCTCAACAACCGATGCCTGGCCAGCACCTTTCAGAGTTCAGATCTCACAAATGAAGAGGTCTCCCCCGCCATGTCCGAGCCGAGCCGCTGGACCCCATTCGGGATTACTTAATAGAAGGATCATCGCCAAACGATCCAAAGGAGACATCAAAGCCAGTCAAGTCTGAAGTCTACTATTCATCGGGGCCCTTATAAGCGAGGTTTTTTCACACCCATCCTCAAGCGCATTGCAGGGGGAGACGCCGACTACGTACTGAGGGAAGTACATGAAGGTGTGTGTGGAAATCACATCTAGCCCGAACTCCATGAAAAGTCTTATGTGGATACATCGCCCACAAATGCTCGCAGATTTAACTAACTAGTTAGGAAATGCAAAGCTCACAAGATACGCCGGCACCTCTCACTCCCATCCGAAGCATCGACTCAAGCATAAGCCCCTAGCCTTTTTCAAGAAGTTGGGGCTAGGACATATTAGGACTCCTACCCATTGAAGGCCAATGCAAATTTATCGCCAGAGCAGCGGATTTATTTCACCAAATGTAGAAGTCGAGCCCTTCGCTACCATCACTAACAAAAGGTAAGCAACTCGCTTCACGTGTCGCAATATGCGTTTGGTATCCCGGAGCCCCGGTGTTAGACAATGGGAAGCAATCTGAACAATCCTAAGTTCGTGGATTTCTATGCCAAGCCTCTGATCGTGAACTATTACTTGTCCTCAAATTTCATCCACAATCTAACGGGATGCTGTAAGTCACCATCGTGCACCCTAAAGCAGCGTTAAAGACCAAGTTGGAAGATCTAAAAGGCAAATGGGTAGAATACCTCCCCGAGGTGTTATGGGCATACAGAACTACATGCAAGTCAGCAACTCAGGAAACCCCATTTGCTCTAGCCTTTGGCACCGAGGCGGTAGCCCCTATCGAGATCAAATTAAAATTCCCAAGGATTGAATTGGCAAACATGGAACATAACGAAGAGGCTCTCCGCTTAAACCTAGACCTCCTAGATGAAAAGCGGATCAGGCCTAGAAACGTACAGAAGACTACCAAAAGAAGATCAAGAAGGTACTCACGACCAAAAGGTCAAACCTGGGGAGCTACAAGCCCGCGACCTAGTCTTAAAAAAGCTTCTTCATGCAAAGAAAAATCCAACACATGTGGAAAACTTAGGGCCCACCCAGGTTCCCTATATCGTGTCTCACAAGCCAAATTCGGTAACTACGAACCTTGCATTTAAGAAGGAAAATTTACTCATTTTTGAAACGCCGAAAGAATTCTGCCATTTCTATCATCAATTTCTGATTGTAATCTTTAATAAAGTATCATCAGCTTTAAGATAACAAATCAGGTGTTCGGGCCGACAGCTTATTTAATATCCGTATGGATAAAAAAGTGAGGCATCTGGGAAAAAAAAGCGCATACCTCGCCGTAACAACCAGAAACACACTTCAGAGTACACGTATTCATGTTTAAAAAATTGTCTTTATTCCAATAAAGGTACAATTGATTACAATTACAAAGTACATCCTTTACATCTCGAATGAATGAAGTACATAAGTGGGCTCAAAAAAAAAAATCTCAAGAAAGAGAAAGAGAGAGGGAAAGAGAGGAAGAGAGACTGTGAACGAGAAGGAAAAAGAGAAGGAAAAGGAGAAGAAAGAAGAGAAAGAGAAGAAGAGAGAGTGAGAAAGGGAAGGAAAAGGAAAAGGAAAAACACAACTCCTACAAGCAGAGGACCATCGGAACCAAACGCCAGCCCAGGATCTCCAGGCGGACCCCCCGCGAAGATGACCAAGCCTTGACGCTTCATCACGCACGGATTCCACCACTCCCAAAAGTGGAAGGTTCAAGCATGAGCTCCATTGCAGAGTCCCAATTTATAAGGAAGCTGAGCACTGAAAATTGCACACCTGCCCAATTCCTCCATAACTAGCATTAAAGACGCCTCGAGATCTTTTTATGAGGAATGGAAGTTAACCTACCGCACCTGAGCAAATTCGCTTAAAGAGCCTGATCATTCAAACTAAGGCCTGGTAGCCCAGAGCCAGCCTCAAACGGCAGATTAGCCCACTGAGCCACAAGAGCCGCTTGAAGAGCTAGACTCCTCAACTAAGACCCAGTAGCTCAAAGCCGCTCTCACCAGCAGACAGCCCACATGAGCCTCAACAGCCGGGCCAAGAGCTTGATCATTTGAACTAAGGCCCAGCCTGGTGAGCCGCTTCAAACAGCATATTAGCCCACGGAGCCTCACGCCGCTTTGAAGAGCTCGAATGCCCAACTAAGTCCGAGCTCAAGAGCCGCCTCACTCAGTGATAGCCCACCCAGCCCCCATCAAATTTTAGTTTTGAAGAGCTCTCGATCAGCCAACTAAGGTCCGTAGCCCAGAGCCGCTCAAACAGTGGATAGCCCACGAAGCCACAATAGCTTAGTTTTGAAGAGCTCGACCGTCAATCCAAGGCCCGGTAGCCCAAGAGCCGCTCACCAGCACAGCCCACTGAGCTTGTACAACAACTCGCTTTGTAAGAGCTCGATCATTCAATCTTATGGCCCAGCCTCAGAGCCGTCACCTAGCAGATTAGCCTTATGGAGCCTCAACAACTGCTTTTCAAGGAACTCAACTTCGCACAAATGAATAGAGCAATGATCCATGTCGGGCCAAAGAGCAAAGATCGGGGTGGTGCAATATATAAAAAAAAAGGAGAAAAAAAAGAAGAAAGAAACGAGAGATAGAAAAGGGGTATTCATTGAGAATGTCACTACATATATCCGGTTCAAGCCCAAACAAAAAAAAAAAAAAAAAACAAGGAAAATTTATACAAAGAGGTTCGACAATAGCACGTGAGCGGAGCGCATACACAGGCCGGAGCGCCTCAATGGGGCGGCCGAATTTCTGCAGTCAAATGGCGGAAAATGACTCCCTTCCGCTCCCGTCACTAGGATATCAGTTATTATCCAAGCCCGCAGGCATTAGCAACCCTCCTCCGGGAAAGTAAGCCATCCAAGCCCAATCGAAAGTGCAGTTCTATCCTCAACCGCGATCGCCTTCGTCCCTCCGAATGTCTCAGTTTCTCGCTTTCCGGCGTCCCCAATCCATGGCACTCTCGTCGCGCTCACAGCTCACAATTTCGTAAGCCGCGACGGTCGACCTAGCAACGCCGCTTTGTTACGCAGCCTCATCTCTACCAAAGATGCGCCTTCCTGAAGTTACCCAAGCAGCCTTCATTCTCTGATGATTGTAGCACATCCCCGACTACCCGAAGCCTGGCCCAGCCTCGCACCTGGTCCCCTGCCACTGAAGATATCATCCTGGCGAACTCCGCAGCCGGCCCTCACCTCCCGAGCCGCTCTCTGGCCAATTTTAAGCCATTTCCTGAGCCTTTTTCTTTCCCTACTCGTCAAGGCCACGCGATCGTGGTATGCCTCAACCTGACTCAGCTTCACGGCCTCCTCCGTCATATGCCTGCATCCGGGATTCGCAGCTCAGCCGCTCAGAGGTAAGAGAGCCACCGCCGAGAGTTCTGGGCGGCTGACGCCGACCCTGCTCCGCCCGGCCTCACAAACTCTTCGGGAGCGGCAGCCACCTACCGATACCCAACATAAAGTCAATACACACCTCAAAACCAAGATAAAGGCGCATGCCACAAAGTAGATTACAGGAACTTACGAGGCAACCTCCTGAGGGATAGAGCCGCAGCTTCAACAGCAAGGCAATCTCGACCTCGAGATCGTAATCCCGAGGATGGACGAGATCACACCAACAGCAAGCTCATCATTGAAGAGTAAGGAATCCCCATCTCCATCAGCTTCGGGGCACTTCCTCCTTAACTCTCTCGCTCTCGGCTGAGGAGGCCTAACGCCCGCTGCCAGAGGACTCCAAAAATGTTATAGAGGCATAACCTCCAACCTGAGGCTCGCAGAGTCCTCCCGAGGAATCTTTGGCCTTGCAACGTAACTTAACGGCCGTGAACTTGGGGCTCTAGGAACCTTGACCGCAGTATGGCAAACACTTCGCCTTGGCACTTTACATGCAAGTGTAGATGATGAAGAAGACGTCCCCAACCTCGGGATTTTACCCCAGGCCGGGTGGCCCTTCTCAAGGGAGTCCAGAGGTTTCCGCTTCACACTCCAAGATCTCCGGGACAACGTCTCCACCCGAGCTTGAAGCTCGCCCTTAGTGGGCTTGACAACGGGAGGCCCATCGTGAGAGGAACTTCAGAGCAACTGACGGGGCTTAAGGCCTCAGTACAGCGAGGACTCGAACCCCGAAGACTGGGAATATCTCCGACCGATAAGCTCGTGAGTAAGCTTCAAGGAAGACATTCTGGCCAACTTCCGCTTACGATCCCTGTCTGGCCAAGATCGCAGAAATACCGGTAAAAGCATAACTTAATGCAAACATGATACCCAAGATCATGAAAACTGTGACCGAACTAAACCAAAGCAAAGCTCACGAGATTCTCGAGTGTCCGCATACTAACGCCTAGTGTGCTTCCTTGTCAAGGGATCGACCAAATTGCGCCACTAACAAAAAGCAGTGTTCCTTTCCAAAATTTATGGGAAGACGGAGATCCAAGATGATCGAGGAGCTACCGAACGCTAGGATAACAAAGAAAGCCCTACGCCTTTAACACTAAAGAGGTCCATGAATGAGCTATACTAGGAACACCCAAGCCCTTATCCCTAAAGAAACCAATGCCCAATCGAATACCCTAGAAATCGCTTAAAGTTGAGAAGGGCGTACGTTGAAATGTTGCAAGACCCTTTTATAGCGGATGTAGGGGGAAAACGGAGGCCACACTGGCCTAAGGCCACCGAAGAAGCACACCATCTCAAGTGCACTTGACACCAGTGAGGGAGGTCAAAATGCCCGAGACCGTGCACTTGACACCAACGGGTGCCTATCGTCTCGCAAAATTTCCAGCAAAAGGCCCTTAACTTTACAGTCCCACCACTAGATCATTCTACATACCGACTTCGATATTCCCAATCTTCTATAGGGTATTTAATTTCGTCAATTCTACCCTTGCCTTTACCCAAGGGAAGAGGAGGTTCCCCCGGGGCATCTCAAAGAGCAACCACAACTAAACGATCGGATTCACCACCTGTCCACCCTGAATCATCACGCAGATAGTCACCTCCTATACTCCTGGGGAAGAGGAACGACCTGCACTCCATGGAGCATCGATAAGAACAAGACCTTACTGCCAGCCCTAGCGCTCACCATACTGTTACTTCCGGCAGAGACACGTATGAAGAAAGACGCACCGGTCCTAGGAATAGAACGAAAAGGGCGACCCCAAGCAAGGTATCACAAAATGCTAAAAGAGATTCTGAGCAAAAGGTCAGACGAATGTTAAGAAAAAGGAAGCCCGAACTCGCAGAGAAGTAAAAAAGCTTCAATATCAAGGGAACACAATGATAACTACGAGGATTGTTCTCGAAGAAATTCCAAGGAACTAGAGGAAATGAGCCAAAGCCCAAAAGTCATCATTATCACAAGACATTCGACTGACAAAGCCCTAACCAAACCAAACTCGAACGGCCACGTGAAGTCGCACCGATTCAGAATATACACTTCTGCCCACGCCACTGCAATCCAAGGGTCAATTGATTTGGGTTTAAAATATAGGCGCAGGCTCACCACCAAGCCCAAGTAGGTTTAAAAGAAGATTTATAAGGTGCTCAAGAAATGCCCGCTCCCGCTGCACCGGCCAAGACGGAGCCCGGCTTCATTCGCCTCCCACAATAATAACACTACGGGCTTCCAAAGAGCCCATATCCCAGAATCAAATCAAATCTCACTAATAAGGGAAGTAAGATACCCCCAATAATCGTCCCTAAATTATCCCTTATTAATATGACAACCATAAGGACACGTAAAATCCCCATCCATTTGAGAGAGAAACTTATCACCTCAACTGGGAAAACATACTATAAATATCGTGCCAATTTTATCGGTGAAAGGCAGGCTGCAGACTTATGCACTAATACTGCTCCCTGCTAAATGACATATTCTCCGCCACAGAAAGAATCTACTGAAAGTATCGGAGCGCAAAGGCGAGCCCCCATCCTCTTCTTTCTTGTTTCGCGTGAAGGATCCAATCACCCGCAGCCAATGACCGGCCCAAATGACAGCCTCAGCCCTACTTCACCGATTCCAACACGCCCACCCATCATCAATATATATATATATATTTTCTATTTTTTAATTATATGTCATAATTTTTTTTCATATTTGTAATAAGATTTTTCAAAAATTTTACCTATTTTTACATAATATTTGAATTTATTTCATTATTTTTTGGAATTTTTCCTATTTTTATATAATTTTTCAAAAATGTGACCTATTTTTTACATAATTTTTTGGAAAGTTATTTTTATTATGAAAATAAAGAAAATTGTGAAGAGAAAATGATAGATTGAAAGGAATAGGAAAATATAAATTCTCTTTGTTTAAAAATGAATCTATAGAGAACCTATATTTGTAGGGTTCTCATAATTACAATATGAATTATGATCATTACCGACGAATCTATAATGATCATTCACGCTATGGAATTTATATGGTTAAGATTGTTATGGAATTCCAATGGTTATTTAATATTATTTAAGCGAAACACTTCCCTTGAATGAATTTCATACTTTAATTACTGTTAGCATCGCTTTTATTAAAACTTTATCAAGAAACTCAAAGGATAAAACCTAGACGGCTGAATAAAGTATAGTATCATAACAATGTTTTCCTTAATAATGGCATGAATAAGATATCTTCAAATTTCATTTTGAAGGTCTTTTAGCCGGCGCATACCAATTTGGTGTACAAGTTTCTTGAATGTTATAGGCAAGGCCTTGTAACAGATATGCCAGATTATCACCTGCTCCTTATCTATCGTGACGTTGATTTCACTCTACTCATTATGAAGTTCATGAGTATAGAAGAGCTATGCTGAAATATGTTTAGTTCGATCTCCTTTAATAAATCCTCATTTGACTTGTGCAATGCATGATGCGTTGTCTTCATATAGTACAATTGGTTTACTTTTAATAGAGGGTAGTCCACATGATTCTTGAATGTGTCGTATCATGGATCTCAACCAAACGAATTATCGACTAGCTTCATGCATGACAAGTATTTATGAATTATTAGAGAAGGTAGCCACCATTGTTTGTAGGTTGATGATTTCCCGATATCAGTATTTCCAAGAGTAAAAAATGTATCCGCCTCAGGATCGGTCTGTGGGGGCTCGAAGGTAGCCTGCATCTGCATAACCAAACAATTGTTGTTCCAATATTTTGGAATAAAATAATCCTATGTCACTTGTCCCATGGAGATATCTTAATACATGTTTAATTCTATTCCAATGCCTTCTAGTTAGAGCTGAACTGTGGATTTTGTTAGCTGTAAGTTAACCAGGTGCCAAATGCTCTCGTCAGGACCATAATTTTGTGCATACACTAGTGCAATGTGATTGCACTACTATATGGTACTCCGGACTGCTAATTCTTCATTTTCCTTAAGTTTAAACGACCTTTGAAGTCACTATGATCGAACAACCATAGGAGAATCCTGTAGAGGTGAGATTTATCCATATAAAAACATTTCAAGACTTTTCTCAGATATGCTGATTGATGGATAAAGATACCATTTAAACAATACTCGATTTGCAAGCCGAGACAATATTTTATTTTCCTAAGATCTTTCTTTTCAAATTCCTTCTTTAAGTAATTAGCTGTGTTAATGAGCTCTTTAGGAGTTCCAATTAAATTTAAATCATCTACATATACCGCAAGGATTGAGAATCCAACTACAATTTTCTTGATAAAAACACATGAGCAAATTGGATCGTTAACATACCCTTCTTTGAGTAAATACTGGCTTAAACGATTATATCACATTCGACCTGATTGTTTTAGTCCATATAAAGATTGTTGCAACTTAATTGAGTACATGCTCTGTGGTTATAATCATTGTTTGCAAATAAATCCTTCAGGATTTTCGGCATATGGCTTAGTACTCCATAGATCCTTATAAATATGTTGTGACTACATCCATTAGTCACATATCAAGTCCTTCACAAACTGAAAAACATATCAAATAGTGAAATGTGGTTGCATCTAGTACAGGAGAATATGTTTCCTCATATTCAATTCCAGGTCTTTGTGAAAAACCTTGTGCCACAAGTCGTGTTGTATATCGTACAATTTCATTTTGTTCATTTCGTTTTCGTACAAAGACCATCGATATCCAACAAGTTGTATATTTATAGGTGTTTGGATTACTGGTCCAAATACCTTTCGTTTAGCTAGTGATATCAAACTATGCTCTGATTTTCTTTCCATTAACCGCCATGTCGCTGTCGGATATTCATTCATATTTTGTGGCTCTTACTCCTTCACACTATTTATGATGTTCATAGCTACTGAAAGAAAAACATCATCTATAAGGGTAGTACTTCGATCCTTGTTATTTTACCCTTATATACATAATTATAGGATCTCTTCATTGTTATGAATATGCATACCTCAAAAGATAACTTTTGATCGGGTACCTCTTTATGGTTATTAGTTCATCAACTTGAGGCTCAAGATCTATTTCTTTTAATCCTCGGTATTTATAGTGCTCTTCGTATAGCTGAATCAATATTTATCCTTTTTCTAGGAGTTGTGTCTTTTGAGCCAAGAGGTCGTCTACGGAATTGTGGCTTGGCTCATTAGTCATTATACCTTCCAATTCTTCATTGGAATTTCAATTGTGATGAGACATTTGCACCGGTATATGTGATTTTGTAACCTTCTCGCTAACCGACAAAAGCATTAAGCAATATATTTCGCAGATCTTGTAAATGAATTATCTTTGAACTTTTGTCTGCATTTCTTTCTATAGGGATCAGATGAGATAGCAGGATTCATTCTGTAAAACCCAAGTAAATTTGAAATTTTTCAAAAAAGGGCAAAACGGTAAATTATCGATGCTATAGGCATGAAATTTTCTAGATCTCGGATGAAAAAATGGACCTTATCGTTGGATTTATCTCGCGAAATCTAGTTACCTGCACGAATTTCACACTCGAGATAGCGGGATTTTTCTACTAATTTGCATGACTGCAAATTGTGAAAAAACCCAAAAACGAGATTTTGGAAAATAATTTAAGTAAAGTTCATTTAAAATAATTTCAACTTGAACCGAGACGAAAGAAATTTTTCGAGGAGAAAGCCAATAAAATCTCGACTGGGCTGCGACATCGTTGGCGTGTTGTGAGCCACCCACTTAAAACTTAAGCGAGGGCTTGAGGGATAAAAAAGGAAGAGATCCCATTCTTTTCATGGTTTTGGCTCGTGAGGAGAAGAACGGAGTGAGGTAAATAGCACCGGCCTTCGATCTACTGAGTTTCGTCTGCTAGAATTACAGAGCTAAGAACTAAAGTTCATCATTGACGAGGGCTACGTTGTAGGTACCTTAAAATAAGGATTTCACTAAAGATTCAAAGGAGGAGATTTGGAGGAAATCGAAGTTCTCGGGTTTAGAAGGTGTTCTCGAGACCTTCTACCATTCTACAACGCTTCAAGAGGTAGGGATTCTTCCTACTCTGGTTTTAGTTCCCATTTTTGGGTTAAAAATGGTGGAACGTGTTAAGGGACTGTTTGGGCAGAAAGATGCCCAAAACTGACTTTCTTCGCCTAGGCAAAGGTAAGCTTCACTTAGGCGAAGGTGTTCGCCTAGGTGATGGAAAGCTTCGCCTAGGCAAAGATGTTTGCTAAGGCGAAAGTGGGTTTCACTTAGGCGAGCCCGAGGTTAGCTTCCAAGCTATTTTCTACTTCGCCCATGCGAACCAGAGAAGTCTTGCTGCAAGTTGTTGGGGGACTTTTGTGGCCTGGTAATGGCTGGTTTCGTGGCACGGTTTATGAAGTGTCCATGGTATGCTCAAAGCTTAAAGTATATTTTGGCGTTGTTTCGTTAAAATTTTCGCCTAGTGGATCGTTGACAAAGGCTAAAATGACATTAAATGCCATTTTGTGGCTCGGTTGTGGCCGGTTGTGTAAATTGTATGTAATATGTCCCAAAAAGTGTTTAGGGACTATTTGGTTTAGAATTAATGTCAGGACTGATGGGGCCTGTACCAGTAGGAATTGTAGCATGTTTGATCGATTCATAGCCGGGTTTAAGAGCCGGGTTAAGGGAGTTGTTAGGCGGGTTGTTGTGAGCTGTAGATGCCACATTTTTCTTTGAGGATTAAGTGTTTTGTCGCTTGATATGTGATAGCATACTTGTTGTTGTGATTGATGAATGTTAATATCTGTGTTCAAATGGATTAACATTGAATGGATGTTGTTTTGGAAATTATATGCTTGTGATATAATTGTCCAGGATACAAGGTTAATTGTATGGTTTATATTGTCCATATGACATTTATTACAAGTGGGACATGGAATTAACTTGCAATGGCACATTGCATTGCATATGCATGAGAATATCGCATTTTATAGGTGTAGGTGCATGGTTAGGATCAAACACCGAAATTGGTGATTTGATGAGTGGGCTTGGTACCGATGGACAAAGTCGATGAAGTGGAGTTGAAGAATGGAAACTTGTATTGAGTAATACTTGAGAAGGGCTAGACACTCCCTCGGGTGAAACTGGTAGTTTACTACGCTCGACAATTGAAAGTAAAAAAAGTGTAGACGGTATGCGTAGGTAGCTGGTGAACTCAGTCTAACACCTGAAAGACACAATGGTTTGTATATAAAATGTTCATTCAAGAATGACATCGAAAGTTTTGGTTTATAAAAGATGACTTTTCGTTTTGAAAAGGATCATTTGATTTAATCTATCAGTGGTTTTTATCTGCGTGGGCATCATATTGTGTGGTGGGAGTCGGTATAAACTCGGGTTTAGGAGTCGGTAAAGACTTCAGTGCGAGTCGAGTGAGACTCGGGTAAGGGGTCGAGTAAAAAAGAGACTCGTCTGGGGTCGGTAAAGACTGGGTCTGGTCGATGGAACTCGAGTATGGAGGTCGGTGAGACTCGAGCATGGTGCGTGAGTGGGTCTCATCTTATTTCTTGTTATGACATGTAAGATTCCAGAGTTAAGATTAACATTCTTATCTCTTTGGAATGTTGATGTGTGAAGTGTAAACATTGCATGTGCATTTAGGTTGGGTAGCCTCTATAAGATTACTTTATTGGCGTATTAACACATATGGGATAACATTTTGGTGCGGGACCAATGTAGGTGAAGCCAGCTCTTATCGGAGATTGAGTGAAGAAAGTCGGTTTGTGGCTTTGTGATCATTTTGTAAAATGTTTGAAGTAAATTCATTTTGACATGTATAAATGTTTGTATAAGTGAAATTGAACTCATATGTGTATTTTTATTTAAATGAGTATAATTAAATTCAAAAAAGGGATTTTTGTATAAGATTGACCTAACCTCGCCTAGGCGAACCGGAGGGTAGTCCTATAGGTGAGGTTCTGCCTCGCCTAGGCGAAGGTGTGCTTCGTGTAGGCGAACCCGGAACACTTGCCAAGTGTTGTTTTTCTTACTGTATTGTATTTTGTGCAGGATGGTTGTTTGGAAGAATTCCTAGCACAAAGGGGGCTATGTTCGGTTATGTGAAACGATGGGTCCCGGTGAATGGGACATACGATGTAGTATCGGGTTACACGATATCCACAAGGCTTCCGCAGGTTGATTGTTAAATCAACGGACCCCCGGATTTTAGGGCATCACAGCTTGGTATCAGAGCATAGGTATGCGATTACCTAGGGCTTGTTGGGCATGGGTCTAAACCATTGCATTCATTGTGTACTTCATGTTTGGTGCTTAACATGCTACATGATTATGTGCTGTGTGATGTGTGAATAATATACATGGTAAAGTGTATATGGAAAAAGAAAAATCATTGTAAATACGACCAAATGATGTTGTATCTGTGAAAATATGGTCAAGGGAGTGAATGTGGTAAATGCTAGTGATTTGAGAAAGCCAGAAGTAGAAGTGCTCAAAACCAAGTCAGAAGTGTTACGACCTCGGGCTCCTTTCGCAAGTGCAGGTCCTTACAAGTAATAAAGTGGACTCTAGAATTAGGATATCGTACCATGAGGATTGGAGTTCTCTCTGGTGGAATTTGATCACCAGATTACAAGAGCTCTTCACTATTTAGGCGACCAAGTAGGATCTTGAATAAATCAATTTAATTAAACAAAAACGATTTAAAATTAATCCTAAAAATCTACCAAATAGCAACTACTTAATTCTAAAAGGTATGAAGAAATTAAACTTAGGATGGAGATAATTATTTACAAAGCAGGTTGCATTTCCTTGAAAATTTAACATTTGTGGAGTTGAATCTTAGATTGTCAAGAAGCGATGTAGGCCTTCGGCTCAGTTTACTCCATACCATACATTTCACTATCTAACACACCCTTATTCCTTTTCAGGACAAATGGGTCTAAATAGCTACTTATAAATTGGCATTCTTTAAGATTTGATTGTTTTCTTTGATACTTCACAACAACCATTTCTTAGAGCCCAAAGAATTCTTCCCCCCCATAGACGGGATAATGCAAGCCTTCTCCAATGTAATTGGTATCTCGTCCTTCAAATCTAATAAAATTTTCCCTCTCCTTGATTAGATCTTTGCTATACGGGATCGAAGATCCTTTCATTAGACTAAGGAGAACCTCGATCGACTAAATTGATACATCATCTAATTAATCCTCACCATGAGTAAATTAGTGATCTATCAAAGTAATTTTCGGAGTTCATTAGTTCTCAAGATATTAGTCTAACATACCCTGATTCACAAAAATCTTTACTCTAGGGAATCTCCATCTACCCCTTGTCACTGGAGGACCTCACGGAAATCGAGCACAAAAAGATACGACTCTTTTTGGGTATAATTCTTAATATTAGAACAATTCCATTATATAGGCAGAATTACCAATTATATAAATTAATTATTCAAACCCACGAAATAAAAGCTGAAAAGCGCAAATAAGTGTTCAACAATTAAACCCCAACCTGGGGTGTTTAATGTTCCATTCTTCAGATTCAATCATCACTAATCAAACAAAAAAGAAATGAAAAATGAAGAAAAATCAAAGAAAAGAAGAGAAAAGCCCGATTTGAGCTTAAATCTGCGCCTGTGATAAATAAATTGAATATCTGAGTGGCTTGCAAGAGGGTGTCTAGCAATGAAATAAAAATCTACTCTAAAACTACTAAGATCTATTAAAAATAAAAATATATGAAAAAACTAAGAAAATGGAAGTTTGGGGAAAACCCATGAGAAGAAAATCCAGTTTTTAGCTTCCAATCTTTGTGCAGACCTTAGTAAATCTGAATATTTTCCCTATCTGACTACTAAAAATCTCTTGATAAAAACAAAATGCTCTAAAACTGCTCTAAAATCTAAAACAAATCAAAATGAGGAAGGAATTGGAAAAATGGGCAGTCTGGGAGAAGCCCATGAGAGGGGCTCTCGATCTCTAAAACGCCTCTTTACCTAAAAGCGAGTATATATATGTCTAGGGTGAAAATGGGCTTGAAATTAGAGTGAAATATCACTTTCCGGCCTTTTTAGGTTTATGGCATTTTGGTCGCGACACGGGTCAACGACATCAAATCTGGTCAGCGACATCAAATCAGTCACTGACATCAATTGATGCGACATCGATTAAGTCGCGACATCAGTGCTGAATCGAGACATCAATTCTAGGCGGCCATTGGTTTTCTTCTCTAACTTGTGGGGCCCTTAGCTGCCCGTTTTAGCAGTTTGGGGCGTATGAGTACTCGTTGGAAAGCTCTTTGAATGTAGAATGCAGCCATGAGGAATTTATGAATCATTTGATGTTCCAGATGGTACAGAAAATTCATCTTTTCAGTGGTGCGCTATGAGACTCTTGATTTGACTCTTCTTTTGAAAATATATTGCTCATTTCTTGCCAAATCTTGCTTTTCATCAATAATCCTACAAAACCAAGTTTAGAAATTTTATGAGTTTTATGAATATGGATATAAAATGCCTGAAATAACATATAGAAATGACTCAAAACATAGATGAGTTTGCACTCATCAAACACTAAAGCTTGAAGTTTTGCTTGTCTCAAACAAAGAAAAAAAAGAAGTTGCTTGTCCCCGAGCAATGGAAGAGAAAGTTCATTTCACCCTTTTATTTAGCAAAACTGAGTAATCAAGCTTTACCAAAGGGTATGTGATATGTGTCTCAAGAATTGCCTTACAAGGAATATAGAGAATATGATCAAGATAATTTATTCATTTTAATCACTGAATTAATCTCCTGTAATAGACAAATTTAGATCATGGTTCTCACTAGTGTGTGTGTGTGTGTGGTCTTCCCCTATCCAAACAATTGCAAGCTAGATGAGTTTAGCAAGGGTGGGATAAGTCTGGATCTCCTAAGATAATTTATTTAGGTTCCATAGGCTTGTTGATTCTTATCACTCTCACTAATGTAGGCACACACAACTCGAGATCAGTGAGTCTTTATAAGCTTGTAATGTAAAAGGCTTGGGTAGGGTAGTTGATAAGTCATTTTAGGCTAAAACTTACCTAAACATACATATTTTACGCGTGACAACTCCTACTCCATCTGGTTTTTACATCAACTATAGTGACACTCTCAAACACCCCCAGAATCTTGTTTAGGTGCATCCTTCCCATACTCCTCATATCCTTTTCTGCACAAATTCTGCATTCTTTCCAACAAACACCAAGAGCCTTTTCTTTAAGACAAGGTTATTAGAAGAGTGGTGCAATGTCAAAACTACACCAGCTTTCTACCAACCCTTAAGCGAGCTTTAAATCAATAAGCTCCTGGACAATTGAAAGCGCCAAGGTACTAGGTGTTTGAGACACATAGGATTTACTTGCTCTAGGGAAGGAGGAAGCTGCAGAGGCTAGACTCACTCCTCCTTGACCTTTTATTGTATTTTTGCTTCTTTTTCACTTGATCTTTTTCTGTTTTTTTGACAACCTCTTTTGATTTTCAACTTACATCATTTCAACCAATTTGGAGTTATTTTTCCATAGGAAAAATAACTCCCCAACTACTCCTCATCACATTTCTCAATTATGTTAAATCCTCATATTTATGGGTGAGTTTGGTTTCTTTATTGAGGATAGTGATGTATAGGAAGGTTATTGGCTTCAAACTTGGTTTTTTTTTTTTTTTTTTTATAAACAAAATTTTGGCTTTTTAAGGCTCAACATCTTGAGTACTAGAGGAATATGCATGCATATTAATAGGGTTAACTTAGAAAGGCCCACAATCTTTCAAGGATGGCCTATATCATTTCTCAATTATTTGTGTTGTCTAGGATTTCACATCAAGCGATAATAGAACAAGTTCTAAAACCTATAGAATCAAAATTAGATGGATTCTCATAAAACCTTCTCTAACCCAGTAAAAGCGCTTTTCAAAGGGTACTTAGTGACCACGTGCGTAGTTTTGAGGAAACCAATGACTAAAATAGCCTATTAAAGAGATAACTCATTAAGCATTAGGTCTATTATCTCTAATATTGTCCATATCGCCAAGGGTTCATTTATGGTCCTTATTGACATACAATAACTCCAAGCAAAACTCAATCAACCCAATAAACTCTAACTAAAAAATATATACCAAACTAAGATGTTAGGAAGCATCAAACAGCAAAGCCATATCCAGGTGCTAATCAGAGTACCCTTCATCCTCAAAGTTGTCATTTGCAAACATGGGTGTGACATGACAACTAACAAAAATAAACACTCTAAACTTTGAGATGAACATTGTCCTAAATGTCTAACAATGAGCAAACGGCTAACAAAGTAAAAGAGTAATAAAGAGAGTTAAGTGCGAACTCTTGTAGTCTTGGCCACTTTGAATAGGAAACTTGATGATTTTCAGACATTGACATTGTGTACTACCCTTGATACATTCTTTGCTTCTTTTGGAGCCAGCGAAAGTGGCTTGCATTTTCTCAAACACTTGTGTGCACCAACTTCCTTCACCTCAAATGAGTGAGTTTTGACCTTCAAACCTACTTCAATACATGCAACCACTCCACAATCAACAATGATCCACAAAGAACCCAAAAAAAACAACCAAGCAAAAAAAAATTTTTTTCTTCCATTGTAACTCCTCTTGATGCTTGGAATGATGGATGGAAAATCGGGGTTCAACAAAGGTAAGTTTGTGGGTTTGTGGGATGGTTTTCAAGTCAAGATGATGGAGATGGATCGGGGAGGAAATGTGATTAGGATTTGAGATGGGAGATGACTTGAAAGTGGTTAGAAATTATGGCGTTGAGTGGAAAGAGTATGGCGAGATAGAGTATAAAGTAGGAAAAAGAAATGGCCAAAGTATTAAAAAGCCTGTTATGATCAGGCCGTCACGTCACTCGCCAAGACTCGCTTTTTTTATCCAACTTGTTATAATTATATCTCCTTCCATTTTAGCTCAGAATTTGATGTGTAAGGACTCGTTGGAAAGCTCTTCAATAGAATGTGCTCATGGGCTGAGGTGAACCATTTGAGCCTCAATCAATACAGAAAAAATCAGAATGTTCAATGCTGTCCAAAGGTGATGATTTCTTGACTCCTTAGGTTCTCCTTGCTTTGTCTCTGCCTATATCACTTGCTATCCTTCAAAAGTCCTTCATGCTTATATTCTCCTCAAAATTCTCCAATAGCAACCTCTTACGCCATTCATGCTTAAACTATTCCTTGTCTTCAATTCTCCTCAAGCATTATCAGAACTTCCAACTTTATATTTCGGGCCAATTTGGTTCTTTCATCTCAAAACTCCGAACATGAACATTCCACTCCATTTTTTTCACACTCAAGCACTATAATTACATCAACCACTTTCCAACTTCTTGCCTTCGCTCTTGGCAAACTAGTCATGACAACATGTTGAGCTTCCAAACTTATCTTATTCCGAAAACACTAACAACAAAGTTAAAACACTCATTGAATTTTCATCCCCGCAAAGAAAAAAATGAAGAACAAATAAAATAACCAAAAAAATAGAAAAAGAAAAAGAGAATGGATAGAATCCTTATTACCTAGCGTAGGTTGCCTCCCAAGAAGCCGTCTCCGCTTTTTAGAGTCCAGCTAGGACTCATTGGAAAAGTATTTAAAGCCGATTTGACCAATCATTCATCTGAAAGCACTTCCTCTTCATAACCATTCAACTCAAGGATGTTTTCTCATACATTGAAGAGGGGAAGAACTCAAAATCCCTTTAATTATGGCTGGTGGTTCAGAGCCATTAATTCTTCAAAACAGTCCTCTATGTGATGTAGATAAACATTACTTATGCTTAAGGACTGCTCAAACTTGTGCCCTTTAATTAGCTAAGCCGCGTAATATTCGCATATGTCTCTTTTCGTCTGGCCAAAGGTACGGTTGGTGAAGATTGAACTTGCTTTCTCCTCACCTACAAGGTGAGCTCCCTGTTGATGTCAATCCATGCTTGGCTTGAGGAAATAAGTGGTCTTCTTAGTATATGAGAATTTTGTAGATCCCCTTCAATGCACCAAGTCACAAAATCCATGGGGAAAGTAAATGTGTCAATCTTCACCAAGACGTTTTCAATAGCCACCACTTGACTTTCTTCTTCAAATTTCAATTTATCAACTAATGACTTTTCATTCTCTAAGTTTTTTAGGAGTGCCTTTTCAATTTCCATTCATTTTCACCTTCTTTCCACAAATTTCGTGATAGGTTCTAATAATCGCTCAAAGGAGTATCAATGCATTCTCGGGATTTGGCAAAGTGTTACTAGGAGAGGTCCTAGAGAATTTTCTTTGAGCTGCTGGACCAAGTGTCCTATTTGAGCTTCTACATTTTTCAATCTAGCACTAGTGTTGACTTGAAGGCATTTAAATCTGAAATTTCGCTCATGCATTAATCATCTGTTCTCCATGTAGATAAAAATCATTCCTTAACAAGAGACAACTCTTCTTCCTCCCGAAATGTGGATTTGAACTCCCTTGATAAGGCAATACTCCTTTGTTCCATGAGTGAGCCAATGTGAATTCTTTGGTCCAATTTATGAAGAAGTAGTTCAAGCTATTTCTATGGAGGCAAATCTATCTTTTATTGAATGTTCCTCCATAAGTACCAAATAAGAAGAAAAACAAAGAAATAGTACAAAATACTAATAAAAAAATTAACTAAGAAACAAATCACAACCAAAAAAGATAAAATAAAATAAAATTCGTTTCCAAATTAGCCACTACTCCGCTCTTCAAAATGTCAACTTCCAATGAGAGAAAGTGGAACCGCGCCTAACTTTATGAACGACGCCAAAAACTTGTAAAGGAGACCAAATGATGTTGTATATGTGAAAATATGGTCAAGGAGGAATGTGGTAACCACTCAAACCGATTTGAAACAAAAGTAAGTGTACTCAAAAACTAAAATTAAAAGTATTACCAACACTCATCCCCTTTTCGCAAGTGCACGAGTCATACAAGTAATAAAGGACTCTAAGAGACCCTGACATCGTATCTACGAGGATCGGAGGTTCTCTCACTGGAATTTGATCACCCCGATTACAAGAGCTCTTCACTATTTAGGCGACCAAGTAGGATGTCGAATAAAATCAATTTAATTGAAACAAAAACTGATTTAAAATTAATCCTAAAAATCTACCAAATAAACAACTACTTAATTCTAAAAGGTATGAAGAGAGTCACTAGGAATGAGGATAATTATTTACAAAACAATGCATTTCCTTTGAAAGTGCAACATTTGTGAGTTGAATGCTAGATTTGTCCAAGAGCAATGTAAGATAGCCTCGGATTTCTCCATACACCATACATTTCACTATCTAACACACCATATTCCTTCGTAGACAAATGGGTCTAAATAGCTACTCAGAAATCTGGGCATTCTTTAAGATTCGATTGTTTTTCTTTCAATACTTCACAATCCATTTCTTAGGACTCGAAGAATTCTGCCCCATAGACGTGATAATGCAAGCCTTCTCCAATGTAATCGTATCTCGCCCTTCAAATCTAATAAAATTTTCTATCTCCTCGATTAGATCTTTGCTAACACTGATCAAGATCCTTTCATTGGGACTAAGGAGAAACCTCCGACAACTAAATTGATACATCATCTAATTAATCCTCACACCATGAGTAAATTAGTGATCTATCAAAGTAATTTTTCGTGAGTTCATTAGTTCCAAGATATTAGTCTAACATTTCTAAGTTACCGCTCTACTCGTGAATCTCCATCTCTATGTCACTCAAGAGGGCCTCCCGAAATCAGAGCAAAGATACAGCTCTTTTTTGGGTATAAGTTACTAATATTCGAACAATTCATTATATGAATGACTAATTATATAAATTCAAAAGATTCAAAACCCACAAAATAACCCGAAAAACCGCAAATCTGGAATGTTCAACAATTAAACCCCAACCCTAGAGGGTGCTTAATGTTCCATTACCTGGATTCCAATCATCACTAATCAAACAAAGTAAGAGAAAATGAAGAAAGAAATCAAGAGAAAGAAGGAAAACCCGATTTGAGCTTAAATCTTCGCTCAACAAAAGAATAAATTGAATATCCGAGCAATAAAGACCGAAATCTCTTCAATGTAAATAAAAATCTACTCTAAAAACTACTCTAAGATCTAATAAAATAAAAATCAGAGCAAAACTAAGAAAATGGGCAATGAGAGAAAACCATATGAGAAAGAGAAACTGTGATTTAGCTTCACCTTGTCGAACCTTAGTGAAATCTGAATATTTTCTATACAGCACCGAAATCTCTTCAATAAAAAACAAAAAGATGCTCTAAAACCTAGTCCTAAAATCTAAACAAATCAAAATCAGAGGAAAATTGGAAAATGGGCAGCCAGAGAAACCCCACGAGGCTCCAATCTTCCCGCTTGCCTCTTTACCTAAAAACTATATATATATCGCCCTAGGGGTGAAATGAGCTTGAAATTAGGTCAAAATATCACTTTTCTACTTTTAGGTTTTTGCATATTTTATCGCGACACGTGTCGCGACATCAACCGGGTCGCGACATCAATTTCCGGGTCGCGACATCAAATCCGGGTCGCGAAGACACTCGGTCGCGAAGATCAAACTGGTCACGACATCAATTCCGGGTCGCGACATCAATTTCCGACAAGAATCGATTTTTCTTTCTAACTTGTTCGGGCCATAACTTCTTCGTTTTAACTCGGATTCGGGCGTGTGAGTACTCGTTGGAAAGCTCTTTGAATGTAGAATGCAGCCATGAGGGAATTTGAATCATTTGATGTTCCAGATGGTACAGAAAAATTCATCTTTCCAGTGGTGCGCTATGAGACTCTTTGGTTGACCTTTTCTCGGTGCACAGATGTTCATTTTCGCCAAATCACTGCCATCAATAATCCTACAAACCAAGTTTAGAGGAAATTTTTATGAGTTTTGCTACGAATATGGATATAAAATGCACAAAATAGCATGTGAAATGAACTCAAAACATAGATGAGTTTTGCACCATCAAACACTCCTATCTGAAGTTTATTTTGTCTTTACAAAGAAAAAGGTCATTTGTCCCTACAATGGAAGAGAAGAGTTCATTTCACCTTTTATTTAACCAAACTCGAGTAATCAAGCTTTGCAAGGGTATGGTGTGTTCAAGAATTACCCTACAAGGAATATAGAGAATATGATCAAGATAATTTATTCATTTTGGCCATCGAATTAATCTCATAATAGACAACTTGGGATTATGGTTCCCTTACTAGTGTGTGTGTGTGTGTGTGTGGTCTTTCCCTATCCAAACAATTGCAAGCTAGATGAGTTTATGAGAATTGGAGATAAGCACATGATCTCCTAAGATAATTTATTTAGGTTCCATAGGCTTGTTGTTCTTATCACTTCACTAATGTAGGCACACACAACTCTTAAGATCAAGTAGGTCTTTATGTTTGTAAATGTAAGGCTTGCAAGTGGGTAAATGAGTAGTCATTTTAGGCTAAAACTTACCCAACATACATATTTTTCCGCATTGACAGCCTCCTACTCCATCCCGGTTTTTACCACGCATAGTGACACTCCTCAAACACCCCAAAACTGCTTAGGTGCATCCTTCCATACTTATATCACTTTCTCGCACAAATTCGCATTCTTTCAACAAACACCAAGAAACCTTTTCTTAAGATAAGGTTATTAGGAGGGTGCAATGTCAAAACCCCTTAAGCTTTCTACCAATCCCATTTAGTCAGTAGCTCCTAGACCAATTGGCCTTAGGGTACTAGGTGTTAAGACACCCTTAGGATTTACTTGTTTCAGTGGAAGGAGGCTACGAGGCTAGACTCACTCATCCTGACTTTTATTGTATTTTGCTTCTTTTACACTTTGATCTTTTCTCGCTTTTTTTTTTTTTTTGACAACCTCTTTGATTTTCAACTTAACTCATTTCAATTAATTTGGAGTTATTTTTCCTATGGAAAATAACTCCCCTAAACTTGTTCCTCACCACATTTCAATTATGTTCAAATCTCATGTTATGGGTGAGTCTGCTTTATCGAGGGATAAGCGATGTATAGGAAGCTGTTATTTCCAAACTGGTTTTTTTTTAAACAGAATTTTGGCCTTTAAGGCTCAACATCTTGGTATTAGAGGAATATGCATATGCATATTAATAGGGTTAGCTTGGAAAGGCAATAATCTTTCCAAGGATGGCCTATATCATTTCTCATCATGTTGCCTAGATTTACTCAAGCGATAATATAACAAGTTCTAGAACCTATGGAGATCAAAAATAGATGGATTCTCATAAACCTTCTCTAACCTAAGCAACATCAAGCCAAGGGTACTTAGTGACCACGTGCATGGATTTTGGAGAAACCAATGACTAAATAGCCTATTAAAGAGATAACTCATTAAGCATTAAGTCCTATTATCTCAATATTGTCCATATCCCAAGGTTCATTTATGGTTCTTATCGACATCACAATAACCTAAAGCAAAACTCAATTAACTCAATAAACTCTAACTAAAAAAACATATACCAAACTAGACAAGTTAGAAGCATCAAACAAAGTCATTATCCGTAAAAGACCAAAATTTCATCTTCAGTTGTCATTTGCAATAGATGTGGGTGTGACATGATAACCACCAAAAAATAAACACCTCTAAACTTTCTTTGATGAACATTGTCCTAAATGTCTAGCAATGAGCAAAGGAAGCAATAAAGTAAAAGGGTAATAAAGAGAGTTGGGAAAAGTGAACTCCTTCTTGTAGTTTTCGGGGCCACTTTGAATAGGAACCTTGATGATTGGTCGACATTGGTGTACTAAATTCGATACATTCTTTCTTCTTCTCGAGTCATGAAAGTGGCTTTGACATTTTCTCAAACACTTGGTGTGCACCAACTTCCTTCACCTTAAATGAGTGAGTTTTGATTCTTCAAAACCTCCTTCAATACATGCAAATCACTCCATAATCAACAATGATCCACAAAGAACCCAAAAACAAACAACCAAGCACAAAATTTTCTTCCATTGTAACTCCTCTTTGATGCTTGGAATGGTGATGGAAAATCAGTTCAACAAAGGTAAGTTTGTGGGTTTGTGATGGGTTTTGAAGCTTGGAAGACGGCGAAGATGGATCGGGGAGGAATGTGATTTAGATTTGGAGGGATGGGAGAAGAATTTGAAAGTGGTTAGAAGTTACAAGGGTCGGAGGGAAAGAGTATGGCAAGATAGGCGCAGCAAAGTAGGAAGAAGAAAATGGGTTTTAGCGTTAAAAGCCTCTGCTTTCGTGACTGTGGTGCCGGTCACGTCAACAATTCGTCAAAGACTTCGCTTTTTATCCAACTTGTTATACTCATGTCTCCCTTCATTTTAGCTCGAATCGATGTGTAAGGACTCGTTGGAAAGCCCTTTCAATGTAGAATGTGCCTATGGGCTGAGGTGAACCATTTGGAGCCTCAATCAATACAGAAAATCAGAATGTTCAATGCCAGCCCAAAGGTGAAGATTTCTTAACTCCTTAGGTTCTCCTTGCTTTGTCTCTTGCCCATATCACTTGCTATCCTTCAAAAGTCCTTCATGCTCTCAAAATTCCTCCAATAGCAACCCTTAATGCTTTCATTCATGCTTAAACTCATCTCTTGTCTTCAATTCTCCTCAAGCATTATCATGAACCTTCCAACTTTATATTTCAGTTCAATTTGGTTCTTTTCATCTCAAAAACCTGAAATTTGATGAACATCTCCACTCCATTTTTTTTTCACACTTCAAGTACTATAATTGTCAACCACTTTCCAACTTCGCTCGCTTCTTGCAAACTAGTCATGACAATACGTTGAGCTTCAAAACTTATCTTATTCATAAAACACTAACAACAAAGTTAGGAAACACCATTGAATTTTCATCCCAAAGAAGAAAAACAAAGAACAAATAAAATAACTAAAAAATAGAAAAGAAAAGAGAATGGATAGAATCCTTATTAACAGCTTAGGTTGCTCCCAAGAAGCTGTCTGCTTAGAGTCCAGCCTAGACTCATTGAAAAGCAATTAGTGCTTCCATTTGACCAATCATTCATCTTGGAAAGCACTTCCTCTTCATAACCATTCAAATTTCAAGGATGTTTTCTTCACTTCAAGAGGGAAAGAAACTAAAATCCCTTTTAATTACGTAAGTAGAATCCAGCCACACTCTCTTCAAAATAGTCCCCTCTATGTGATGTAGATGTAAACACATTTATGCTTAAGGGGACTGCTCAAACTTCAGGCTCCTTTTGATTGAAGCAAGTCGCTAGAATTTTCTCGCGCATTACGGTATTCTTTTCTGTCTGGCCAAAGGTAGTGGTTGGTGAAGATTGAACTTTGCTTTTCCTCACCCAAAATCATGCGAGCTCCCTGTCGATGTCAATCCATGCTTGGCCTGGCGAAGAAGTGGTCTCTTTAGTATATGAGAATTTTGTAGATCCCCTTCAATGCCCTAAGCTCCGCAAAATCCATGGGGAAGGTAAATGTCAATCTTCACAAAAATGTTTTCAATAGCCATTACTTGACTTACTTTCAAATTTCGCTTTATCCAATAATGACTCTTCATCATCTAAGTTGTTTAGAGTGTCTTTTCTTTGTTCTCAATTTCCAGCTCATTTTCACCTCTTCCACAGATTTCTTCAGGATAGACTTCGGTGACACTCCAATAAAGGAGTATCAATGCATCTATCGATTTGGTAAAGGTTACTAGGAGAGGTCCTAGAGAATTTTTCCTTGGAATGCTCGACTAAGTGTCCTATTCTGAAAGCTTCTACATTTTTCAATCTAGCACTAGTGTTGACTTGGAAGGCATCTAAATCTGGAAATTTATGCTCATGAAGATTAATCATCTTCTTGTTCCTTCCATGTAGATAAAATCCGCTCCTTACCAGAGACAACTCTTCTTCCTCTTGAAATGTGGGATAAATCGTAAAAAATGTCCTTAAAATTTTCTAAGCTTATTTTTCGAGGACAAACAATTTCTTATTTTCTTGCTTGGGGACAAAATTTTAAGCCTGGGAATTTGATGAGTCTAAAACTCATGAGATTTTAATACATTTTTCCAGTTTATAATGAGAATAATGATGAATTGTTTGTAAAATCGATATTTGAATCAAATTCCAATTTGCAGAAAATACAAAGCAGAAAATCGCGATTTTAGCAAAATCATAAGAAATCACCGCAGCGTAATTTAAATCAAACTGAATCAAGTCGCGATAGAAGTGTAGCTCAAAGAATTCCAAGTCACGACCTCAACAAATTTGGTTCAAGAAGAACTCAAGAGTGAATAAGTGAAGTCGGACTCGTTAAGGAAGTCGAGACAAAATGCGACTGCCGAGAATAAGAGAAGCAATCAGAAGAGAGTTCAAATTTGTCGCGATGATCATCGCGACATCGCGACACCAAACAAGAGATAAATGATGTCGCGGATAATTACCATGAGGTCGCGACAAGGAGTCGACTACAAGGCCAAGAACAACCTTTCTCAAGTAAAGGAAGTAGCAACTAATTCAAAGAAAGGACTCATGTCGCGAATTTGACAAAGAATGAAGAATAACACCCAGGTCGCAACAGAAACTCCAAAATCGGAAGACCAGGAATTGATGAAGAAGAAGACATGATGTCGCGACATCATTCAGGGTCGGAGAATTAAACCCAAAGATGCTGGACAATGAGGTCGCGACACCAAAAGAAGTTGGCGAAGGTAAGATAAACAATTGACTAAACATTTATGTCGCGACATCTGGATGCAAGTCGCGACATCAACATCGAATCGTGGCAACGCTGAAGCATCGCCTTGGTAAGGAAATCCAAGGTCGCGACATCATCGCCTAAAGAGAGAAGGTCACATCATCCAAATGGTCGCGACATCGCTTGCACTAAAAGAAGGTCGCGATAAGATCAAGCTCGCCGATATCAACTACTGCAAGCGAAGCTTTACATCAACTACACAGAAGGAAGTCGCGACATCATTCAAGGGTCGCGACAACAGCTTGTAAGAAAGAGAAGTCGCGATAACACTGGGTTGTCGCGACATCAATTGTAAGACTCGAGGTCGCGATATCATTAAACGCCGGCAATAAGCAGAACGTGAGGTCGCGAGCATCATAAAGAGGTAGCGACATCCGCCGCAGTTACACCGTAAGGTCGCGGATAACATTGGAGCTGTCGCGACATCAAATACAAAGAGGTAAGGTCGCGACGCCAAGAAGCCGCTGCGACATCGCTTCCAGCGAAAGAGGTCGCGACAAGACTGTCGCCGCGACATCGGGCCCACTAAAGACATGTCGCGACCAAACAAAGGCTTCTCGCGACAAATACCGAGACAAATGTGAGGTCGCTGAAGAAGATCAAGATGTCGCCGCATATCAACAACCAATCGCCGCGAATCAAGTCCAAAAGAGGTGCATCGAAATTGCAGGCCCAACTTCAACCCTATAAATATGTAGTCACATCGAAGGAACGCAGCTCGGGGCGTACGTAACGAAGATCCGTGTTCTAAGGCTCATTTTTGTTATTTTTCTTCTTTCTTATTTTTGTTTTCGTTTTTGTTTTATTTGTCGCTGCATTAGAGTAGATTTTTAATTTTTTTTATTTCTCGATCTCGAACGGATAGCTTGTTAAAGCAAGCCGAACGCACTATTTCATTTCAAATCAAGTATCCGGTTGTTTGAAGTTCGCATACTCCGAATTTAATCCACTTTCATTATTACAAAGGTTATTTTTGATCGTATAACCATCGCTGTGGTAATCTGATTTAGAAACCCACTTCCATTGAGCAAACTCTCGTTGTTAGAATTTATCTTCCTCAAATAAATCTGTGAGTTAATGAACTTTCATGAAAATCAAGCCGGTTATGCTTCAGACTGATTCCAATATCAAGCAGGTTATACTCAAACAGAGCATCGTCATACTGATTTCAGAGGCCCTCGAGTGACACGTAGAAGGCAATCCCGAGAGCGATGAACAATTTCTCAAGGGTATATTAACCTCCAATATTGAGATCTAATGAGTTTGCGGGGAGTTTATTTCGATAAATCCTCGCCTCAATTTGAAATCAAGAATGAGTTGAATGAATTATCCAATTAAACAAGGTAGATTTCACCACCCGGATGTTGATTCTAATCCCGTGTTAGCTGAGATCTAATCAAGGAAAGGATGAACTATTCTAATTTAGAGGAGGAGAAACTAAAAGAAGAGTAAACCCATGCTATACCCATGTCCCGGGAGCTATGGTTTATAGTCCACGCTCGGTAGTGGTATTGAAAAGAAAATATCCAGAACAAGCAACACAGACAGTAGTTATCTAACTTCCCGTCTTCGAAAGAATCAGAAAATTAGATGATGAACAAAGTGTAGTTTGGAGAGATCTAGTTGCACTGCAATGGTTATTCCCGGACTCGATTTAAAAATCGTGGTTCATGAAGCAAGGTTATAAAGTACTGCTAAATTGATTTTTCACAATAGTAGTGTACTCAATGTTTTTAAAAGATAATGGTTCAATTCATTTATTTTCATTACTATTCTTTATTCTTTATTCTTTAAATTTCAAATAGTTGTTATTCATTCACATATCTTAGACTCCGTGATATTTTAAGGCTTCTAAGCTGATTCCAATTGCCGCTTTTAGAGTCCAAATAGTGTGAAATTTGATTAGTCGTAGTTGATTGATAATTCTTGAGATCTCTGTGGGATCGATATCTGGACTTAAATCCATTTTATTATTTGTTCGACCTGTGCACTTGCAGGATCTTGGATTAGAAGTAGAAAGAGATTTATCTAATCTTAAGGAAACCGATTTTAATGAGTATAATTGAAAAGAAATACAACAAACAAGTTTCATGGCATTATTGCTGGGGATTAGACAATAGTCCTTTGGTAATGGTGTCATAAATTTTAGAGATATCTTCCGATCCACCAACAAGCTTTATGGCACTGGGCTGGCCGGATCGAAAGAATTTAGTAGATCAATATTCACGAAGAAGGAAACTAATTTGGACATTTAAAAGAAAAAGAACAAAATAGTTTTTCAAGCAAAGGGTTATTTTAGCCACTAACTTTTAACAAGCCATATTGAAAATATTTGTCAGTTTGACTAATCCTATTAATGTGAGTATGTTTTGATTTCGTGAAAACTTTAATGCATAGGAAATTAACACCGATCCGATTCCAAAGCAGACACGAACTAGAGAGAACACTCTGAAGCTTGAGAAAAACGAAAAGGGCATAAACTCGCCCATGGCATGAAAGGCAAGACCAGATCAAGGACAAGAACATCAGCCGTAAGGCTCCAATCACCGATACAACGGAGGACTCGAGACCTATTATTCAGATGAATACTCGCACCGTGACACTTACAGCTTGGATACATAAATAACTTTGAACCGGCCAAGACTGACATAATGGTTCAAAGAATACCAGCCATCGGGTCATCCTATAGAAGACCCAAATGAGCACCTCGAAGGTTTCGTAATGGCAAACACAAAGAAGTCGAATTTTCATGAGACCAAAAGACATCATAAAATCGCATTTATTCCCATTCTCTCTAAGAGATACAAAAGAACCACATGGTATGAATCTCTACCATATGGTTCCTCGTTGGATACTTGGGAGGAGCTTGTAGCTTCATTTAGGTAGATTCTTTCCCCATCACTCAATTTTTGAAGGAGGGAGATAATTGTTCCAAAGTTAGAGAAAGACGAGCCTTTATGTAGTACGGAGAGATTCAAAAGGCTTAAAAGATGTCCGATGCATGGAATAGGACTTGAAGACCCGATGGACATAGTGTATCATGCCTGAATGATACATCTGGCGGGGCCATTGATGCCTGGCGTCAGGAGCATTCAAACGTAAGAGTGTTGGAAGAGGCAAGAGATCCGAGCAGAGGACCTCAAGGAATGCAATATGAAAGCTCCACTGTATTTTCAAGAGTAATTGGCGTAGGAAGAGGAGTCATGGAGCTGAAAGCAAGATGACAAACCATGGAGGCAAAGTTGGATGCCATCATGAATAGAATGTGGGACAAGCAAGAGAGGAAGACGCACACCGCCTCATGAAATAGAGCAATGTGAGGGAACTATCGAGAGGAAGTGCCGACAGATCGACTCGAAGAATCAAGCTTTTATGATGCCGAGGAGTGTTGGTTACTTGGG
The DNA here is from genome assembly GCA_016808115.1 of Tetrastigma voinierianum. Lineage (NCBI taxonomy): Eukaryota > Viridiplantae > Streptophyta > Magnoliopsida > Vitales > Vitaceae > Tetrastigma > Tetrastigma voinierianum. The sequence continues at coordinate 137,817 of JAEQBH010006891.1, read as the reverse complement.
GGGAGCCAAGAAGTCACTTCAAACCAAATCCTAACTCCGCCAAAGACACTATCATCCAAAGACTCGAGGAACCATGAAAATTTTTCATATGTGGTGGAGGGGCCTCACAAGGCCTAAGGCAGAATGTAACTTCAACAGATATCAAAGAACTAATTAAGGTTCTCAAGTAAAGAAGAAAGAAGGGAGGTGAAATAGAAACGAGTACTAGAGTCAAAGGAGGGCTCAACCATTTGAAGATCAATGCCGCAATCTACGGGATAACAAGAAGCCGCGAACGCCCATGAACAAAAGTTTGCAGAATTGGAAGCCTCAAATACCAATTCTCAAATTTTTCAGAAGACCACTAATGCCTCCCTCAAGAACCTGGAGACACAAATAGGGCAACTGGCCCTAAACCTGCAAAACCAGATGAAAGATGCCTTTCCCAGTGACACGAAGAAGAACTGGAAGACTCCGCATGGCTAAAATAAGTGGGAAAGACTCGTGGAAAAGACAAAAGATGAAAGCAACAAGGGAAAGGAATTTTAATAATGTCAAACACCGGAGAAGGAAAGAAAGAAGGAAAAGTCAGTTTGAGAAGAAGGAAGCAAGATGAAACCTGCACACCGTCATAGCCCCATTTCCACGTAGGTCGCTAAAACGTAAGAGACAGTATTGAAGGTTTTTGAAAACCTTTCGTAAGCCGAGATCGCAGATGCCTTTCACTGGCGGTGACTCAGATGCCACTTTATGAAAAATTTTTGAAAGATATACTGAGCAAAAAAAGAAAGATTGCTGAAGAAGGAATTGTGAACTTAACTGCAACTTGCAGTGCTGTGATCAAGAGAGACTTACCAGAAAAGATGTAGGATCCAGGGAGCTTCACTGATCTCACCATCGAGAGCCTGAAGCCTGTAAAGCTCTCGCGACTCAAAGCCGCATCAATTTAATGCCCCATTCTCGTTGCTAAGAAGTTAAGCCTGGGGAGCTTACTCCCACTCATCAAGTATCTCCAACGGCGTATAGGAACTCGCAAGCCTCAAGGAATCATAGAAGATGTGGGCCAGAAGGTGGAAAATTTATTTTCCCGCTGACTTCATCATAATCGATACGGGAGTGTAGATTCACAAGTCCTCCGATGCCGGGAAGGCCATCTTTGCAACCGGAGCAAAATAATCGGATGCAGGAGGAATTTCTACTCAGAGTCGAGAAGAGGCAACCACTTCAATTTAATCGTGGCATGAAATTTAGACATGTAAAGGGAAGATATCAAGCCAATAAGATGTATATGTCAACAACTCGATTTTTACTATGATTGTAATGCCCAACTTTCAATCAATGAGTATGAGATGAATTTCCAAGATTCAAGGTTTTGATTCGCATTTTCCTGCACATCGCCTTACATTCTACTCGAAAAGTGATGAGTCTTGAACAAATGATAAAAAGGAGACAAAATGAAGAAAAGGAATTTCATCAAGAACTCAATGAAGAAGGGCTAGTTTTAAAGGAGTTGACAAGTCATTTAAAGTATGCTTACCTGGAGCTGCCAATGAGTAAACCAGTAATAATTTCTGCTAGACTCAGTGATGCTGAGGAACAGAGGTTGCTGGAAATTTTAAGGAATCATAAGGAGTCTATAGCTTGGTCTATTGAAGAGTTAAAAGGTATCAGTCCATCAATATGCATGCACAAAATACTGCTGGAAGAAAATGCAAAGCCAACCGTTGAACATCAAAAGAGACTGAATCCAAGAATGGTTAAGTAGTCATAAAGGAGGTACTCAAATGGTTAAAGGTCAGTTTTATCTATGCACTTCGCATACCCTCGGGTTAGCCCAAATTCATGTGGTTACAAAGAAGCCGATGGATTTACCGCGGGATCCGCAATGAAAGAAATGAATTAATTCCAACAAGAACAAAGGATGGGATGGAGAGTATGCATTGATTACGTGAAGTCAATACAAAGAACCAGAAAGATCATTTCTTTACTCCTTCATTGATCAGATGTTGGATAGATTAGCAGGACACCCTCATTTTTGTTTCTTTGACGGGTATTCAAGTTACAACCAGATTGCAATTGCACCTGAGGACCAAGAAAGACCATTCGCATGCCCTATGGTACCTTTGCCGTAAGGATGCGCTATCGGCCGTGTAATGCTCCCGCTACTTCCAGCCGATGTATGATGTCAATGTTCTCAGATTTGGTTGAGGAAGTCATGGAAATTTTTATGGATGACTTCACAGTGTATGGGTCCATTTTTGAATAATGTCTGAACAACCTGGAAACAGTACTTCAAAGATTCGAGGACAAACAGCTAGCACTAAATTGGGAAAAATGCCATTTCATGGTAACAGAAGGTATTGTTCTTGGTCATAAAATTTATGCTACAGTGGCTAGAAGGACTAATCCAAGATTTAATATCAAAACCTTGCACTCTCCTACAATAAAGTTAGCTGTGGATAAGGAGTTTCTCGGGGTATGCCTGACTTTATAGGAGATTCATCAAAGACTTCTCAAAAATAACCAGACCACTATGCAGATTACTGGAGAAGGACACAAAGTTTAATTTTGATGATTCCCGCAAGGTCGCTCAAGAAATCAAGATCAGATTAACAGCACCACAGATCACCCAATGGATCGATTTGAGCATGGGATGCAGTGATTCATTAATAAGATTAGCAGAAGAGGGTGGCCATTCGTGAGCCATATACTATACAGCGTAACTCAATGAAGCACAAGAAAACTATTCCACAACCGGGTATGAGATGCTAGGCCATAGTATTTGCTTCGTGAGAAATTCAAAGCATACATTTTGGGATCCCATGTTATAGTTCACACACTCATGCACCATCAAATATTTACGTCAAAAAAGGAAGCTAAGCCAAGACTCGATATGTGGGTGTCGCTAATGCAAGAGTTTGATATGGAAATTAAAGATAAAAAGGGATGTGACAATGTGATAGCTGATCACTTGTCCAGAGTAGAAAGGAATGAAACAGAAAAGGAGGAGGCAAGACTAACAGAGAACTCCTGCATTTAACAAATGCTTTGGCTGTGTCATTCCAACTTCCATAGTATAGCTGAGATTGTGAATTACCTCGTCTGGGTGGAGTAGTTCCTCGTGAATCTGGGGCCACAATGTAAAAGAAAAGCTCGTGGATCGATGTTGTGTACTATATCCGGGATGACCCACCTATTTAAAAGAGGTACGACATGATTATCGAAGATGTGCCGTGAGAGTGAACAATGTAAAATCTTGAATGAATGCCATGCATCACCATATGGGGGCATTTTCCGAGAAAGAACAACTCACAAGATACCCAACTGGATTTTATTGGCCCACCATTCGTGAGATCAGGCCACTGGCCAAATTATGTGATAAATGCCAAAAGATTGGAAATATCAGCAAAGAGTAATGAAAATGCCCCTAAAGGTATAATGGTGGTGCAAATTTATGTCGGTAATGATTTATGGGGACTATTCCACCTGACATTTATTTGAAACCTCAGATATACCGGTAGTGGATTATGTTTCCAAACGGGTGGAAGCATTGGCTCGTCTAAGGAATGATGCTAATACGCTTGTGAGTTTTTACAAAAGAATATTTTCGATAAGATTGGAACACCCAGAACTATCATTAGTGATGGGGAGTTTCATTTTGCAAAACAAAATATTTGCAAAACTCATGAGCAGTATTGATCAAGCATATATGAGTCTAGCTTATCATCCCCTGCATCAACGGATTGTGCGTGAGATTTCCAACAGGAGATTAAAGAATCCTGAAAAGACTGTAGTTCAAGGTAAAGACTGGTCTTCCAAACTTGATGATGCACTTCTGGGGCCTACGACCGCATTCAAAACTCCCATCGAATGTCCCCATACGTAGTTGTTTTGGGGAAACCATGTCATCTCGCTCTCGAACTGGAATACAAAGCTATGTGGGCCATCAAGAAGCCGAACTTTGATTTTAAAACCGCAGCGAAGAGAGAGACTGCCTAACCGAATGAACTAGAAGAATCGAGAAATGAAGCCTACGACAATGCTAGAATATACATGACAAAACAAAGAAATGACATGATCGTGAGGATTCTAAGAAAAGAGTTCAGAGCAGAGAACAAATTTTCTTTTAACCTGCATTGGAAGTTATTTCAGGAAGTTAAAACCAAATGGAGTGGACTATACACAAGAGTGCCGCACTACATTTGAAGCAAGTGAATACTAAAGATTGATGTCGGGGAAGAATTTAAAGTCAATGGACAAAGACCGGCTATTATCGTGCCAGGAGGAAAGAAAGCGAAGAGCCTGGGCTGGTTTATTGAGAGAGAGAAAGAATCAAAACAAAGAAGTCCAAATTTAAGGACTAAAACTGCACTGATGGAGTAAACTCCATGTAGATTTTATTTCGATTTTAGACTCGATATATATATATATATATATATATATATTTTATAAGTTATCTTGATTTTGTTTTCTTTAGTTTTTTTATAATGATTAGTTAGTACTCAAGAAGCTAATTTTTGTTTAATTAACTCTTTCTCGAAATGTTGCAGAGAGTGCTTATGCGTAAATGCAAGGAAGGAGAGAAAAGTAACAATCCCAAAAGATTAACTCCAAAGTAATTCACTGTGAAAGAGCTATTTGAAAAAGTGGAGCATTCTTTCCCTATACAAATTTCAGAACGAATAGTATGCATGTTTGAATTGGGTCGTAGGAAATAGTTTATTCTGATGATGAGAATCGCTAATTAATCAAGAGTGAAAAACCGCCCATTGCTCATTAAATTCGGGGCAATCATAGATTAGGTCGCGACAAAAACTTCTGTCACGACAGAAACTGATGTCGCAATGTGTTGATGTCGTGACTCGCCAAGATCAAGGAAGAAAAGTAGCGCTGGGTCGCGACCAAAGGTTGCGTCGCGACAGAATTGAAGTCGCGGAGAACAATCAATGCGACAAGAGTAATTCTTCAAAGAGTGATGAGGTCGCGACAACTTAACAATGTCATGAGATGCCCGATGTCGCAGCCTCGTTGTTCCAAATTTTAGGATGACTTGTCCCCACAGCTTAACTATTGTCGCGATTGAACAATATTATGTGTCGCGACATAAAGAAAAGTTTACTATCCGGGCAGCCTTTAATTCGCCCTAAATTTAATGGATGCCACGCACAGCAGCATGAATTGAAGTCGCGACAAGCGCAAATAAATGAAATAATAAATAGCCCACAATAATAATTGAATTGCAACTGTTGAGAAACTCTCTTCATTATCATCTCCTTCCGTGAAGCAAATCCAACTTATCATCTTCGCGTTCTCCTCTGATTTCTTCAATTTTGAAAACCCTAGACCAAAATCCCTTCATAAAACCCTTCCTAACTAGCAATGATCAATCTTCTACCCTCGCTCCAAACCCGAACGAAATCACAGCAGTATATGCAACCGGGCCAGAGGAAGTTCGGCCAAGAACCTACCATGGAGAATACAGTGACCTAAACACCCAAGCATCACGCTTCGTGCAACAAGCATACAAGGGGAAAGACAAGGTGGTAAAAGAAGAAGAAGACGAGTTCGTCTCAGAGGAAGCTTTCTCCATCCGAAAAAGCACTGGCGCCGGGAAAGGGATTTGTAGGAGAAAGAGGTTTCAAATTTCAACTCATCTCACCGCTCAAGGAATCGATAGAGCAACGAGGGGTGGGGAGAATTCGCAAACATCAAAGGTCCAAGCATGCAGCTAGCCGTCCGAGAATTTTACTCCAATCTGGTTGGAAGGAAAGAGAACTCGCTTATGTCGAGTCCGGGTGCCTTATGGAGCAAAGACTATTAATGATGTAAGTGGGATGGAAAGACTGAAAATGGACTGCACCAAGAAGTTTGATGAAAGCAACCCTAACCGTGAGAAGTCATGAGAAAATTACCAGCATCTGCAAAGGAAGAAAGGAAAAGGAGAGCAAAGACCTCGAAAGGTGGGAGATTTGGATGCAGGAGGCAAAGGTGTGGTTTTATTTCTTATCATCTATTCTGGTCCTTACCAAGCACGTTTGCACAGTAAGAGAACAAGAGGCAATCCTTCTATGCCATAATGGAAGGATACAAGATTGATTGGACAATTATTGAAAATTTATAAATGAGGTATCATGATGGTAATAAACGGGTTTAATCCCTCATCCAAGAACCATCACAAGGTTATGTATTAGGCCAGAAGGAACATGGGAAGAAGAAGAGGAATGCCCTAAAATGTCACCACTCACTCTAACGGGAGTAAGCAAGGGGCCAAAGAATCAAAAGAAGAAGGAGGTCATAGTGGAAGCAGATTCCAGAGATGAGGAGGAGAGTGCAAGACAAGAAGAGGACACCCTGATGGTGGAAACCAAGAATAAAATCCGTAAACACAAACATGGAACTCCTCTATTTTTGGCAGAGGACATGGAAGCATATGAAAGAAGTCCTAGGATTTCACTAATTTAATCGGTCGCCTCTCCACCAATGAGAAACAGATTTCGTGAGAACTGAGAAAGCTCTAGAGGAGCCCAAGAAAATAACCAAATAATGAAGATGCTCATTTCTATGCAGAAAAGTATGGAAGAAAGAGAAGAGAAATGGAGCACTCAACAGAAGTTCAAAGAAGAGGTTTATGAAAAGAATTAGCTATAAGTGGATCAAAATTGGGAAGAAGAGATGAAATGTAAAAGAAGAAATACATGAAGCTTAAGATGAAAAGAAGAGATCAAATACCGGGAAGAGGTAAATGAGCGTAAGAGAGGAGCAGATTTAGCTGAAATTTTCGTTTCCAAGAGGAGAAGTTCAAGAAAGAAATGGAGGATAGTGGATCAAGATCTATCGAAAAGCCAAATCTGAGCCATGAGTCATTCTACAATAACCAAAAGATGATCGTGATTCCCAAATTCCTCAAAATCATAAAAGAAGAGATTCGCATCAGAGGCTAAGACTCGTAGAGCAGATTAAGGTCTAAATTCCTATACAAGTCACTGGCCAAGGACTTTGAGTAGAAAATAGAAGAAAGAGATAAAAACTGGAGGAAAATGAAAAAATACAGAGAAATCCGCTAGAAAATTTGACTCGATTAACAATCTCCAAATTTTTAGAAGTCAGACTGAGATGGAGAGAACAATGAACACATTAGGCAAGGCAAGATGACTAACAAGAAAGCGAACTCGCCAATGAGTTAGTCTCGAAGATCGGGATGGAGAAAGAGAATACAGTTAAGAGGAGAATGGAAATGAAATTTCTAAATTCCCTCTCCAAATTTGGCTACTTCGATCCGGACCCCCAACATTTTGATGCTCCCTCCAAAAGAAAAAATAAACCTTACCATTCACCGATCTTTTCTTCTTCCTCTCTTCCCCTAATGCTGTTTCAACACTTGCACGATCACGCAAAACAAGAAAATTGTGAAAAAGGAAATGTTTGTTTGCTGGTAGTTAGCTTGTGTTTACTGGCTTGGACTCATTGGGAAAATAATACTGATACTTATTCAAGAACGAAAATGTTGAAATGTCATAATCCAACTAGTTAAAGTAGTTTAATTAGGAGATAAAATTGAACACACAAATAAGTGCAAAATCGTGGCATGAATAAAGAAATCGAATTAGGAACATTTGCATCGCTCGCTCAAGATTCACTTTAGTTGTAAAATCGAAAGTCGTTGTTGCTGATAGAACAAAATACTTGCTTAAAATAATGTAAGTATACAGTGAATAAGTACAAGTCTTGAAGAAATAATACACATTGGTCAACAAAACTTATGAAACTTTTGAGAAGAATTAGGAACATCTTCTGGGGAATTCAGGATTTAGATCCACAGTCCTAGAACTTGTTTGATTATTGATTGAGACTTAAATTTAGAAAACAACCAACAGAAATGATAAGAGGCCATCCTGCGCCTTGAGCCTTTAGTTATCTACCCTCAAAATATGCTTAAGCATATTCTCTAGCTTCCCGATTTGAGCCAAATGTTTGGGCTTCTTCAACAAATAAAGAATTGAAAACCGAAATCTTCCTTGCAATAAACCCCAGTGAAGAACCCAAATTATCCAGCTTCTAGTTCGTAGTGCGAGGCATCAAGAAAAAAACAAGTTCGTGGGGAATAATATTCCCGCATTGACAAGAAGGGGCAGAAGGGGTTGAAAAAGTAAAAATGAAGCTAGTGAAATAAGGGAATAAGTTTTGTCTCTTGTGGCCTTTGTTCCCTTGAACAATTAAGCTGTGAGGTGTTTTAACACCTAACACCCTAATACCAAGCTGGTATGGGAGTTGCTAGCCCAAAGTTAAAGAGTAATAGAAAGCCTAAAGAGAGACAGAAACATTGCACTATTCGAATCATAAGAGAAGTAAAGGCAAAGGGTTAAGAACAAGGGATGCCGCCTAAATCAGAAGTACATATGGAAGAGAAGTGAGATTCCATAAAAGAGAATTCAAAAGAGGGAATCGGTGAGTGGGAGAATCAGAAGGAACAAAGAAGAAGGAAGAAGGATTGGAAGCAACAATGTAGAGAACAATATGTAGGCGGGTAATTTACAACTAATTTTTTCCATTATCTACCAATTACTAAGCCCAACATTATAAGCTGAAGGAACCTCATTGATTTTGAAGGGTTTGTTTTCTACATTAGTGGAGATCAATATTGAAAAACAAGCATATGGGACTTTGATAAGCAGTCCCCAGAAAACTCTGAGGAAGATCGACTAAGTTTATCATGAGTTGAAAGGATTGTTGAGCACGCACACACACAGGAATAGAGACTTTGTTAAAAATATTGTTTAAATACATTAGTTTATTTGATAAGAAATTTTATGTAATAAAAGAAGTACAACATGCCTTACATTCTTGCATAAGCTGAAATTTGAAATAATAGTGATATCTCTTGGTTCGGATCAAAGGGTGAATGAGAAGAATGTGGAGCAAATCGAGAAAAATGTCCTTAAAATTTTTCTAAGCCTACGTTTGAGGACAAACAATTTATTCTTTTTCTTTGCTTGGGGACAAGCAAAATTTTAAGTTTGAAATTTGATGAGTCAAAACTCATGAATTTTAATACATTTTTCGAGTTATAATGAGAATAATAGTGGTGTTCAACGGCGCGCAAATCAGGAGTGAGATCAAATTCAATTTGCGGGAAAATCTATTGAAAATCAGTTTTTGGCAAAAATCATAAGAGTATCGACTGCGTGAATTTAAATCAAAGCTGGGCCGAAGTCGCGTAGGGAAGTGCGAGTTCGACCAGATTCGATCCGCGACCTCAACAAATTTGGTTTGGAAGAAGACTTGAAGAGTGAATAAGGAAAGTGAAGTCGTGACACTTGAGGAAGGAAGTTGAGAACAAAAATGTGACTTAGTTGAGAATAAAGAGCGACCAGTCAAATGAAAGTTCATTTATTTGCGACATCATGTGACGTCAGCGACATCATCGCTTTGACGTCGCATTGTCAGCGACATCATCGCGCTGACGTCGCGACATCATCTTGCGTCGCGACATCCTTGCCAGCGTCGGATAACAGGAGATAAATGACGTGTCCGTGATACCACCATGAGGTCGCGACAGGGAGCCTATGAGGCCACAAGGAACAACCTTCTCAAAGTGCAAAGTGTAGCTAATTTTGAAGAAAGGACTTGATGTCGCGACCAGCAGCGGGTAATGAAGAATAATAACACCGGGTCGCGAAGCCAGATCCCGAGATCGGAAGACCCCGGAATTGTTGATGAAGAAGAGAGACATGATGTCGTGAGGCATCATTCGGAGGTGTGATCGCCGACGAATTAAGCCAGTACGGTGGACAATGAGGTCGCGACACCAAAGAAGTTCGCGACGGAAGATAAACAATTGACTAAACGTTTATGCCGCGACGGCATACGATGTGAAATCGCGACATATTCGGCGAATCGAGAGCGTTCAGCGGCGAATCCGACACAAGAAACGCTAAGATTGCGACATCATCGGCTAAGGGAAGGTGGCGACATCATTCAAATAATTGACATCGGTTGCGAAAGAAGATGCGACAAGATTGGTATCGCGACATCGACTACGAAAGAAATGCGCGACATCATTGAAACAATGCGACAACGGTTATGAAAAAGAAGGTCCCCAGCGACCGCGCTGGTTGAAACGCATCATTAAAGACTTGAGAGATGGAGCATCTCATTGGCAGTCCAGCGACAAGCGAAGCAAGGAGGCAGTGCGACATCGCCGAGGTGGCGACATCATTTGCGGGCAGGAAGGTCGACAACATTGGTTGTCGACATCGATACAAAGAGGTAAGATGGCGTCCGTAAGGTATTGCGACATGGAGTTCCAAAGAAGAGGTCGCGACAAGATGGCGTAAGACGTCGGGTTCCACCAAAGACATGGCGACCAAACAAAGGCTTCTCACGACGAATCGCGGAGACAGCGGTCGCGACAAGATCAAGATGTCGCGACATCGACAGCCGGCCCAGGCTTTGGGGATGGCGAGAGTCAGGGTGCATCGAGTGAGGGTTGACTTGAGAACCATAAATATGTAGTATTGCGCTCTTGAGAACAATTTGGCACTCTTGGCGGCACAGAACGAAAGATCTGGGTAGCCTAAGGCTCATTTTTGTTATTTTTCTTCTTTTCTTATTTTTGTTTTCGTTTTTGTTTCATTTTTAAGTTGGGCATTAAGAGCAGATTTTTGTTTATTTACGGATCGAGCGATTAGCTTGTTAAAGCGGAAGCTGAATGCAGAATTCATTTCATTTCAAATTGCTATCTGGTTGTTTGAAGTTGGACAATTCACAGGTCGGGACCTCGTTTCATTGTCCACACTTATTTACGGGCTTTTGTGCGTGGTGGATTGCGCCTGATCAGATAACCATTGCTGTGTGTAATTCAATGATTTAGAAACCCAGTTTCCATTGAGCAAACTCTATTGTTAGAATTTATCTTTCTGCTTTGAGAATAATAAAATTCAGGTGCTGTGTGAACTTTCAGCTTGAAAATCGCTACGGTTATCTGTTTTTACCGTAATTGATTCCAATATCGGTGTCTTATACCGGCTATAACATTGCTTCGTACTCTGATTTCGGGGGGGCCTCGGTGACCGCAGAGAGAGCAATCCTGAGTGATGGTGACTCTGGTATTCTCAAGAGTATATTAATCTATGTTAGGAATCTAATGAGCTTATGAGTTTAAGCTGAAGTAAATCCTCGTCTCACGAAATCAGAATGGATTGAATGAATTATCAATTAAACAAGCGAGAGATTTCCTCTGTTGAAGTGGGACCGTGTGATTCTAATCTAGTGTTAATTTTGCAGTTCTAATCGAAAGGATGAACTATTCTAATTTAGAGAGGAGGAGGAAGCCAGTAAAGAAGGTAAACCCACATGCTATACCCATGTCTGGGAGCTATGGTTTGTAGATCCCACACAGTCCCAAGGTATTAAGTATTGAAAAGAAAAATATCCGAGCAGGGGCAACCTGAATTAAAAGTGATTATCTAATTTCACATTGAAAGAATCGGGAAAATTAGATGATGAAGATGTAGTTTGGAGAGATCTAAGCTACACTACCATATTCCACCGGAGCGATTAAAATCGTAGTTCATGAAGCAAGGTTATAAAAGTACTGCGAAATTGATTTTTCACAATAGTAATTGTACTCAATGTTTCCTTTAAAAGATAATGGTTCCGATCCAGGTTATTTTCATTACTATTCTTTATTCTTTATTCTTTTAAATTTCGGGTTGGATTGTTATTCATTCACCTCTTGAACTACTCATATTTTAAGGCTTCTAAATGATTTCAATTGCGTTTTATAGGGGAGTCCATATAGTGTGAAATTTGATTAAAATCATGAGGTGGTTGATTGATAATTCTTACAGAGGATCTGTGGGATCGATATCGGACTTAAATCCTATTTATTTGTTCGAGCTTGTGCACTTACGAGGATCTTGGATTAGAGTAGAAAGGATTTATCTAATCTTGAAGCCAGATTTAATGAGTATAATTGAAAGAAATACAACAAACAAGTTTCATGGCACATTAATGGCAGGGATTAGACAATGATCGCTGGTAATGGTGTCTATAAATTTGTATATATCTTCGATCCATAACAATGGGTCTAAACCATTGCGTTATTATTGTGTACTTCATGTTTGGTGTAACATCTTTACATGATTATGTCTTGTGTGATGTGTGAATAATAATAATACATGGTAAAGTGTATATGGGGAAAGAGGGAAAACTAAAGGATTAGGAAAGACCTGCCTTGTAGGGTTCGGAAAAGGCGGAGGAACAAGATGGTTCGGGATGTGTGGATGTCTATTAGTAGTTGGCATACTTACTAAAGTTAGACAGGAGGAGAAATCTCAAAAGTTTATGATTGATCACTATTTCTTTGGGATTGTATTGAGTATGATTGGTGGTATCGACATATGTAGATGGCTAGTCTGGGAAGGAGGGCGTCGAGGCGGTGAAGGCGGAGCAACACAACCAACCACCATCGAGCCTTTGACAACCAATGACCTTCATAATGGAGGTATTGGTGTTGCGACTACTACCATTGGGGAAGGAGTGTTTGTGGCTACCACCATTGCATACTAACAGGTGCTGTATGTGGGCCGGGAGGACAGTAACCTCTCAGTTGCAAGGAGGGCACGTCAATTCTCGACCTACAAGGGAGGAGGGGAACCGAATGGAAGCTGATCATTGGTTCTGGAAATTTGGCAAGATCTTGGAGGCTATGAAGATCACCTCGATGCCACTAGGATAAAGGCAACGATGCCGGCTAGAGGGTGAATCACAGTATAGTGGGATTGGGTTAAAAAGCCTCGGGATGAGCATGGGAGGATTCGCAGTGAGCTCTTCATGGACCTGCTACTGGCATCTACCACGACATCCAAGGCGCTCGGGAGTTCTGAAACAAAACAAGGAACAATGGCCATTCATGCGTGGCTAAGTTCACTAGGAGAATTAGCATGTTTTGTTGATGATTATGTGACCCTTAGGACATGGCGAAGTGAAAGTTGAGGATGGTTTTGAAATTGTCCATCCGGGAGTAAGAGTGTGGGCCCCATCTCCTACAATATATGGACTTGATGGTCAAAGAACAACTATGACCATTAAGGGAGTGGACGGCCGCATAGAGCATGCATCTAAGATGCGGGCATCAAGATAAGAGGAAGGAGAGCCCGACCTTCTTGTTCTACAGCTGGAAGCCGGGGAGGGTTTACCGCAGCGTGGGGTTCGGGGGATAAGTATTTTGGGGCTATCAAGGCTAAAAAAACTAGGGTCCAATCAACCTTAAGATGGGGAGACATTTAGGGCTACTATGGCCGACCGGGTAGAGGACATATTTCTATTGCTTGCTACCGAAAGCTGGATAGAGGACATGTTTCAGTGCACCAGGCACGGGCGAGTGTGGAAGCAGTTGTCCTTGGGACAGGGGATCCAGGAGTTATGGGACACCTTGGTCCTAGTCTTCAATAGAACGTTTGCAGACTTAGTTTGTTCCTCCTTGCACCGTGGGCAGGAGACAGTACATCAGTCTCTCGGGGTGCTACACGTGCCCCCTCTTATTTCTGTCGGGGTTGGATGGGGTTGGGACATGGTTGGTCATTTGGAAGGCCTCACGGTCGGGGACTTCGGGGACCCAGCGGGGCATGTCCTGAGCCATCACACCTTAGGCCAGACATGGGTCGGTCGGTGATTCATGGTACATTTCTCTCTTGCTTATAGGCAAAAGTATTGTTTGATTATGGTGCATCGATACATTCATTTAGCATCACGTGTGAAAGTTTAAGCAAAGGTTACTGGAAGGGTATTAAGCTATATGTGAGGTTAGCATCCTGAAGGCCCAGGGTGAGTGTTGATCATATATGTCGGAAATGTGAGTTAAGTTTCGAGTTGCTCAACGCATGGACCTCTTAGGATGCATGAACGCATGTAGATTGATATCTCATCCACAGGATGGAGCGTTGACTTTGCTCGGGTTCATCATTGATGTGATCGTAGGAGGATTCATTTGCACACACAGGGATGATGTTTGTGTTATGTTTCGAGGAGGATAAGCATGATGCTACCCTAAATGACAATACAATTAAATGGCTGGACTGGTGATCTGGGTTGGCAAGCCTTACCTTGGAGAGCGAGGCAAGATAGGGGAAGTTAAGGTCTACACCTGGTGGTTTGCAAGTGTGAGGGATGTTTTAGAATGAATTATCGGGATTACTTTCGCGGAGGGATGTAGACTTCACTATTGAGTTGCACCTTGGTACATCGTCCATTTCTATGACTCTTCATATAATGACACTTGTTGAGTTGTAGGCACTGGTCCCGACTGAAAAGATTGGTTGTGGGTTTTTGTGGAAGCCAGAAACACTTCACCTTGGGGCGCTCCGGTGTTGTTTTCCAAGAAGAAAGACAAGACCCTTCGGCTATGTATTGACTACAGGCAATTGAATAGGGTTACTGTCAAGAATAGGTACCCTTTGCTGAGCATTGATGATTTGTTTGATCAATTGAGAGGGGCGCGGGTTTATTCCAAGATAGATCTCCACACTGGTGGCTATTTATTGACTACAAGCAATTGAATATAGTTGGTATCAAGGCTGCAGTGGTAACCTTTTGGCCGAGGATTGATGATTTGTTTGATCAGTTGAGAGGGCGAGTTTGTTCAAGATAGATCTTTGCCTGGGTTACTATCGGTTGAGGGTTGGGGAGGCGGATATCCCTGGGCGACGTTTAGAACGCATGATATGGGCATTCGAGTTCATGAAGTGATGCCCCTTTTGGATTGGCAGCTGAGTGCTCAGGCGACATTCATGGATCTCATGCATGAATTATTCCAACCCTAATAAGATCGTGGTCTTCGTTGATGACATCTTGATCTAAATCAACAGCGAGTACGAGAGAGCATGAGGGGGTCATTTGAGGATTATGCTCTAGGTTTTAAGAGACCATCGGTTGTATGATAAATTCAGTAAGTGTGAATTTTGGGTTATTGAGGTGAAATTCTTGGGGCATGTGGTATGGGCTTCGGGTGTATCCGTGGACTTAGAGAAGGTTGAGGTAGTTTTGAGCTAGGAGAGACTAAAGTCAGTCTTCGAGATATGTAGTTTCTTGGGATTGGTAGGGTATTACAGGAGGTTCATTGAGGACTTCTCCCGATTAGCTGCACCTATGACGATTGACTCCCTAAGGAGGTTTCCGCTTGGAGGAATGACTCAGGTGAGAGGGCATTCCAGAATTAAAGAGGGAGGCTTACTTCACTTCTCCTATTTAGATAGTTTCAAGAGAGGTGATGCAGGGCAATATGGTAAAACAGATGCCCAAAAGGACGGACTTGGATGTTTCAGATGTGGTGTCCTGGGTATGGTAGTGCTTATGGTTCTCGGCAGTTAAAGAGCCACGAGCAGAGTTACCCTACATAGACATGGAGTTGGTAGCCATTGTCTTTGCCTTAAAGGCTTAGCACCATTATCTATACGGTGAGCAAACAGGTGTTTAACCACAAGAGTTTAGCCACATTTTCACACAACGGCCTCAACATGAGGCAACACAGTGGATACAAAGTATCCTAAGATTATGATCACTCTCTTTACTACCACCTAAGGCAAATGTGTAGGGTCGGCGACTCACAAAGTCAATGTGAGTGTTGGCTAGTAGCTCGTGGAGGCATGCTTGAGGTTACGGACAGCTCATACGCACTACGCGATCGCTTAGGTACTTTGGTAGTTTGTTACGCCTTCCTACTGCAGAGTGATCGAAATCCCAAGGACGAGACACAGATGCCAGTAATCCCGGGGCCATCGGCAGTGTCAATTATAACATTTGCAGGTGTAAAATAAATTAAATTATATTTTTTCTGGAGTTAAATACAAAATGAAAAATATAAAAAAACTCAAAATTTTATAGTATCAAAATAAATTATAAAAAATGTCAAATGAGGACCAAGATTTATAATTGAGTAATATGCCAAAAATACATAAATGAAATGAAATGAAGTGGAAATGAAATCTGAAATGAGCTTTAAAGTGAGAAAATGATGAAAATAGAATTATGGTGCCAAACAAGGCTTAGTGCATGATTTTGATTAAAGATCAAATATTGGTATTTGAGAGGCATTTTGCACATTTGGAAAAAGAAGGGGAGAGAAAAAGCTAGGGCAAATCCGGTTGAGAGAAAAGGGAGATGAGTGGGTGATTTTGCTCCATGAAATCAAGAGTTTAAGTGACCAAGAAAAAGGGAATAAAGAATAAAAGAAGAGAAAGAAGATATTTACAAAGAGACTTAACCCTAACTTTCTTAATGTTATGTTAATGAAGAACCCCTAAATTGGTATAAAATGATGTTGATTGGTTTATTTCAGTTTGGGTTGCCTGTTGTTAAGGCGGCTGCTTGGATTGGTGTTGAGGAATTTTGAAGAAGTAAATAAGTATTTAGGAGATGCTATCAAATTCTTTTCAGAACCCATGTTTTTTTTTTTTACTAATCTCGGGCCATCACTCATCCAAATTATGATTCAAATTTCTCGTTAACTAGACTTCTAGTAGAACAACCTTTAAATAAGCGTATTCAAATTTGGTCCTCATTGACATAGAAATTTGTCAAAGTGATACCTGCTTTCGGGCTAATTTTGTCTGGGGCTTCATATGCTGGCTTTTCTAACAGTTTTGGGATTAATCATAAGTTGAGTTTCACTCATCCAAATTGAGTGATTCAAATTTAAAACCAGACTTTCAGAAAACAAATCTCCTGAAATAAGGATCTAAATTTGACTATTGTATCTGTAAATTAAGTAGCGGAGGCTCTTGCTGTGAAGTCAATTATGGTTCAATTCTAATACGCTTTGGTGTTTTAATGCTTTGGTATTTAGGCCATATTGAGTTTCACCATCCAGCACCCGAGTGATTCAAAATTTCTGCAGTAAATCAAACTTCAGAGAACAACTTTTAAATAAGTGTATTCAAATTGCACTTATCGACCCAGAACCCATAAATGAAGGTCTATTTGGCAAATTTCATTCTGTTGAAAATAGAATACAGTCCCTGATGTTTGTGATATCCGGAGATTTGGTGCCTGAACTGATGTTTCCAATTTCTAACAAAATAGACTATGAGGAACAATAGACTTGAAGAAAGTTTGGTAAAATATGGCCCTTTATCTCTATAAAATTTTACGATATGTGTGTTGGGTAGAAACAACCCCAACTAAAAACCCAAATACTTCAAACATATTGTTCCTCTAATCGTGATGGATCGTGGTTGAGATGAGGAAACCCACTGAAGTCAAGATTCCTAGAATTAAACTGAAAGTGCAAACAAGCTCACAGTTTGTTCTCCACTTCTCTCTAATTCAAATGACAATGATTACAAAATGATTAGAATTGGTCGAAATGATTTATAAGAAAAGTATAATGATCATATAATTGATCGTGGTAAATGATTTGCATATGAAAATTGCATGAGTATTAAAATGAATTGTTTTGTAAATGTACATACTTATATCAGATTTTCAAGTGAATGATTTGAACGCTTTTAATAGAATTTTTAATCATAAATCTTCGAAGTTGAGGATAGATTAGTATACCAATAAGGGGTACAAACACTATTATGAAAATTGAACTCTGACTGTGTTTTGAAAATATTTGGATATTGAAAACGGCTAATAATGCCGTATCGATAAAGGTGAATGGACCAACAGCATGAAATGCCATATCAATGAAAAAGAGTTTTGTGATAAAATGATGGGCCCCTTTATGTTAAAGTATTACGATATATATTTTTTTTCATTGCATTTGAAATGTGGTTAGAAAAGTAATTGTATTTGGATTATTCAAATGATTCAAAAATAACTAAATTAAAGAGCTGAGGATCGTGATCCCTAGGTCCGGGGTTCGAGACTTGGGTCAGGTCGTGTGGTGGCGCGAAAGCCACACATATTGTCGATCAACGGTATCGGTCGGATACAGTGGACTTAAGCTCGAGCTATGCATGCAGATGGTAGCCTCTTGTGATAGGGACGAAGCCAGGGTTCCCAATGACTAATCTAAGAGAGAAGATCCTCAAAAGGAGTTCCATTGTTCTGCCGGTAAACTCATCCATGGCACGGTGATGTATCATGATCTTCGCCACGCAGATTACTTGTAAAAGGGATGAAGAAACATGTTGGAGATTTTGTTTGTTGATGTCCAATATGTCAGCTGGTAAAGACTAAGCACCAGAGGCTAGCATGTTTACTCTAGCCCTTGGAGGTCGCTGAGTGGAAGTGGGAGCACATCATGATGGATTTTGTGACTCACTCGCCACGGACATTGAGAGGCACAGGTGGGTGATAGGATCGCCTTACTAAGTCGGCACACTTTGAAAAGGGATGACCTTCACTTAGAGGAATTATGGTGGTCAGATATACGGAGATTGTCTAAGGTATAGAGTGCCAATATCCATAGTATCGGATTGTGATCCCAGGTTTATGGCTCATTTCTGGAAGAGTTTCTAGCGAGTCATGGGAACACAGTTGATGATGAGCACAACTTTTCATCCCCAGATGGACGGTCAGTCAGAGAGGACCATCCACACGTTAGGAGGCACATACGAGCATGCATCCTTAATCCTCAAGGTAAATGGAAGAGCATTTACTTAGTGGAATTCAAGTACAACAAAGTTAGGCGAATATATGTGATGACAATCTTACACGAGGCACTATATGGGAGAGACCTGTCGATCTCCTAGCTTGTTGACTGAGGTGGAGAGAAACTTATGGGTTTGGATTTGATTAGAAACACATCTAAGAAGGTGGATTTGATACGGAAGCGTCTACTCAATGCTTTAAGCTGGCAAAAGAGATACGATGCACGGTGGCACTTTGGAGTTTGAGGTGGATCATGCTTCTTAAAGGTGATGTCAAGAGAGAGTACAAGTTTAAAAGCCGGGGAAAGCTATTGCCACAGAGCACGATTTTCTGGGTACTTCGAGAGGGTAGGTACAGCCAGATACCGACACAGACTGGCAAGCTTATCAAGGGTTCGGCGCGAGATTCCATGTTTCTATGTCTAAAGATATCATAGATTTGATCACATGTGATTGAAGTAGTTTACATTGACGACACTTCTCTATGAGTGAATCGCATTTATCGCTGATAATGAATCAAAGCTTTGTAGGCAAGACCGTGAGGCTAGTGAAGGTGTTGTGGCAGCACCAAGGAGTGGAGGAAGCAACATGAGAACGCGAAGATACTGCGGCGCGCTAAATCTATCCTTTCTTGTTTGATGAATGAGTGTTTTCTTTGGGGTCATTTATGATCAAATGACTGCTGCATATGCATGAGATTTAAAATGTGTATGTGCTTGTGAATTTCAATAGTCTTGTTAGAAGAACAAAAACCCGATAAATTTGAAATTTTTCTAAAATGGCAAACGGTAATTATCGATGTTGTGTGCCTGAATTTTTCGTGATATCGATGGAAAACGACTCACCGCTGATTTTTTCATAAATCTGGCTACCTGTATATATTTCTGAATTTTATGACGCTTAGATTTTTTCATGAATTTTGAGCATGAGGAAAATTGCAAACTCAAAAACGAGATTTTGGGAAATAATTTAAATAAAGTTCATTTAAAATAATTTGAATTTGAACCGGGATGAAAGAAATCATTTCGAGGTAGAAACAGATGCGAACATGTGGTGATACAAGTTGTACACCCATTTGTACCAGGTTAGTAGCTCGGGGACAAAATGAAGAGATCCTACTATTTTCCAGGTTGTCGAGAGTGAGAGAAAGAGGAGAAAGAGCAATGTTTTCTCTTGATCTACGAGTTCTGTCACTTGGAATTGGCTTCCCAAGCAAGAACTAAAGTTCATCGTCGCGATTTATGCTACGTTGTAGTACAAAAGCAGGTTGATTTCATCAGACATCCAAAGGAGGATATTTTGGGAAATCAAAACGGGGTTTAGGAGGCCAGACCTCCTACCTTTCACTACGCCTGCTATGGCGGATTCTTCATAATTTTCTACTTGCCCCATTTTTGTACTGATTTTTTGGTTAAAAATGGTGGAACGTGTTAAGGGACTGTTTGGGCAAAAAAAAGCCCAAAACCCGACTTTCTTCGCCTAGGTGAAGGAGTCACGGGCTAAGATGTTCGCCAAGGGTGAAGGGTCACTTCGGCGAGCCCGAGGCGCCCACGGTACATAGCTTTCCCCGCTTCACCTAGGTGATAATCCAGAGAAGTCCCACCGCTGTCGGGTAATTTTGTGGCCTAGTAGTGGTTGGTTTCGTGGCACTATTTATGAAGTGTCCATGGTATGCTTAAAGCTCAAAGCATGGTTTAAGGGTTGTTTGTTAAAATCCTCACCCTTAGGGACTGTTTGGACAGTGCTAAAACGACATTAAATACCGTTTTGTGGCTGGTTGTGTAAATTGTATGTAATATGTCCCAAAAAGTGTTTAGGGACTGTTTGGATTGAAAAGAATTAATCTGATCATTGCGGCCTGCTCGCCAAATCAGGCATGTTTAAAGGCTTGCTCGGGCGATTTCATGGCTAATAAGAGCTAGCTAAAGGGGTTGTTGGGTTTGCATGGGGCAATTTTTAGATGCCACATTTGCCTTGAGGAATAAGTGTGCTGTTGCTGATATTATGATAGCATACTATGGTGTGATTGATGAATGTTAATATGTGGTCTAAATGTATTAACATTGAATGTATGTTGCTTTGAAATTATATGCATGTGATATAATTGCCCAAGATAAGGTTAATTGTATGGTTTATAAGGTTGTGCACCGTTCTAAAACCGGATCGGGATCGATTTGGACCTAATAGAATCATGTTTTCGCGGACTCCGAGACTGGACCTAATTATTCCAAAGATGGGACCTCGTTTTATTCAAATGCCCGATTTTGGTCCTATTTGGACTGCTTTTATTTTTCAACATTTGTAGCTTTAAAAAGCCAAAACAAAAATTTTTCATAGCACAATAAATATCTACAAGCCACAAATACAAAATTTTAACATTAAAAATTGATAATAAGAGTTCAATTACATGACAATCATGCTTGCTCCACCAAACATAATAAATCATATCATGGAATCCACATATATGACGTCGTCATCCAAATTATTATTTCAAATCTATGTAACGCGTAAGAGATTGGCCACTATGGCAAAAAGTTTAGGAGTTAAAATTCAGTATGAATAAGAAACTTATTTACATTACCTTTCTGCCCCTTCAACTCGCAAATTCTCCTCCATATCGACTCTCCGACATTCCCTTTATTTGAAGCTGCAATCTAAAAAATAAATAAGAGTTTGTACCATCTTCATGAACATGAAATCAAAATCCAACACATTAAAGTTTAATGAGAAATAAATGAATAAATAAGTTACCTTTGATAAAAAAAATGAGATGCATTACCTTAGGAGTTAAAGAACTCCTAAATGGATCAAGATAACGACCTCTCGCACTAGAAGCGGATTCAGATGATGCAACATTAGATAATGGGATGGCTTGTATGTCACGTGCCATGCGTGAAACAATCGGAAAGCGATGCCCATTAATACCCCACCAAGACAATACATCAATTTCTTCTTCCTCACCCCCTATTTGTTCATTTAAGTATCTCTCAAACTCACCCCTCACATATCCACCCGTTCCCTTCAACCTTTTAACTCTATCCCTAAGACTTTTCATGTAGTTGGAGCCCTCCCAGCACGATCACCCTATTTGGATCAATTTGGGATACCGGGATCCCCATTCTTGCCCACTTTGAGGAACAAAGAAGAATACAAACTTCTATACCATCAAATAAAGAATAAGAAAAGTCTTTCACATCATTTAGCAAGTTTCATGCCCTTTTCCTTACCATAAATGGCCGTGAAGTGTAATTTCAACTAACAATTTAGAATAAGATCAAGAATTGCAGCAATATAAATCAACATATCTATTTTCCATATTTCCTTAATATTTATCATACTTTTTTTTCATTAAGATGGTCATAGCTTGTCAATCCTCATCCACATTTTTTTTCCATTTATTCAACATATCATAAATAATAGTAATCTCAAAGAAACCTCTATTACTGTATTACAAAAGAGAAACTGTAAATACAGTGTTAAAAGTAAACCCAAAAACACCACAACCTCATTTTTCCAATCATTAGATTTAGGAGGTCTTTCATTGTCCTTCATACCTACCCCATCAGGTAGAGATAGCCCTCTAAAAACATGTTGAAATTTTAAATCCGTGTCCAACATCGTGTAGGTTGAGTTCCACCAAGTGGGGACATCAAAGGATAAGGAAGATTTGTTTATATTATCTTTTTGACAAGGTCTTAAACCCAAGTATTCTTATAAGAGAATTCTTAACATACTTAATAAATATTTCTAACCCCATCAATGCACACACCATGTTTCCTTGAATGCCATCCCACAATGAGAGTCGATAATATGAGCAATACATCTAATGTGGAGAAATATCATCAACACATCCACTATGATCCGTTTTAAGTGTGCACAAGATCATTAGGAACTAGCATCATTAATCGTGACAAGAAAAAGCTTATCCTCAATACCCCAAGATTCCAAACATGCCCAACCGCTTTACTAACAGTTACACTTTCAGATTATTAGAAATTGGACAAAAAATTATGATATTTTTAATACTTCAATCATTAATAATGGAAGTGGAATATGATACATGTAGTTAATTCTTTGAATTGATGTCCAAGTATCAATTGTCACACAAATTCTTTGACAATTCTTTAACAATTCTTTCAACTTTGTCTTTTCACTCATATAAAGTTGAAAACAATCACGAGCAATAGTGGTATGTGATGGAATGTGAAATCTAGGACATGCAATAGACATCAAATACTTAAAACCAACTTTCACCACATGTTTAAAAGGAAGCTCATCAACTATGATCATATGAATTAATGCTTCCCTAACTTCTTTCAAATTCATATTCCCATATTTTAATTTTCCATCACCATCCTCACTATCCTTGTCCCTTTCCCCAAGTTGAAATAACAATTCGGTTTGCTTTCCTTTACCCTTATCTTTATTTGCAGGATTACCAAGGAATTTTTTCGCATGATTCTTAACATTTTTTTATCAATTAAGATTACCATCAGCCGCAAAAGTTTATTACTGCATAGAATCACATTCAGCCCGTAGGTTTACTCTTCACGAGGTAATGCTCCTAATAAGTCGCTTTCCTTGCTTTTCACTAAATATAGGCGTCCTCCATTAGCTTCTTATCCGAAGGCAAGGACTTGTGCAATTCTTCAATATTTGTCCTATCAACAACATCAGATAGTGTTTGTACAGTATGATTTGAGGGATAGATGGCTGGCCTTTTGGATTGGGAGCTTGCATCTACGATGAATTTCATTACCATTATGACATATACAATAATAAGTGATTAACAAAGTAACAATTACAAAACATAACTTATTATAAGAGAATGTAAGAGAACCTTACATTGCTAGAAAACGAATCCGTTGTTGTCGAGTCTCTTTAGAATGCAAGTAGACAAGTAGTATACTCTATAAGCAACTAGCTGATCAAAACAAAATGATACAATTAAGAAATGACTAATTTTAGCAATTAAAAGCTGAAGCAAAGAAAAAGAACATGATAGAATGGCTGGGAAAGAACTCCATTGATTTCAATATTGCCTATAATTTCATAGAAAATTGCAGATGAGCGGTAAGAATAATAACAAATCTCTAGACAATTATTAATGCAACTTTTAATTAAGTTTAAAGTGATGAAAAGTCACATACTGACAAAACCTCCACATATCCAATAATTTTTAGTGGGCAGGATAACGGGCAGCGCTCGAGCAATTAAAGAAGGGTATAACACTCACACCAAAACATTCAAAGATGTAGGCATTGTCCAAATTAGTTGATCGAGCTAGCTGATTCTACTTAGCATGTAGGTTGTCCCATTATCGATCACTTATTACAATAAATACATTTTTATAGTTGAAACTTACTCATTTTAATAGTTATAATAATCATATTATAGTATTTTATAAGACTATTTTATGTTAAAATAAAAAGTAAGTAGATTCAGAGAAGACGAAAAGAAACAATTTTTATCGACACCTATTCATGAACTCCAATAAAGCTCAAAGCCATCAAGTTAAGAGTCATTTCACAGCAAGACTTTCAGTTCCGAAGAAGACATGAAAATGCCTAGCAATTTAGTTCCAAGCTCACTATTTTCAGAATAAATTTTCTATGTTGATTTGTGACAGGTTATAAAAGTATTGTTTTCTAATCTTTAAAACAAAATTATAAAATGTTCTTAAAGAATCTCTTTAAGTATGTAGTGCTTTACGTTTAATAATTTTTTATACTTGTGTAATTGTTTCTTACAAGAGTCCACAAAAACAAAACATTTAAAAGATTCTTTGAGAACATTATATGTTTTGTTTTTAAGATTAGAAAACAATTTTCTATGCTTTTGTTGTCCAAATATGTCTTCGTGTTCTTTTTTTTCTAGAAAACAAAACATTATTTTTGAAAACGGTTATCGAACATACCCAGTTTAGAGAACAATATATTATAATGATTTAATCCCTTTGATAAAAATATATTATATTTTATTTAAATCCCTTTGAGAAAAACACAATTCAAAGAAAGGAAAGGAAAGAAAGAAGAGAGAAAATGAGAAAAAAAATTATGAGAAAGTGACATGAAACGTCTTACTTGATGCGAATTGAGTCAAGAAAATACACCCATTTTTGTTCTGCTTTTTGAATGTGACGTGGTTGTAAGTTGTAACTTGTAACTCTCTCTCTAAGTTAAAACATTTTTAGAAAGTTGTTTTGACTTTTGAGTTACCTTAATGATACATTGTCACTCACTTCAACAAAAACAATTATTAACCATATTAGATCAGGGGGACTATTTCAAAAATGAATACAGCAAATTTCAACACTCCAATCAATAATGAAAAGATTATCTTCATATGTGGCAAAATATTTGGGTCACCTGCTCGACCTAATATTCAGAGCTTTGCATGGATTGAACCAAAACCGGTCACACCTTTGGTGATCGGAGACCGGAGGGACCAATCCTCGGTCCGATCGGTTTGGTCCATTCCGCTGTCACAGTCCAAATTCAGGTCAGAGACCGGTTTGAAACATGTGGTTAATTTCTACGGTTTTATATTGTTCAGGCGGCGGATCATTACAAGTGGGACATGACATTAACTCTTGAGGTACGGTTACTGGTATTGCAGGCTACTACACGGAACATCGCATTTCGTTAGTGGGTAGTGCATGATTAGGATCAAACACCGTACCAGATTTGATGAGTGGGTTTGGTACCGCTTGGACGGTCCAACAGAGCCGCACGACAAAGAAACAAAACTTGTGCCCGCACAGTGAGAAGGCTAGACACTTCTGTGTAGAAACCAATTGGTTTACTACACCACTATGAAAGTCCAAAAAGTGTAGAGACGGTGGAGCCGCTGAGACTCAAATTGCTACTCACAAAAGACACAATGATTTTGTATATAAAATGTCTATTTGAAGAATGACATCCAAAAGTTGTCATAAATCATATGACTTTTGCTTTTCAGTGCTAATCACACGCAATCTATCAATGACGGTTTTTATCACACATGGACATTGTATTGTGTGGTGGGAGTATAGAAAGACTCGGGTGTGGGAGTTGGTAAAGACTCGGGTATGGTGGAGTCGGTAAAGACTTGGGTATGGCGCATGAGTGGAATCTTATCTCTACTTTCTGCATGGTAGCCATGGGTATTCATGTTATAATCATATTTCCATTTTTAGAATGTTGATGTGAAGTATAAGCATCATGTGCATCAGGTGGGGAGTAAATCAGAGGAATTACCCACCAGGCATGACTCACCCTATATGAGAGATAACATTTCGTGAGCTGGACAAGCTACGTGGGTCTTACCGGTTACCAGCTTAAGAAAGTCTGGCTTAGGCTTTTGCTGCGATCATTTTAAATGTCGAAGTAATTCATTTTGACATATATAAATGTTTATATATGAGTGAAGTTGAACTCCATATGTATTTTTAAGTAAAGAGTAGAATGAACCATAAAAAAGGGATTTTTGTATAAGATTGACCTGAAAGCGCAAGCTCTCCCTCGCTTAGGTGAAGGTGAGTTCGCTTAGGCGAACCCGGAACAGCTGCCAAGTGTTGTTTTTCCTGTTTTACTGTATTTTGTGCAGGATAGTTGTTTGGAAGAACTTCTAGCACAAAGGGGGCTCTATTCGACATAGAAATGATGGGTCCCAAGTGGAATGGGACATACACCGGTATCGTTACAACATATCCACACAGGCTTCCGCAGTTGATGGTTAAATCGTTAACCCCTGATTGGGGCGTCACACATTCCATGTCATTTTTCTCCATTCTTCTAGAATTGGCTTTCCTCTCCCTAATAGTAGGAAAACATTTTCATAAAAATGACAATTTGAAAAACGAGTAGTAAAAACTTCACCTGTGAGGGGAAGGTCAAAAAATATTTAGCCAAAGACAGAAAGATTGAAACTACAAATATGATACTAAGACGATATTGAGGACCCATTTTAGTTCGATGTGTGGGGCCAATTGGAACATAAACACCACAACAAAAAACACGCAGATATGAATATTAGGTTGATAATCTAAAGGAAGATGTGATGGTGATAAATCTTGATTGGTTGGAGGACGAAAGCCAATTAAATTCGCAACGTGTAAAATAGCATGCCCCCATGCTGATAAAGGCAATTTCGTTTTCAAAAGTAAAGATCTAGCAATCAATTGCAAACGTTTGATAAAAGATTCGCCTAGCCACATTATGAGGCTGAAACTATATAATAAAAGCAGACATTGTACAATTATTTTTCTTTTCCTTTATTTCATTTATGTATTATGTCCCACGAAAGATGTATATACATATATATATATATATATATATATATATATATATATATATATATGGTATATATATAAAAGTCCAATATGTAATATAGTTAGTTTTTAAGATAATGAATTAGGGATTCTCCTTTAATACTCTTCACATGGTATTAGAGCCAAAGGAGAAAACCTAATTTTTTTTTTGATAGTGTTTTCTTTCGATCACTTTATTCTTCTTCCGACACCCTCCGGATAACGTCATCGCCGTTTGATCTCCTCGTCGCTGGTGACTTTTTCCGGCCAAGTTTTCTGTCAAGCTCTTCTCCAACTGGACACCTCATATTTCGAGGCACACGAGGCCTATCTACCCATTGGAGGAAACCTCACGCAAGACAAGCCACCACGCGATCGATCTTCTCCTATGGTCTGAAGCTTCACGGTACAGAGCCGTGGGTGCATGACCCACTTTCCGCGCCGAGATCCACTTATGCTCAGTCCGACAAGAACTTGCTGATCCATCCCTTCTGGGCAAATTCCAGCTTTCCTCTCCACCTTTAGCACTCTCATCCGCGCACCTCGCTACCCCTTCGACTCTAATAGCAAATTCTTCCTTGCCAAGTCTTGTGTGTGCCTTGGGAATGCCTCATCTTCATCTCCAGTCACTTTTCTCCATTGTTTGAGTCACTTTTTCTTCATCTCAAGTTCCGCAACTGTGATTCGCCCTTCTATTAGGGCTATCTTCAATTCAAACATGATTCAATCTCTAATTAAGTGGCTATGGCGACTAAAAATCCTATTTTTACATCTATTATCTCTGGATCTCCTACTTTGACATCAGAAAAATTGATTGGTAAAGTAGAGATCAGATATTTTTCCCCGGTCACTGCGGGAACTCGATCATGGGACAAGGTTATGAGGATTATCTTATTATACCGAAAGATGCTATACCTAATGTTGACAAGGTGCAATGGAACAAAATAGATGCACAACTATATAGCATATTATGGTAGTCTGTTGATCCAAAATTTTTGCTTCATCTTTGGGCTTACAAAACATGTTTTAAGTTTTGGGATCAGGCAAAAGGCCTATACACGAATGATATCCAATGCCTTTATAAAGTGGCTTCTGCTATTGTCAATATCCAACAACATGACATGGATTTATCTAATTAGATCGGCCAGATTGTCTCTATTAAGGAGGAGTTCTTGACATTGATGCCTCTTACTAGTGATGTTGAGGCTTAACAAACGTAGATTGCCAAGTTCTTCATGGTCCTTGCTCTTATTAGCCTATGTCCGGATCTTGAGACCGTCCAAGATCAGATTCTTGGCAGTCCATCAGTCCCATCCTTGGATGATGTGTTTGCTCGCCTCCTCCGTATCTCCTCCACTCAAACTTTGCCATCGATGGTACTTCGAGTTCTTTGTGTTAGTTTCTCAGCTAACCCCGGGGAAGGACATAGTGGTAAGCGGGGTGAAGGCAGCGATCCTCACGCACCCTATTGCAATAAGCTTGGCCCACACTCGCAATCGTTGTTACTTATCGATTACATGGCGGCCTCCTTGTGCCTATGTGGCCCGAGCATCGATTCTCAATCGCTCCGACCTCAGAGCTCCTCCACATCTTAGAATTATTCCCAGGTGTGATGGTATGATGACTATCTTCTCTATCAGGCAACCAAGTCAGCTTCTATTGCTTCTGTTGCCCAGACTTGTAATGCCTTTGCCTGCCTTACTCATACATCTTCTCTTAGACCTTGCATTATAGACTCTGGTGCTTCTAATTGCATATATGGTAATAAGGATCTTTTCTTTTCTATTACTACTACCTCTACTTTACCTACTGTTACCTTAGCTAATGGTTCTCAAACTGTGGCTAAAGGTATTGGTTTGGCACATCATCTCCATTCCCTACCTCTCACTTCTGTTCTTTATACTCTTGAGTGTCCCTTTAATCTTATTTCCATCAGAAGGGTTATCGTTGTTATTCCCCTGAGACACATCGATACTTTCTCTCTACTGATGTCACATTTTTTAAGGACTCACCCTTCTTCTCCTCCTCTGATTCTGTTCTTGTTTATGAAGTCTTAACCCTTCCCATTATCTCCCTGCCTATATTTGATGTTGTGCCTTCTCGACCACTTCAGGTTTATCATCTCCGTCACCGTGCCGTTGTTCCTCTCCCTTCTGTTGAGGTCCCTGCTGACTCACTTCCTATCCTTTTGGCTTCTCCTACTCCGACTCTGCCTCCTGCTGATAACTTACTCATTGCACTTCGGAAAGGTAATTGATCTACTAGTAATCCTCATCCTATTTACAATTTTTTGAGTTACCATCGATTATCTTCACCTTACTCTGTAACACCAAAAATTATAACCTGACAGTTTTATAACATGTTTATGGTATAATAAAAGTAAATGTATATTTTTCGGGAATAAAATAATACTAAAAATAAAATAAGCAAAACCCATAATTAATACAAAAGTCAAGGGTAAATTGCTAATTAAGGACCCAAATAACATAAGAATAAAATATTGTATGCCGAAGTAGGATTTTGATAAGTTAAATTGAGAATAATAGAGAGATGAAGGACCTAAATGCAAAAATGGAAAAAGAATGCAAAAATGAGTTAAGCTAAACATGACCTTAACTCCAAAATGAGGATAAGACCACAATATATCTCATTTTTTGTGTGTAAAGGCTAGGCTTCAACGTGAAGAAGAAGTAGAGGAAGAAGTAGGAAGAAGAAGAAGAAGAGGAAAGGTATGGAACTTGTATGGATTGCTATGATTATGTATGGATACCTATTTGGGTGTTAGGAAGTTAACCTAACTTACAAGTATTTTAGTTTGGGTTTGGAAAAACCCTAAATAATCTCTATGTTTGGTTTTAGTTGGGTTAGAACACACTTGGGAGTTGTTTTTGGGTGATGTTTTTGGATTACTTGGGGTTTTTGGTTGGATTTCTGGAAAAAATGGATGAAATCAGCAAATCTGGGCAATTTCGGGGTCCTACCCCATGGCATAGGGATCCCCATGCAACAGCGTAGGTCAACGCCAACCGAGAGGGAGGCTTAGACAAGCCTCGGGTATGCCGCAGCGTAGTGAGGGTACGCCGCAGCATGTCTAAGCCGCAATGTAGTAATGCTACGCCGCGGAGTAGTTACTGTTCTCAACATGGAAATTTTTGTGTTTTGTTTTGTTTTGCTATTCCGTTAGTCCGAGGACTTGTCTATTGGACTAATGAGGACCTATAAGTGTATGAAAGGGTCCATTCATGTTTGTAAGGTAAAGGAAAAACGCACCGTACCTCGCCGCCTTGGCGAGTTTGATGTTGGCAAACTTAATGCCCTATGATAAGATAATAAGTTCTTGAACAAATATAAGTTTGATATATGAAAGCTAAAGAGAATACACGAATAATTTTGTTATATGAAAAAGTACAGTTAAATGTTTATAAGATATTATTTGATAATGAATATCTCATAAGTATACATGATATCAGTAGTTATTCATATATATGAGATATCTTTTAATACACGAAAGATTATTAAAAATATAATAAAAGCGATTGCACGCTATGGCCAGATTAGTTGGATAGATAGGCATGCCCTATAGGGGCTCTGATTCTTCATGACATATAGTTTCTGAGATATTGAAACCCGTTTAGATTGATGACATAAATCCCGTTTGGATCATCATAGCGGCCCCGTTTGGGTCATACAGATAGAGATCATTGTCTCGTACAATAATAGTACCTTCGGGTACATAACAGTTATTTCCCGTATCCACTTCTAAGGTATTTGCAGGCATGAAACATAAAATAAATGACAAGAATATGTAAATGGCATGACATAATGTGAGAAGCATAACATTGTTATGTGATGATACATAAACAGTGATAAGTACAAGAACAAAAACATAAATGAAAGATGATATGGAATGAAACATGATAAGACGAATAAGTATGATATATGCAGTTGTCTAAAGTGTGATGACTTTGATTAGAGGTCGTCCATATGTATTAATTAAATTAAAGGTATAAGTTTTCGCGCGGGTGTTTAAATACGTGGCAGGTACGAGGAGCGAGGAACAAGAAGTTCGGATATTATCGACAACCAAAGATTGACACACTACTAGGTGCCGCGAAAACCTTTACGGTCTATTTTTTTGTATATGTTTTGTTTTTGTAAACAATGTAAAGTTTTGTATGTTGAACACTCCCGTTTATGGAGTTCGAATATATTTTGTAATCCGCTACTACAGAATATATTTCAAGTTAAATGTTTAACGGTATATGAATGAACAAGTTTATAGTAAAAAAAAAAAAAAGTGACACCCTTGCTTGCCCTTTGAGTCTTGAGGTTGGGGCGTCACTGCTGCATTTGTTTATCTTTATATCTTTTGTTTCTCTTCCCCGGAGATGCACCAATGAGGCTCTTTCCCATGCGGGCTAGCGACGACGATGGTAGATGAAATGGATTGCTCTGCACTGGTGCGCAGGATGTGTTGTTTACCCTCTGGTAAGTCTCCAGTTGGTTGTCGTTAGGTTTAAACAGTTAAGGTTGGTCATAACGGTCATGTTGATTGCCTTAAGGCCCGCTTGGTTGTTAAAGGATATACTCAGGTTTATGGTTCTGATTATGGTGACACATTCTCCCCTGTTGCCAAGATTGCTTATGTCCGTCTACTTCTCTCCATGATTGCCATGTGTTTTTGGCCTCTTTATCAGTTGGATATTAAAAATGCCTTCCTTCATAGTGATCTTGCCGAGGAAGTTTATATGGAGCAACCACCTAGTTTTGTTACTCAGGGGAAGTCTGGTTTAGTGTGCAGGTTACGCCGTTCTCTATATGACTTGAAATAATCTCCTCGAGCATGGTTTGGCGGTTTTAGTTCTGTTGTTCAAGAATTTGGCTTGCTATGCAAGACAAATGTACTCATTCAGCTTTTCTATCATCATGTAACTCTCTAGTGTTGTATTTATCCGTTGTTTATGTGGACAACATCACACATGCAAGGATCGTGGATGGTATTTAGAAACCAAAAAGAACACCTTTTCACCCACTTACTCAAAGACTTGGGGAAACCTACAAGTACTTTATGGGAATCAGATAGCTCAATCCACTTCGTGTAGTCCTTTTCCCAAATGAAGTATGTTCTTGTATTATCTCTGAAGAAACCTAAGATGTTAGATTGTAAACCGGTAGACACTCCTATGGATCCTAATGTTTAACTTGTACCAAGACAGGGGGAGTCTTTAAGAGATCTTGGGAGATATCGACGACTCGTAGGTAAACTGAACTACCTCATAATTTCTACGTACATTTTTTCTTGCGGAGTCATGAGCACGCACCCTATAGTCATCATGCGATACCTATATATTCGTAATATGCATTCTTCGATATATCAAAAGTACACCAAACCAAGGTGTAGTCAGACGGTATCGTAGGTCATAACCAAAGCTATTGGTTACACGCATACGATCAATGGGGTTCTCCACCACAGATGGATGTTCCACTTCAGTATTGTTTACCGTGGTAACCTAATATCCCGTAGAGTAAGAAAACAAGATGTAGTGGCTAGATCTAGCACCGGCCGAGCATCGAGCCATACTTTGGCAAATACGTATTTAACTCATATATCGGTGACACCTTCTCTGGGGAGTTGAGATTTGAAACGAATAACAGAAAGCAGTTTCATCTCGCTATAACTGTGTCGCTTATATCGTATCCAATCCAAATTTTCCAAATGCGAAGGACCAAACACATTGAAGTTTAATCGGGTCACTTCATTAGAGTATAAGATCACATCAGATGCTAGCTACTAGTTTCACAATTCAAATGATCAACCAGCGTACATCTTTACTAAATCTCCTCGTATGCTCTGTAATTTAAATAGTGATTAATAAACTTTTTGCGCATATGACATATATGCTTCACTGAGGAGTGTTAGACATCGTACATGCTTAATTTTCTTTTCCTTTATTTCATTTATGTATTGTGGGTCCCCACGAGCATGTATATATATATATATATACACACACACACACATATATATATAGAGATAAGAAGAGAGTATATATATATATATAGTATATATATATATATATATATATATATATATATATAAGTCTAATATGTAAATATAGTTGGTTTTTAAGATAATGAATTAGGGATTCTCCTTTTTCTTTCTTCACAAAAAGATATTGAACATCTATGTCAAGTGACATATAGTAGTAAACGAAGATTTTAGATGAAAATTCATCAACATTATCAAGACGAATTGTCTTGATAGGTTGGTCAAGAAATTGTACCCTAAGCCGAATTATTTTAGCAAATAATCTAGAAAATACAATATTTCTGGTAGATAGAAGGCTTACATGAAACCATCAAGTGGACGCATCAATTAAAACTATAAAATAACGAAAAGGTCCACTAGTTGGGTTATGAAAGATTTTTATAACATAAAATTGATAATATAGCTTTAGGTTGGATATCTTCATAACTTCTGGTTATGGAAGATTTTTATAACATGCTTTGAACACCATATCAAGATAGCTGCAGACTATGAAAAACATGGCATCACCATTCATATATGTAATTTAAAATCAATAACAAGGCAGATTTCGTGGAGAGATGGAGGATGGGAGATGAAGATGAAGATGTGAAGATATCTCGCAGGTCATGAAGCTCATCTTCCGAGCTTGTGGCGATGAGTTGAAACTTTTGGTTTATTATCAAACTTTATGGATTGCCTTTTGAAGAACGTTCGTGCTGATAATGGATTATGAAAATAAAGAAAACTATGAAGAGAAAATGAGAGAGAATAGGAAAAGATAAAATTATCTTGTTTAAAATTCATTTACAGATAACTCATATTTATAGGGTTCTCATAATTACAATATGAATCGTGATCATTAATGATGAGAATTCATATGGTCATTCACCGTTATGGAATTCACATGATTGTTGACTGTTATGGATTCCAATGGTTATTTACCATTATTTATAGCAGTTTTCTATTTTTTTCATTATTTTTCAGAATGACATTTTTGTCATTAAAATGACCAATTTTGGTATTTCATATATGTTTTTTTGAGTTTTTTTTTGATAATTTCTCTATAAAGTCTTTACCTGGTAGTCTGTGTTTCAAGTTAATTTTATGTATAATTGGCAAATTTTATTTTTATAAACTCTTTCAAATATTTACAATTTTTATAAAAAATACTCATATAAGAAGATAAACTCAAATAAGCTATAAAAAAGCTTTTCCAAACTCACGCTTAATTATAAAGTTTCGAAGAGATATATATATATATATATAATTGTTACCATTGTTTATAAATAGTATTTTTAAAGAGTTTTATGACTCAGATGTTTCTAGAAATAGTTTAAGGTGGAAAATATTTGTAGAAGCTCATTAAATTATAAAGTTGAAAGTTTTATTTTATCAGCCGTTGGATTTGGCACTCGGCAGCGATTAGGCCGTTCGATTATGAGACCGTCCTAAAATATTATTCTTTTGGAGTCTGGAGGAGCAAAGAATCAACGCTACATTGAGGCTCTCTACCTAGGTCTCGTAGGCCTCCTCCGTAACTAGGGTTTCTTTGATCCGTATCCAGTTCCGATTCGAACCATTGTAAGTTCATAAATTTCTTCGCGTTTTTATTATGATTTTCAATTTGTTTCGTTTTTTTCCTTGCGCGCTGTTTGGTTGCTTAGAAAATGAAGTATAGAGAAAAGCATGTTTTTGAATGTAGCATTTTTAATGTTTGGGAGCCGAGAATGCGAAACACGGGACTAATTCGGCCTGGCACATCTATTTGGTTTAGTTTAGGCGATATTTGGTACGCCTGAAACCAAAAAACAACACAAAACACTGCATTCAAGTATTTATTATACTCTTATTTATTCTTTTTGTTTTCAGCAGTTTTGTTTAATTTCGTAATTGATGTTGCTGACGAAAGAAAAATATCAAACTTGGAATTTGTAATTGTTTTGTTTAATTTCGTTGAAATTGGACATTTTTGCAGGTCTTTCATCTTGCGTGTAGACAACCATGCCCCGGTACGATCCATACGTTCGTCATCTATTCTGAAAGCATAGATCGATTGCATTTTTTGCATTGTTTTTATTTTTATTTTTCTTGTGACATTTCAGGTATTACTGTGATTATTGCGATACCTACTTGACGCATGATTCTGTAAGCTACATCTTCATTTCAGCCCCTATCTATTTTACGTTGTTTTATATTACCTGCTATCGGATGTATGGAACTGTATATATCTAGTACTTACAAATTCACATCTTTCAGGATTTAATGGACATATTGCATGTCCTTTTTAGTTTTTTCTTCCCATTTCAGTAATTTACAGTTTTCGTTCCTTTTTCCTTCCCCTTTGGTTGGAAGAAAGTAAGGATTCAGGATTGAGGATCTAAAGACAGTGTTCTTTATATCTGATTCTGAATATTGCCTCATTTTTTAAAGTTTATGTGACCTTTCTTTGGGGTTTGGGTTCGGGTTTCATTACTAGGTACTTATTTTGGGACTTACTTACAGACTATATCTAATTTTCAGGCTTAGGGGTTAGGCATATAGTTGTGGCATTTGCAGATAAGCTATCTATGCACAATTACTTTGACTTGATGTTCTTATGCTTGCAATTACTTGGGTTCAAAGTTAGAAAAGAGGGCCTACATGAAGTCCCGTATCAGTTATATGCAGGTGTATTAGAAACTAAAATTGAGTTCTTTAGGTGTTTTTTGTTGTTTTTGAGCCCCTAGGCTTCTTTTGTATACCCCCTGTATACTTTGTATAGGCCCTTGGGCTTTTTTAATGGAATTTTGTACTTTTACCTATAAAAAAACAAGAGTTTTGTAGGTGTTGTCAGGTTATATTCTTGATCCATAGAAACTACGTAGGAGTGGGAAAAAGGGAAGGAAGGGTGTTGCTTTGATTCAATTATGCACTTTAGATTAGTTCTTTATTTGAGTCTTGATTTTTCAAAAAGTATCAAATCATATAGATATCATTGAATATCCTTGGGAAATCACTTACAAATGTTGTCTCAACCTTTATAGATGCTGAAACAAGGGGCTATCAAGCACAACTTAAAAGCCTCTAAACTTGAAAGCATCATGCATAGTTTTACCTGGCATGGATGCTTCTTCTCACAAGTCTTATACCTCCTAGCAGAGAAACATGTTCTTTCAATCCGCCATGTAGCACTCTTTCTATGCTCTTTACCGTGTCACCTCAAAACCATATTGAAGTGTGGTGGTGCAAATTCTTAACCCTACATTTGATTCCAAAAAGGTTCTAGAATTTCTAGTTAAAATCTTGATTTGAAGAGTTTAGTTCAATGGTCAAGTTGTACATATATATTTTCTCTTGGTTGCTTCCCTTATTAGGAACTTAGGATTATAAAAAGTAATTTCCTCTTTTTAAGCATAAAAACCCTATAAGAACAAATAGGAAGTCTAATAACAATTGGAAAAAGTCTTTTTGACCTGGTTGGGGTGTAGGTAAAAAGTTGTTTAGTTTTCCTAGAATGAGCCTTGGGTGGTGGTCTTAGTCCTCGTATTTCTTGCTTGCCTTCTGGGTTCCTCTTTGTATACTTCCTGTGTATGATTTGGATCCTTCTTTCTTGGGTTTCTTTATTAATATAATTGCTTTTTATCGATCAAAAAAAAAAAAAAAAAAATAACAATTGGAAAAAGTTTAAACTAGCAAGAAAACAATATTCCAAGTGTCTTACTTTTAGATTTTTTTAAAACATAAAATTCAATCTACTAATGTTTACTCTATGAAGTGAGTTTTGTCTTTCAATCCTGATTATTTTATAACTTATAGAAAAGCAAGATTTGGCGGTAGTGAAGTAGCTTCTCAAACTTGTTATCTTTAGAGCAAAATTGCCAAACCCAAACTAGTACACTGACAAACCCTAACTCTCAATGTAAGCAAAGTTCTGTAAATAAACATTATATTTGGCCTATTATCAAAATAATAATAATAATAATATTTGACCTCTTATGGCCTTTTTTTGGGTTGTTGTTCGCCGTTGTTGGTATATCTCCCTCAGAAGCTCTCCAGTATGGCTGACTACCTTTTTCCTACTTTTGTGCAATTTCAGCCATCTGTTAGAAAGCAGCATAATGCAGGTTACAAGCACAAGGTATATCCTCATAGGCACTCTCGTTGGTGTTTCTTAAATGTAATCTACCCTGTGGATTTTTTATTACTGATGTCCTGACTGTTTATATTTCAGGCAAATGTCAGATCCTATTACCAGCAGTTTGAGGAGCAACAAACCCAAAGTTTGATTGACCAAAGGATCAAGGAACATCTTGGGCAAACTGCAGCATTCCAGCAAGTTGGTGCTGCCTACAACCAACATCTAGTTTCTTTCCCAGGAAATCCACAGAGGCCTCGTCTCCCTGTTCTTCCGACACCTGTAATGTCAGTCCCAGGGGGCACTCCTTTTCCTGTAAATTCACCCTTACTCCCAGGTATTAGGCCTCCTGTTCTGCCAAGACCAATTCCTGGTGCAATTGTGCAAAGCCTTTGATGTTTATGGTTGTTTTTTTCTTCCTCTTATATAGTTGCTTTCACTTTAAAATGCCAAAAGGTGTAGAAGTAAAAATGTCACAGGATATATTTAAGAGTGCATTTGATAATGTTTCTACTTATAATGTTTTCTGAAAGAAGACTTGATAAATGATTATCCTAAAAATACTTATACTAAAAACAGTTTAAGTGATATTCCAACACTACAAGTGATTTTCCAGATTTTTAAAAACGTTTCCCAAATTTTGCCAAACAATATATATAATTTTTTTAAAAAGACTTACAAATTCACATGGTTAGTGGATGCTAAAAGTGCTTTTTACTTGAATTATGTTCTAATGGATGCTAAATCTTAAGAGAGGAATGATTTATGTAGTACCATATTGATCATGGTTAGTGGAGACTCCTGGCAGGATTTTGCTCTCCAATTTTTCTGCTTTAACCTTATGGGTGTACTTTTGCAAATTAGGAAACCTTACCAGAATAACCTGACCAGAAAAAAGTGAAATCTTAATGTTTATTATATATTTCACAGACGTAACCAGTTAGTTTGACAGTGTATCATGTTCATTTTGTCTCAGTAACAGGAAACCTAAAACTAGAGGTTTGTTTTGTGCCCTTAAATAACTGTTGTACACTCAGGCCAAATATATATTTTTATAAAAATCATGTTTCAGTTGCATTATATTGTGAGAAATCTGTTGGTTTTGGCAGGTTACATGCCTATTCCAGGCATGCCATCCATGGTGGCTCCACCAGGTGCTCCTTCCCTACCTGTTCTTATTGGTAATAGGTCTCCAAGGCCTCCGACAATGAATGCCCCACCAGGAGTTCCTGGGAGCACAGCGACACCTACTTCTAGTGCGCCCCCCTCTATGATGACACAACCTATGTATCAGCCTAATCCAGCTGGACCAACAAGTGGAGGTTTTGACAGTTTCAACATCAATGCCCAAGCTTCTGAAGCCAGTCATTAGTATTAAACTGGTAAGGTTTCCTTCTGTATCCAAACAAACAGAGGGAAAAGCTAGAGACACTATGGGCCTGTTTGGTCATGTTTTTGAAAATTGTTCTTGAGAACAGTTTTTGAAAACACAAAGAACAACACCATTTTGGTGTTCTGAAAACTGTTATTGTTATTTGAAATTAGTGTTTTATGTATTCTCTGTGTTTTTTAGGAAAAAAAAAAACTGGGAACCAAGCATGTTCTCTTTGTTTTCCTTGTTTTTTAGAACATAAAACATTTTTCAAAAAACAAGAACCAAACATGCCCCCGTAATGGTCTAGTTAATAAGTGGTTTTAGGAGCATGCTTTAGTCTTGTCTGGGAAATTGTTCTGATAGATAATCCTCATCCGGACCCCTGTGAGAACAAATTTAGTCATATTTGAGAAATACCAACTGAACAACACATTTTCCTTTAGTAGTAGTCATATTTAGTCATCTGTGTTATGCATCATGATTACCACTTTTCTCTCGTATTGGTGCTATCATTGGTATTGATATTATGATTCTCACGATAATGCAGTTGTTACAGGCAACCCGAAGACACCACTCCACCTGATGCAACTTCAGGTTTAGAACTTTGAAAGCTTTTCAGTGAGGGATGATGCACATGACGAGCTTTTGCTTAACTGAGAGAGCATAGTTGTATGATTCTGTTAGGTTTTTGAAGTAATTGACTATCTCTAAAACTAATCTTAGCTTCTACGAAAGGAGCTAGTTTCTGAGACATTGAAAAGAGGGGTTTTGCTCTTTGTTTAAAATGTACAATTGGAAACCAATTTAAAGGCGGGCACACCTGAGTGAAAATTATGAGAACATCTTTTTTTGTTTGGTATGTAACTCTCTCTATAGTCAAGTTAAATGGATGGAATTTGACCTGATTCGATTGGTATCATCTTTTATGTTTTCCTATGTGGGAGTGTAGGGGGTGTAATCGATACAAAGCCAAGCTCAGACTTGATTAAAAACTGGAAGTCCAAACTTGACTCAAATTTGATCGAGTTTTTTCTCCAAAGTTCAAAACTCAATTTGAAGCTCAAATCAATTTAAAAATTAATAAATAATTATTCTTGAACTTGATTCGAAATCAACTCGAGTTTGATTTGCTTAAGCTCGAGTTGGGTGAGTTGGGTATGGTATTATGACACTTGAACTTGACTTGGGAAATTACTCGAGCTCAACTTAAATTTGAGTCTGAGTATTTTACATATCGAATTGCTTGACTCATTTACACATTACAGCCCTATGTGGGAGTTTGACAGGGATGTGGGAGTTGGTGGCAGAGCGAATTTCTTGCATTTTGAGCTACTGCTTGAATTAATTTTAACAGCACAGCACTGCTGAGAATTTTAAGTTAAATGATTCCCGTCTGTTGAATAGACATGATAACATCAGCAATATAGCATAATGAAGTTCAAATATTTCTCGGAATTGATTTCAATGGGTACAGCAGGAAGAATACACAATTCCATCTTTATGTCATATTCTCAAAACCATAAGTCTAATTTGAAAAATACAGTTTTTATCAATTATTCTCTCAGCGAGGGGATTTTATTTCTTTGCCCATCGAAGAACATTGCTCAAAAATTTTTGTCTGTTTCGCTGCAAATAGAATGATTTTGTTGCACGGGATTCTGTCTGCAAAGGAATATAGAGATGAACTGGTGAGCATGCATACATTTTAATAGATTTACTGCAAAACATTAAAAGGATTTTATATCTTAAAAATTGTTTCCGAGCATACTTAAACGTCTTGTCAAAATATTTTTGATATTGTTTAATAAAGAAGACCATTTCAAAAATTCCCAAAAAATTTCTGAAATTTAAACAGATTTTCAATATTTTATTTTTAACGCCTATATATATTTGTCTATTGTAGGTTAAAATTATAAACATAATTTTTACACGCTAAATAGAAATGTTACAAAGATGATTTTTTTTAATGTAATAATTCAAGCAAGACTAGATCAGGGCCGGTCCTGATATTTTCGAGGTCCGGCTAAGAACAAAAATAAGCTTTAATCTCTAATATATAATTAAAGTTTGGCTGCATATAATAAAAAAAAATTAAGTTGTAATGTAGTTTTTATTAGACTTAACAAATAAATAACATATTTTTTACAATAGAAATAAAAGATTTAATTTTAGATTACATATAAATGTTCATAAAAACATTGTCTTCGAAAGCATTTGGGGGACGCAAAAATCATCGATAATACAACATCAATATTTCTTTTAATATATTTTTCTCAATACATAAAATCGACAGCCATTCAATCTTTTCGCGACATCGACAACCTCAAGTAGATTTCAAATAATTTTAACTTCAAAAAACTTATTTCTAAGAATGCAAGCCACCTAAGATCGTTAATGTGGATTCTGTGATGCAATCAACATTTGGATAACAATCGCAATTTTCGACCAACTCGATGTTCTCATGTGGTGACATTAAATACATTGAAACCATTTTCAGTAAACACTTTCATTTAAAATAAAAGGTCATTTGCATCAACATCCGACAAATTATTATGAGAAAAAGTAGTCTAATTTAGTGCAAGATTCTCTAATTCATTATCACCAATCAATTTCAACTTTTTTGAATCAAATAAGAATCCAAAAACATTTTCAAATATCTTTAATTGTTCAACTCCATCTTTCAAAGAAGCAATTGCCATATCCACAACAACCAAGAAATAATTGACTCTAAAGGACTCCTCAGCTAATTGTATTTCTTCATCATGATTATTTTTATCAAATTGTTTTTTCCTAAAAATACAACGCTTTGTTGCCATTGGCTTTATATTCATATCAAAATGTGCAAGACTTTTGGCAATATTCACATGTTGGATTCAAAAAAAAAAAAAACCCTTCATTTCTATATTTTTCAAAAATAAAATTACACTTTTCCAATTCCTTTGTTGTAGTGTCAATGCACATAGATTTAGATTGCAACTTCTACTCACCATGTTAATAACAAATAAAATTTCATACCACAATAATCATACTAAGTAAAAACCAAACTCAAGGGAACTAGCCAAACTTTCGTTTCACTTTTGACCTCGACATCATCACAAGATTTATACAATCAAGTAAATAAAGCTAACCTAATTTGAGGTGTTTGAAATCTGATTATTTTTTAACACTTTTAATTCGACTTTCCCATCGAGTATTACACAAAGATTTCACTAAGTCCAACATTATCATAAAACCTTCCATCTTTTAGTAAAATTTGGTAAATACGAATATATCCGTTGTACACCCAAAAATGAAACAACTTCTAACACAAGAATGTGCCATATCGCCAAGAGTAAGATTAAGACTATGACAAGCACACATGATATAAAGCCCTGATTTATTTCTGCTAAATCTCTTTAAACCCCTTAGTTTTCTATTTCATATTAGAACCATTGTCATAACCTTGACCCTCACATCATCAACATTCATCAAGAGACTTCACATGCATTTAATAATTCATTGTAAGCCCTA
Source organism: Tetrastigma voinierianum (assembly GCA_016808115.1). Classification (NCBI taxonomy): domain Eukaryota; kingdom Viridiplantae; phylum Streptophyta; class Magnoliopsida; order Vitales; family Vitaceae; genus Tetrastigma; species Tetrastigma voinierianum. The sequence continues at coordinate 95,928 of JAEQBH010006891.1, read as the reverse complement.
ATCCGTATGTATCATCCACCTTCAAGAACTCTAAAAGTACTTATTTTTATTTTATTACTAGACATATTTACACATCGTACTATTAGAGTAATTTGTTCTTGATGGCTCACATCTGGGGTACAATCAAGAATTATAGTGAAATATTTTGCTTCTTTGATGATCCTTATCATAAAAGTTCTAACACTATAAGCTAAAAGAGAAACTAACTCATTTTGAATTTTATGACTACGATAATGGTAATGAATTTCTTGATTTTGGATACGTCTAACATGATCTTGCATTATCAAATCACCCCAGAATCATTTCAATTAACCCCAAAAAATTACCATTATTTATCTCACAGTTTTCGTTGATCCTCTAAAAGCCAAATTATTTTTAAGCCGACATTTCACAAATATAAATTATCTACAAACTTGTCTCCAACGCTCTTTTCTCCTTGAAAATCCTTGCTGCAAATCTTTATCAATTGTTTCATTATGTTTTAATCTTACTCTTAGTTCAATCCAAGTATTCATGTTAGTCATATGCTCAATATTACGCCATGTTGTTTGAGTCTCTCTACTAAGATGCTTCCAATCATTCAATCCATCATTTGCTAAAAAACTTTGTTGTTTTGAGTTGTGAACAATTTGTACAAAAGCAATATACTTTATCCACATGTTTAGAGTAAACCAACCATTTTCTATCTGCACTTCGCTACTATCTTTCTAGAATAATAAAATATATGAAAATGCCTAGATTTATTACCTAAAGAAAACTCAGACTAATTCCCTTATAGGCCATTTTTCTCAACTAAAATATCCCTCTTTATTAAGCTGAGATTTCCCAAATTCTAGGATCATAAATATCCAAAGGAGGGACTAAGTGTTCATCAATGCCTACATCTTCAATATTGGATGCATTTGGTACATTATCATGTTCATTTAAATAAGTATTATCCTCATTGATATGATTTGTCACATTATCATGATCATTTAAATTAGTAGAGTCTCATTGATAAGGATTTTCATCATTTAAATTTTCACAGATTGTTCCCCGATTGTCTACACTCAATCTCTTAGAAGGTTCTTCTACTTTAAGAACAAATTTGTCAATAGCTCCTTTTGTGATTCCACTATCTCCTCTATTCGTTTTCTTTTTTCTTTTTTCACTACCTCCTGACAAATGTTTTTAGGAAAATCATATAAAAGTTAAGAATGTAAAAAGAACAATAGCACTGAATATGGAAAGAGGCTCGCTAAGTGATCGGTATTTAAACTATCTGAAGCCTTTGAATCCAAATGCAACCTGAAATCAAACCTCTCCATGAACAATCACACTAAAATGATCCTTTCTATACTAAATCACAAAAATAATAATAACTCTCAACCTATTAGCTATGGCCTCGTTGTTCCATATATATGTAACTTGCAATCCATCATTTCCTAGTTCCTACTTTGTTGAAAATTTGTTTGGAAACACAGAATCCAAATCATTCTAATCCAAAAAAAAAAAAAAGAGACATTATCAATTCATAAAGAAACTGCAAAATCACAATTAATCCATAAACGTGATACTTTCATTCTTTCTTCACTATAAATTAACTTTGAAAAAAAAAATGTTCCAATGATTTGCACTTCCCTTTCAATTAACCCCACCAACCTTATTATAAAAATACAAAGCACCTCCTCGTGATCCATTTATTAAAGTTCGTAAGAAAGAAAAAATGCTTCCACCTCATTACATTTTACCTATCAAGTTTCACTTTATCTTTTACAATATGAAGTAGGAACCTGTTCCTCATATCATGAGAGAACAAACCCAAAAATAACGGAAGAACAAAAATAAAAAATTAATAACGAAACAACAAAAATAAAAAATCAATAACGGAAGAACAAAAATAACGGAAAAAAAAACCCAATAACAAAAAACCCCAAACCCAATAATAGAAGAAGAAACCAAAATTTGAATAAAAAAACTGAAACCCAAACACAAACCCAAAACCCAAAAATCAAGAACAAAATAACGGAAAAACCCTAAAAACCCAAAAACGGGAAGAGAAAAATCGCACTCCTGCTGCAGAAAATCGCACTATGATAGATCGATCGACTCGGGACGTAGCATGAGAGTCAAGACTCGAGACTCAAGAGCATTAGGCAAATTTTGAAGAACGTAATAGCGTGGAGCGTGGAGTTCGTGGCCGTATAAGTTAAGAAAGGAATGAAATAAAAACAAAATTTTTTACCAATTAAATATTAATTATATAATGATGGTATCATATATGGTCTCCGAAGTGTGTGCCCTTCCGCGGCTCGCCCATTGCCTGCCTCGGACTAGATAAAACTAAAACCTAGCCGCCTCTCCCCACTTTTGCTCATCTAGTTCTCTTATAGCCTATTTTCCTTAAACAAAAAGGGATGATTTTTTAGTCATTCTTGACTTGAAATCACTTATCTATATATTTTTCTTTCATTTTTTTGCTTAATAAAGTGGTTCTTCCACGAAAATTTAGGTTTTCTCTTGTTTTTGTGTAATTGTTTTATCAATGTTTGGTTTGTCGCTTATTGTGGTGTTTGGTTTGTCATTGACTTATTGCGACGTGGTGTAATATGTGGTCTTATTGCGACTTTTTATCTATGGTGGCGATTCAAACAGGCAAAACAGAATCGAAGATATCAAATTATGATCGTCGGTATATTGAAGTGGAACTTAAGCTTGATGGGTTCTCTCACCTATTAAGCCAACCTTTTAGATTGAGCTCTCCGATTGGGCTTTAGGCCCTAACATTGGTGTTTTCAATGAGAGTTGGCACGTAGTGGGAAAGGACTATATGGAAGATGGCTACCCGATGCACCAAAGGTTAGCCTGGAGTGAATACTAGCTAGAATGTGAGCTACCCCGTGGACGACATTCACTATGGATGGCTCATACTCTAGTTAACATTCACTCTGGGTCCACCTCTGGTACACTTGGTAGCCCTCTTCCGCTACGTATTGGCTCTCAAGAATAGTGGAAAGATTCTCTCATCCGTGGATGTAGACATGATTGACCGAACAATGTTAAAACCCTCGTGCATTATTACGTTGATTTTTTATCTTCGTGTTCTTGAATTCATATTCTCCTGTATCAAAGTTTCCATAATTCATAACACAGACAAAAAAGAACCCGTACATAAACCGAAGCACTTCACAAATCAAATTATGGGGATTTGGTCTCAAGAGGATCATCTATACAACACAATCAATTCTTATTGTTACCTTGATCGTAAGAACCTCTAGGCATCGTCAATGCAATATGAACCTACAAAAGGGCGATCCGAGGACGGTGGGCCGGCCGCCTCTCCAATGGTTAAGTCAGCAAAATTGGAATTACTTACCTTTCCCTCGTGGGGGATCTGTCTGATTTATAGAATGTGGTTCACAAATCTCTCCTCTATCTTAAGAAAGAATCTCCTAATTTTAGGGATAAAATCTGTATTTCCTTATCAAGGATTCATTCCCCTTATCAAGAACTAATTCTTCCTTATCAAGGATTATTCTTTCGAGAAGTAAGAGATTCGGGAAACCCGGGAAATTGATAAAATATCTTTTTATGCATTTCGCCTTCATCTATTTATCCATAACGAACTTGTCATATGCGGAAGGATGGTCGGCTGGGGGACTTAAAACTTTAGACTCCGCCGCCCGAAGCCGGCCTCGGGAAGACACCCCGCCATCATGCATCCGGCTTCTGGATTCTCCCGCCCAGGTAGTGCCCCGCTTTAATATGCAGGTGGGCTCGACCACTTCACATCGAGGGCCAAGCGGGCCTTAGGCCAAACGGGCCCTGGGCCCATTAAGTAATGGGTCTAAAGACCATGGTATTCACAATGCCCCCCTTTTCCCTGGCTGGAATTTTGTGCTTTTTCTATCGGGGTAAATACTGTGTTTTAAACCTCGAGTGTGGAAAGTTAAAATGATTGGAAAATTGATGCGTACTTCGAACGTGTTGGAAGGTGAAGCGCATTTGGTCACAAAGCGTGTGGGTAGCGCACATTTCCTAATATGTCTATGGCGCATGATGTTCTGATTGCACATTTAATACGCCTGTTGATGTTTCACCCCTATATATAGGGGTTAGGCTCTGAATGCGGTCTCTTTTACTATTTCACAACTCTTTTCACATGTTGCAATTTCTTTTTTCCTATGCTTCTGCGAACCGTTGCTTCAAAGCAATCATCGGAGCTCCCTCAAAATCTTTCAATTTTTTGATGAGTTTTTACAAACTTTGTTTGCATTGCCTCAGTTATGTTTTTCGTGTCTCCGTTTTTGGAGTATTTTTGTGTTTAGAAATTTTTCGCCTCTTTTGAGGGTGAGTTAACTGCTCGCTGAAAGTTCCTGTGAACGGGCTGCGAGCAGCTCAGATACTCCCGTGTTCAGGGACACCCTATTAGGTCCCACAAAGCTTCTTGGTTCGAGGTTCTTAGGTTTTGTTATTAGCGGGTTGTCCAACCTCCAAGGGGGGAGGGGGATTACTTTTGTCTTTCAAGGGTCTTATTGCTTTCTATGCTTAAAGATCCTCAAGTTGATCCCCTTTTGTTGCTTGTTTTCTTGTGGAATGACGAGAGGTTTGGAAGAGACTTTCACTAGCCGCCTCTGGCCGAGGGGGACTACCAGGAAATGCCTACGCAGCGTGTACTGTCGCTAAGGTCCAGAGGAGTCGAGGTCCTTCAGAAGTCCCGACACACAACAGAGTTACCTGACTACGACCGCCTCGACCGCGGAGGGGCAAACACATCGTTTCACTTCACCCGAGAGCAGCGCTTTGCCTCTGGCTCGCTTTCCCATCTCCTCATCGCGTAAGTAGTTTCCTCGTGACTTTACCTAGCACCGGCCAGACTTCATACATTTGAACGTCTTTCAGATTTTGATGGGTTGTAGTGTGCTAAACTTTCTCTACCAGTTGGATATTTCATTGGTGGTGTTTTGTTTTATTTACACTTGGAAGCTTGGGATTGGGGCCTAAGATCTATGTCGCTCCACAGTCCCGACCTGTAATTTGTAACCTGCTCCCGACTCCCTTTGGGACCGAGGCTTAAAGGGTTGTTTTAGTGAGAGGGCCATGGTATGAGATGCCAGGCTCTCGTGGACTCCCATTTGACCTAAACCAGTTCCTCACGTTCCTAGGTTTGTCTTATCTCGATGAGGCTTGTTTTTTTCTAGATCACCCACACTCCGACATGCCCCTTTTCATTGGACTTTGTTGGTAAGAGCAGGCGAGGCCAACTAGTTAGCTGGGTGGAGAAGGCCAGTTTGGAGTGTATTAGACTGCTATTCGAGATTACTAAGGCGGAGCACAATCACGAGCTCCTTTTATCAGTAAAGAACTTACGAGAGTTAGGCGCTAGCCCCTTTCATTACATAGTCCCAGTCATCCCCCGCTCGTTGCCAAAATAGCTTTTAAGAGGTGAACATTTTGTCCTTGCCGACCTTCTAAAGCTGATCCCGGGCAGCTCCTAACATGTAGGGTCCGCTAAAGAGCCTCAGGCTGAGATCATTGAAGGAGCCTTGGTTAACTCTATCCGGTCGGATAAATCACTTTTGGCTACATAGGACCCAGAGCTTGCCCCCTGGTTTGCCAAGAAGAAGGGAAAGATAAAGGCTGCCCAAGCGGCAAAAAAGAAGAAGGGAAAGATCATAACCGGACATGTAACACCCCAAATTATACCATAACAGTTTTATATCGTGTTTAGGGTATAATAAAAGTGAAATTATATTTTAAAATAAAGATAAAAATAAAATAAGCAAGAACCCGGAATTAATACAAAAGTTAAGGGTAAAGTCTATGCCAAAGTAGGAATATGCATAAGTTAAATTAAGAGTAATAGAGAGTTGGAGGACCAAAGAGTAATAAAAGAAAGATATTAAAATGAAATAAGGAAGAAAATTGTGGAAGAGATAAGTGGCTTGAAGGAAAGAGGGAGGAAATTTCCTTACTTTGACCGGATGGTTAAGAATGCTCCAAAAGAGAGAAAAAGTGAAATAAAAAGGGGATAAGATCAAATGAGGATAAGACTAAAATAAATATCTCATTTTGGTCTTGGAGAAAGAGAGAGCAAAAGCAAATAAGAGAGAAAAGAAGAGAAGGGAAGAAGAAGAAGAAGAAGAAGAGAAGAGAAGAAAGAAGGAAGGGAAAAAGAAGATCACAGGTATGGATTCTAGCATGGCATTTATCCACCTTTGCATGTAAAGTGAAGGGATACATGGTTTGGAACCCTCTATTTTGCGAATGGTTTGGGTTTGGAAACTCCCAAACTCATTTCTTGTTAGGTTGGTTGCGAAGCGCCTAAGGCTCTATATGTGTTTTGAGAAGAGTTTGATCACTCAACTTAAAATTTCCTATTTTTTGTATGATCACATGCATTAAATTGACCTTAGAACTGGTTTTTGGGTAAGAAATAAAGGTAATTCTGGTGCGAGTCCCCTGATAATTGTAGCCACATCAATGAAATGGATGTTAGGCTTTGAATCTCTCAATTCTGACCTCTGCACTGCCATATTTCCTTTACCTTGAATAAGTACACTGCCAAGTCGTGTTAGGCCTGGTCAGGGTTTGACTACGTATGACCTCTAACTTCGGAAGGTCATAACTCCTTCGTCCGAACTCCGTTTCTAGTTTTCTTGGACTCTATGGAAAGCCCATTGAGTCAAGATTCAATTCATATACCTTTGAAGGACAACAGGTGTCAGGCCGAGCTCGTCCAGGTCAGGTTAGCTCGGCCAAGTCAGGTCAGCTCGGCTGGGTTTGACTACGTATGACCTCCAACTTCTGAAGGTCATAACTCCTTCGTCCAAACTCCGCTTTAGCTTTTTGACCTCTGTGCGGAAAGCCCATTGAGTCAAGATTCCATTAATATCCCTGTGGAGGATATTAGGTGTCAGGCCAAGCTCAGCCAGGTCAGGTCAGCTCGTCTGGGTTTGACTACGTATGACCTCCAACTTCGAAAGGTCATAACTCCTTCGTCCGAACTCCGTTTCGGGTGTTCTTGGACTCTATGGAAAGCCCATTGAGTCAAGATTCCAGACATGTGCATATGGAGGGCAGTGGATGCTGGAGCTGGCCGACAAGGTCAGGTCGGCTGTTAGGCCTGCAGGTCGCCCCTCGGTGCCAGGTCGGCCTCTCACGCAGACCTCCAACTCTAAGGTCATAACTTCTTCGTTCGAACTCATTTTTGGGTGTTCTTGGACTCTATGGAAAGACCATTGAGTCAAGAATCCATCCATAAATAGATTGATAAAATTGGAACTCATATTAGTTCCAGAAATCATGAAAATAGTAGGCCCTAAAGGTAACCGTAGTTATTCATATTATGAACTCCTATTATGAATTCATAAATAGCTCATAAGCATACATGGTAATCATAGTTATTCATGCATATAATGAAATATGAAAAATGCAAAGATATGAATTAATGATTGTATATATATCACATATGATTACCGAATGACAATAATTATTCGAGAATATGAGATATATACTGAAAATAAAATACACATGGATTGTCTGCTTAGAACATGGTAGAGGGATAGATGTGTATGCCTATTAGGGAAAAAAAAGTCTGTAGCTGCAGAATGACTGGCTGGCTCATTTTGGGTCATTACAATGTTTTCTCGCTCTTATGTATGGTCATTGTCTGCATAATGATAATACGCTCGGGACCTTTATGTATATCATCATTCTCGCGACAATGATAATAAATACTGAAAGCTCCTTATAGACCACCTGCTTTCAAGACAAGGAGTACAATACGCCCTTAGTTTCATTTATCCACTTCTAAGGTTTATGCGCATGAAACATAAAAGAAAATGACAAGTATATGCAAAATGCCATGTATCAATATATGACATGATGCTATGAGAAGCATAACACCGTTTATGTGATGATAGTATACAGTTACAAGAACAAGAAGTAAAGTACAAGATGACATGAAAAGTATATGGAAGATGATAAGAAATGAAACTTGTTATAAAAAAAGTATATATATGAGAAATGATAAGTATCTGTAAATGTTATATGTGTTATAAGTATATGCATTTGTATAGAAGTGTGGTGACCCTTAGTAGAGGTCGTCCATATGTATTAACTCCCACTAAGCGTAAAGCTTAGCACGAGTGTTTTTATCCGTGTAGGTACAAAAGAGGAAACTAGAGGACCGGACAATCCACATCAGTAGTCAAAGGCCACGCATCAATAGGTGCTTCACCTGAAGACCTTTCGTCTATTTTATATGAAATTTCCTTGTAAACAATGTAAATATCAGAATGTTGAAATACTCATACTCTGAGTTTGTATATATTTTGTAATTCGTTGCTACAGAATATAATACAAGTTAAATGTTTAACATTATATAAATGAACCAACTTAAAGTTTATACGTTAAAAAATTAATTTCTCACTCGACACCCTATGCCAGTTGGGGCCACAGCTTAAGGGTATAAGAGCCTAGGTTTAGGCAAGCTTCGAAAAGCCTAGGTTTAGGCGGCTCTGGAATAGAGTATATGATAGAAAAGCCTGTATTTAGTAATGTGTTGGCTTGATGTGGATGTCCTTGTGTTTTGTATAGATGGATCATTCTGAAGAAGCTGCTGAGAGTGTTAACCTATGAATTAAAGCTTCGTACCTTCCTGGGAAGCAATGTACCTAATGAGCTTCCACGAAAGCTCTCACAGAATATCGCAAAGACATGGCTCGAGTTTTGATACTGATCGCCCAAAGCTCCAATAGACACAGTAAGAAGACATAGAGTAGAGGAATTCCATGGGTCGAGCATGGAAGAGTCAGCAAAAGCCGAATTTTGGTTAGAAAAGCTAGAAAGGGAATTGGAAGAGGTTAGATGTCCTCCCGATCAGAGAGTATCATGTGCAGTCTCACTATTACAGAGTGAGGCATATGATTGGTGGAACCTAGCGTTGAGAAGACCAAGGATTCCAAATCCCATGACTTGGGAGTTCTTTGTCCAAGAGTTCAGGGTAAAGTATGTTACCAAGATGTATAGGATTCTATGGAAACAATTCGAATCTCCAGCTAAAGGAACTTCACCTGGGTATCGAATATGAGAAAGAATTTAGTCATCTCAAAGTAAGTATGCACCGGAATCGGGTCCTCTCATCGAGGCATTTCGGTGTAGGCAATTTGAGGATGGACTGCATGATTCCATCAAGAGATATTTGGCACCTATGACTTCTCTCCAAAAAGTGGATTTCTATCAGTTGGTCCAAGCTGCAATGAAAGTAGAGAGACTAGAAACGAGCAGCAAAGAAAGATCTCAAAAGAAGAAGTTTTCTAGAGGAGCTTCGTCCTCCTCGGGGAAAAGAGCTAGAGAATCTCCAAACAATCGTAATATAGTTTCGCACGGTATAAGTAGGCGCAAAGGCCCAACAGAAAGACCTAGTATGTGCAGAGGGCTTCAATGACAGGAGAAATTCCTGACGCCCTCATTGCCATAGAAGGCATTTCTGGGAGTTCATGGTGTTAGTGACAGGAGGGTGTTTCCGGTGTGGAAGCCTTGAGCATTTGATAGCATAGTGTCCCCGAGAGTCAGGGGATAATAGAGTCAACAAAGAAGTGGCAGAGGAAGATCTGCGACAGCACTTTCGACTCGCAATCGAGGTAGGGGTCGTAGTGGCCCATCTCAGCATAGAGGACGAGGAGGCATAGTTTCAGAGATAGTGGATCGTCCTATGCCTATAAAGACCAAAGACGAGCATATGCTGGTGAAGGCTCGTGAGGATCGGATGCCCCGAGGTTATAGCTGGTATATTTTCTTTTATATGATACTAAGATGCATTTACTGATCGATCCTCGGATCTACTCATTCATATGTGTGCATGGAGCATGTATTTGACAAAGTATCAGCAATGGAGACATTAGCATATGACATGCATGTGACTAGTTCGTTAGGGCACAACGTTAGTGTGAATAACATATATAGAAATTGCCTCATTGTTATACAAACAAGAGAGTTTCTTGCTGATTTGATAACCTTACCATTCCGAGAGTTTGACTTTATTCTAGGAATGGATTGGTTGTCTAAGCACCGAGCTATCATTGATTGTGGACAAAAGATAGTAGTGTTGAGATGCTCTGACCAGACTGAGGTGATAGTATAAGGCATTGGATCAAGTGTAATGTTCAATGTGATCTCCACTATGCCAGCTAGGAGATTTATGAGGAAAGGATGTGAAACATTCTCTTGGCTGTGATACTCTGAATTCCGCAGAAATGGGTTGATATAGAAAAGATCCCGCAGGGTAAGGGATTTCCATGTATTCCCCTCGAAGAGTTACCAAGTATTCCACTGAGAGAGGTGGACTTAGCTATAGAATTGTACCGTGAAATCACCTTATGTTCAGGGCAATCAGAAAGGATGGTCTAAATCCGAGTCGAAAGAGTTAAAGAGTCAATTGCAAATACTGGATAAAGGATTTATTCGACCCGAAGCAGGTCCCCTCTGCGCACTCCGTTTATTTGTGAAAATAAAGATGGCACTCTAATGGATGTGCATCCATTATCGATAGATCAACAAGGTGACAAGAAAAACAAAGCACTATCGCCGGTAACCCAAGATCTTTTGATCAGCTGAAGGGGAGCGCGTCTTTTCGAAGATAGAACTCCGCGATCGTGGTATTATCGTAGAGAGTAACAAGTAGATGAGCCGAAGATCGTATTTAGAACCCGCCGATATGGCCATTATGAGTTTTTGGTCATGCCATTTGGGTTAACTAATGCACCAAGCAAAGATTCATGTGGGATTTGATGAATAGGTTTTTCCGACCCTATGGATCAATCTTATTGTGGTTTTTATCGATGACATCCCGTGTATTCTAAGGATGCCAGAACATGAACAAAGACTCGAGAATAGTCTGGAGATAATAAGAGAAAAGAAGCATGTTGTTTAGAAATGTGTGATTTTTACAAAGCCGAAGTTTCATTCCTGCACTATATCAGGTTCACGAGGGTATAGTGTAACGCCCCTCGTCCCAGAGAGTGTAACGCATGGTGACCGTAGGGACACACATGAGCACTATGTCACCGTGGTATTTTGGAGGTGAAATTGCAGAAATCATAATTTAACCGTAATCACAGACAGAATGCGATAAAATAATTGGATCAAATGGGGACATAAAGTGGCAAAATTGTACTGCCATGCAGATACTTAAAATCATAATCAAAGTAGGTATCGCCATAATGTAAATAAATAAGCTGATCCTAAATATTAAAGAGATGAGGATTTAGTTGCAATTAGGAAAGCATTATAAAGAGGGAGACAAAAGCCAAACTCATATTTTGGTCTCAAATTTAAGGCAACCCGTAGGAGAGGAGGAGAAGGGAGAAAGAAGAGCAAGAGGATGAAGAAGAGCAAGAAGATAAGAAGAGGAAGGAGAAGGAGAAAAGGCATGCTTTTATTTTTTAAATCAAGTGTATTTGGATTCCTAAGGTTTTGGTTCGGAGAATTGTTCTTTCTTTTCTAAGGTTTTGTGATAGAGATCAACCAAACCCTAGATTTGTTGAGGTTATGTGGGGAAAAACCCCAATTTGTGAAAATTAAACATGGAATCATCATAATTTTATGGTTTTGTAGGAATCGTGGACCTTGCTGAATTCTTGATTTTCACCTAGGGTTTGGTTTTATGAATTTCCAAATCACCAATTCAAGTGTTGTGGAGTTGTTTTGAGTTAGATTTCATGTGGTTTTTGAGGTATTATGGAATAGTTGTAAAAAAGAGAATGTTGGGTTGTTAAAGGGAATGTTGTCAAAATCTTTGTAAAAACCCCTGTTCTTGTTTTTGATATAGATTAAGTTATAATCATCCAAATCAATTGATTCAAATTGGTAAAGAACCATAAGAGATAGGGCTACAAATTTATAAAAGGGACAAAGAGAAAATTGTAGCTCTGGGCGGCTCCCAACATGGATTCGAAAAGTGAGCTCGAGGCTCACTGATTGTACTCTGTTTTGGGTATTGTTGTAATGTTTTGGCCATAAGTGGAGTTTCACTCATCCAAATTGAGTGATTCAAAATTCTGGGTAAAATAGACTTCTAGAGGAATAAGTTAGCTGAATGAAGTGCAAGCAAATTGTAACCCCAAACTGCCCAAAATTTTTTCCAAGTGGAGCTATGTGCAGATTCTGTTCTGCCAATTTGAGTAATCTAGATATAAAGTACAATAACTTGAGTTTTGGTGATCCAAATTGGGTGATTCCAATTGGAGAAGAAACCTTAGAACCATAGATTCAAATGAGTGAAGAAATAATTTCCAATTTATGGATTTAAGACCCCAGAAATCAAGGATAACAGTAGGTGATTCAGTGAGCTAACGAATTTGGCATCAAAAACATGCTGTAACTTGTGTTATGTGGTTGAGGGCCTTAGAGAAGGAATTTTAAATTGAAAATTTAAAGAGATGTCATTGGATATATAAATGACTGATCTGGAGAGTTTCATAATTTTTGAAGACCGTTTGAATAATTTTTTGGGTAATAAAGTCCAGAGTATTGTTGAAAAAAGGTTGGCCAAAAATGAGTGGTTTTTTTTTTGTTATGGGCTTTAGGTGCTCAAGGGTAATTTTGTTCATTTGGATTTATATTTAACGTCATACGACCCTAAAGCCGATTGCACGTGAAGTAATGCTAAGTTTTACGCCATACGCAGCGACACACGCTGCCATTCGTTGAGGTGTAGGCTAAAGCAAATGGAAAGTAGTGAGTTGTGCTCAAGTTTCGGGAAACAAAGAGGTGAGTGTAAAAATGATATTTTGACAATTGAGTTTTAAAAGCGAATGATTTTAATATTAAACTGAAAAGTTTAATGGAAATGTTTGTATAAATGTTAAGGCATATGGAAATGTTTTTATCTTGCATCAATATATATATTGAGTATTAAATTATATATGTATGCATGTGTTAAGGGCATTATGGAAGTTTCTTAAAAATGTGTAAAGAATGCATAAATGTATAAATAATAAAGTAAAGTGTTTAAAGGGATTTAGAAATGTATTTTGAAGAAAGGTTTTACTGATGGTTACCCTAACCCTATATGACTGTTATGACTGATATCGGCCGAGGTACTTTAAGCGTGTAAGGATTTAGAGGGTAAAGTTATAGGTTACTAACTGAGGGAGGGAAATAGGTGTTTAGAGTAATATCCTTACACGTGATAAAGTGCTATGACTGGAACCCTGTGCAAAGCGTGAGTTTCTCCGCAGCCAGTGGTTATGACCGAATGAGACTGTCCTCACCGTCGCACTGTGAAACTCCGCTGTGTTTATCCCCTGGGTTCCATCAGAAAGAAAGAAATAAAGAAAGAAAGAAAGTTTAAGGTATAAATTGATTTTTAATTGTATATGATGCATACTTTGATATATACCGAAAAATGTTGTCTAAATGAAAATGTACACTCACCGAGCTCCTTAGCTCACTCTTTCCGTATGTTTCAAAACATTTTCAAGACCGTAGACAAAGGTTTGATAGAGCATCCCCCGCAAAGGAGTTTCAACCATCGAGAGACGACGTATGTGATCGCAGATTGTATATATATTTACATATTGTATATGTTGAATATTTTGTCATGTATATATGTATATATGTATATATTTGAAAAGGAATTACGCGTGCTTTGATCCTCGGGACGAGGTACGTAGGCGGCTCCACAGTCCCGCCTCAAGCCCAATCCTTTTATAAACCCCGCATTGAATTGAAGAAGTTTTGAATGTTTTGATGATTGAAGTAAATAAATGTATATGTGTATATATTTTGCTTCGATTGAGTTGTGTAAGACTGGGTTGTAATTGTTCTCATTATGAAATTGAAAATTTGAAGTTTAGAAGTGTTTTTAAATGCTTTCATCGTTTTTGAAAATTGGGAAAGTCCGAAAATGTGAGGAAACTCGGCCGATTTTCGAAAAATCTGCTGCTTTGAAAAAAAAAAAAGGAAAAGAAAAAATTTACCACTTCACTGATTATTTTCTCAAAGCTAAGGTTAAGGATTGTAAAGGTTCGCTTCCATGGATTTTAATTGGATTGTTTTGAGGAAAGTTCTATATCCGTTGAGGCGGAGGTCCCCTCGGTTCATGAGGTTAATCCGGCCCGGATCCTTCAATAAGAGTCGACCCTACAATGGTCGAGGCTGCCAGAATTGGAAACCAATCAAAAATGTAACCGAGGTGAGGCTTTAGGCCTAAAGGTGTTATTATATAGATTATTTGTGAGAGGCTTTTTCACATAACTTCTCCGCTTCACCAAGTTACTCAGAAAGGAATAAAGCTCGAGCGGGACAAAATGTCAAAATAGTTTTGAACAGCTGAGTGGCAGTCGGTTGAAGTAATCGATTGACGTAGCCTACTTGGGAAAAGAGTATACCTTATATAAATATGCTTCGTATCGGTTTGATTTAATGGAAGATAAGTAGGTGGCTGAGGCCCGCATGTTGGCCACATGAATAATTATCCCACTCATGACCTAGATCCCACCCATGACCTAGAGTCAATATCGCTGTGAGTGTGTTTGTTTTGAAAATATGGCACACTACTTATATGGGGAAAAGTGTAGAATTTACACCGCACTCATAAGAGTCTCAAGTAATTATGAACACAGAAAAGAGTTAAATTTGAGACAGCGGAGGTGGTTAGAGTTATTTAAGGATTATGACTGCATCATAGACTACCACCCTGGAAAGGATAATATAGTAGCCGATGCTTTAAGGCGAAAGACAGTGGTAGCAATGTCACTACAGTACAGTGATTGGAGACTAGCAGATGATGGAGCTATGTTAGCTCAACTAGAAGTGCAGAAAAATGATGAAGAGCTATAGAAAAAGTTACAGATGGTTAGAGATGGTGACAAGACCCAGTTTTTAGAGAAAGAAGCTGGAAGTTTGTATTTCCGTAATAGATTATGTACCATATGGTAAAGAGCTAAAACAAAAGTTTATTCGAGGCTCATAATACCTGCAGATTACCATGCATCCTCGGAGGTAATAAGATGTACCGTGACTCAAAACAAATTTGGTTGGTGGAAAGGAATAAAAGAGATGACTGAGTATGTCTAAGTGTTTGACGGGTCACAAACAAACGAACACCAAGTGCCAACAGGTGTTTGAGCCAGCTAAAATCCCCTTCCACCCTCACAATTTGAAATGGGATAACATTACCATGGATTTCTTGTGGCCTGCTTCTTTCCCCTCACAACAAAACATGACTTTGTCTACAGTGATTGTTGATAGGGCTCACAAAGTCGGCCATTTTATATCATTTACTGACTATTCTATGGATCGACTAGTCGAAGCATATACGTGGATGAGATTGTGTGATTGCATATGGTACCATTGTCTATTGTGTCGATAGAGATTCAAGCACACTGAGATTCTGTATGAACTACAATGCCTCTTAGGTACGAGGTTGAATTTCAAGATAATATTCATCCGCTGCATGTATGGATAATCGAGAGGTTGATCACACTGAAGATATGCTTCAGGTCAGGCATGAATTTTCAGAAGTTTGGGATAGGTATATTCCATTGATGGAATTTGCTTATATCAATAGTTTTCAATAAGATTGCATGGAACCACAATAAGCTTTCTTGTATGGCCGGAAATGTAGAACTCCTTGGGTATTTGGATGGAGTTAAATGAGCATAAAGTGATCGACCCAAACATAGTGAAACATACTAAGAGAAAGTGCGTTATTTGAAAGGTTAAAGGCAAATAGCATCGACAAAATGTATGCCAACCCTAGTGAGGAGAGATATTGAATATGAAGTGGAGACAAGGTCTTCTTAAAGGTATCACCATGGAGGAAAATTCTACTAGCTTATCGGGAAGGCAAGCTCGAGTCCAAGGTTCATAGGGCCATGAGATTCTCGGAACGATAGCCTTGTGGCGATCTGATCGCGCCCCCGAGTTGGCCAAATTACACGATGTGTTTCATGTGTCGATGCTTCGGAGATATCGCTCTGATGAGTCGCACATACTACCAGTGCAAGAGATACAAGTACATGAGGATTTTTCATATGATGAGGAGCCAAAGGCAATTCTGGCTCGAGAGGTGAAACAGTTGCGGAACAAACAAGTACCGTTAGTGAAAGTGCTTTGGCAACACCATGGTAGAGAAGAAGCTACTTGGGAACCAGAAGCAACTATGAGAGCACAATATCCGCAACTCTTCGAGTCAGGTATGAATTTCGAGGACGAAATTCTTTTTAAGAGGGGGAGAGTTGTAACATTCCAAATTATACCCTTCAAGTTTTATATCATGTTTAGGGTATAATAAAAGTGAAAGTATATTTTAAAATAAAGATAAAAATAAAATAAGCAAGAACCCTAATTAATACAAAAGTTATGGCAAAGTCTAAGGTTGGAAGTAGGAATTTGTATAAGTTAAATTAAGAGTAATAGAGAGTTGGAGGACCAAAGAGTAATAAAAGAAAGATATTAAAATGAAATAAGGAAGAAAATTGTGGAAGAGACAAGTGGCTTGAAGGAAAGAGGGAGGAAATTTCCTTACTTTGACCGGATGGTCAAGAATGCTCCAAAAGAGAGAAAAAGTGAAATAAAAAAGCGGAGCAAGATCAATGATGATAAGTAATCTAAAATAAATATATCATTTTGGTCTTGGAGAAAGATAGAGTAAAAACGGATAAGAGAGAAGAGAAGAGAAGGGAAGAAGAAGAAGAAGAAGAAGAGAAGAGAAGAAAGAAGGAAGAGAAAAAGAAGATCACAAGTATGGATTCTAGTATGGAACGGTATGGTAATTTTTGGTATAGAAAGTATAGATACATGGTTTTGGAACCCTTATTTTGTGTATGGTTTGGGTTTGAACCCAAACCATTTCTTGTTAGGTTGAAGTTAAGAAGAGCCTCTAAGGCTCCTATATATGTGTTTGAGAAGGACCGCTGCAATTGAAACCAAGAAAATTTCCTTATTTTGTATGATCATATGCATTTAGCGCAAACCTTAGAACTACTTGGGTAAGAAATAAAGGGGAATTTGTAGTGAGTCCTTCTGGTAATTGCAACCCACATCAATTAAATTGATAAGTTAGGCTTTGAATTACCATCTAATCTCTGCACCAAGTTATGGTCCTTTTACCTTGAATGCACGCCATTTCAAGTCAAGTCAGCTCTACTGGTTTGGACTACGTATGACCTCCAACTTCTGGAAGGTCATAACTCCTTCGTCCGAACTCCGTTTCAGGTGTTCTTGGATTCTATGGAAAGAACATTGAGTCAAGTGATTCCATTAATATGCATGTGAAGGATAGTAGGTGTCAATCCAAGCTCGGCCAAGTCAGATCAGCTCGGCTGGGTTTGACTACGTATGACCTCCAACTTCGGAAGGTCATAACTCCTTCGTCCGAACTCCGTTTCGGGTGTTATTGAACTCTATGGAAAGACCATTGAGTCAAAATTACATTAATATGCCTATGGAGGACAGTAGGTATCAGGCTAAGCTCGGCCAGGTCAGGTCAGCTCAGCAAGTCAGGTCAGCTCGGCTGGGTTTGACTACGTATGACCTCCAATCCCCTAAGGCCATAACTCATCCTGAACTCCGTTTCGGTGTTCTTAGACTCTATGAGCCCATTGAGTCAAGATTTCAAATTTTCTGTGGAGGCAGCAGGTGTTAGAGCCAATGGGTAAGGTCAGGTCGCCAGGAGGTCAGTAGGTCACTGAAAGGTGGCCGCTCTCACGTGACCTCCAACTTCTAAGGTCATAACTCTTCTGCCGAACTCCTTGGTGCCTTGGACTCTATGGAAAGACCATTGAGTCAAGAATCCATCCATAAATAGATTGATAAAATTGGAACTCATATTAGTTCCAGAAATCATGAAAACCAAAGAGTCTCTAAAGGTAAATCATGAAGACCATATTATGAACTCCTATTATGAATTCATAAATAGCCTATAAGCATACATGGTAATCATTATAGTTATTCATGCATATAATGAAATATGAAAATGCAAAGATATGAATTAATGATTGTATATGATATCATATATGATTACCTAATGACAATAATTATTCGAGAATATGAGATATATAACAAAATAAAATACACATTGATTGTCCGTTGGGGAACCTTATATGGGATGTAGATGCTGTAATGCCACAAAAAGTCTGTAAAGGTGATTGATCGCCCATTTTGGGTCATTACAGCGCTGTACTCTTATAGACGGTCATTGACCTCAGACAATGATACGCTTGGGACCTTTTTATGATGGTCATTGTCTCGCACAATCATAATGGGCCGCCTTCGGTACTCTTTATACCACTCCAGCGCATTACGAGTACGCTTTCCTGCCCTTATAGTTTCATTTATCCACTTCTAAGGTTTATGCAGACATGAAACATAAAAGAAAATGACAAGTATATGCAAATGCCATGTATTGAATATATGACATGATATGAGAAGCATAACACTCAGCATGGATGACAAGATATACATAAGAACAAGAAGTAAAGCACAAGATGACATGAAAAGAATATGAAATGTGATAAGAAACAAACTACAGAAAAAGTATATATATGGAGAAATGATAAGTATATGTAAATGTTATATGTTATAAGTATATGCATTTGTATAGAAGTGGTGACCCTTAGTGTGAGGTCGCCCATATGTATTGTTCCCACTGCTGCAGAGCTTAGCACTGTGTTTTCATCCGTAGTACGTAAGAGGAAACTAGAGAACCGGACAATCCACATCAGCAGTCAAAGGCCACGCATCAATAGGTGCCCATTGGAAGACCTTTTGGTCTATTTTGTATATGAAATTTTGTAAACAATGTAAATATTGTAAATGTTGAACACTTTTGCTAAACTCGGAGCTTCAGATATATTTTATAATCCGTCATACGTATCATAATACAAGCAATGTTTAACATTATATGAAACGAACCAAATTTAAAGTTTATACGTTAAAAAAAAAAAAAAAAACTACCCCTCACTTGATACCCTATGCCGAGTTGGCAGCGTCACAAGACATATCAAGGCTGTTGGCACTGGATTAGAGGGCTTTGTGGACTGGTTGGATCCAACCGCTAGTGACTCGCCGAGGAGTGGAGGAAGATACGCTCTAGCTCATTGCCTGATTAGCCACACGACGCGTTAAGCGAAGGGTGAGCGCCAGTGGGAGATTTAACCCTGTCTGGGTGATTCGATGAAAGCGCCAGCGCCCACGAGATATGAAGAGGCTCAAAAGAGCCCGACGCATCACTACGACTCTGTAATCCAGCCTCCAACGTCACGGCTTTGGAGGGTGCCTCCAAGGATGCTTCCAGAGGCTCGCGGTATCACTGAGCATGGGGTCCCAACCGGGGCCTCCTAAATGTTGATGGAGTTAGCAGCTCCATCGAGACAAAAGCGCTGGGCCACGCCGGGCCGCTTGCAAACGTCTACCGCTGGGCCAAGGCTACCCGACCGGGTCACGCCAGCTCAGATGTTTCGCCATGCCAAAGGCAGCACGCTGCTCGTCCGTGAGGTCGCCAGTGGAAATCATCACCACCGGAGCCCTTTAACAAGAGGGAGTCTTTGGTCTCAAGCATGCGCAACCTCTACCCCACTCTTCTTAAAGTACCGGTGGCGGCTTGTGCTGAGGGGGTACTCCATCATCTTTCTCGGCTATTTGGATAGGAAGTCCTGCCAGCGCGTGGCCGAAGACGGGATGCTCATCCAAAACCATGACTTTAACGAGTCGGCTAAGTTGGTATGTTTTGACTTTTAGTACTTGAACGTGAGTTTTGTGTAGTGATTTTATTCTAAAATCTCATAATTTACAAGTTGTCACCGTTATTCGGAACATGGCTCGCCAGCATAGGGAATTACATGCCCGGGTTGGGATGATGCCGAGAGTTTCGTGGCTTTATGCCCAAATGGCTGCTTTCCAAGCATCGTGCCTTGATGCCTCTCGCCAAGGCCAAATCTAGGTCTAAGCACTTGAGCTGTGGCTAAGGCCGGTGCAAGAAGATTGTGGGGTGAAAGAGAGGGAAGAGGCTAAAAAGGAAGCTCAGTCATTCTACCGGGCCGCTTTCGCTTCACAACGGGTGATGCAAAGGCAAAGGCAAAGGCAAAAGGGGACCTGGTGTTAGACTGATATTTTTAACATAGACTAAAACTGACTAATTTTTTAAGACCAAAATGACTAAGTATGATGAGACCAGTGTGTGTCAAACTTTTAGTACTACCACCAAAGACTATTCAACCCGACAACTAAGTGCCAAAACTCAGGGACCGATCGAAGATATAAAATATGTTGTTTACCTTGGAGTAAGAAGGCTTCATTTGAAAATGTGTTTGTCTAGGTCATTGCAGTGTAAGTGCTCAGTCATGGCAAGTAATAAAAGTGATTTAAATCCAAATATCGTTCTTCACGAGGATTGATGAGAAATCTAAAATCACCACCCCATCTACTCAAGATCCTTACTATTCACCCAAAGTTAAAAGTGATTTGGTTTAAACTAAAGGAAATGTAAAAACTAAATAAAATTCTATAACTATATATAAAGAATTCAAAATAATTGGTTTGGATAGTTCACTGGGTAAGTTAACAATGGGAAATAGATCAATGTACAATTATAAATTTCTACATCATTTTATAACATAGTTCAACCATTAGTTTAAAATCTGAACTTATCAAAGATGCAAGGTAGTATAGTTTGAATTTCTCCATACATCATACATTTCACAAATTAGAGATCCATGTTCCTTTCGGATACATGAGTCTAATCAGTTATTTGTAGAATATTATCCTCTTTCTAAGATCTGAGTATTTTTCCTTTTTAGTACTTCACACACAAATCTTAGGACTGAAGAGTTCTTCGCCTCATGTATTGTGATAATGCAAACCTTCTCCAAATCTAATTGGTAATCCATCCATCAAATCTCGATAAAATTCTATATCCGACAGATCTATGATAACATGAGATTAAGATCCTTTCACGATAGGAGAAACCTATGATTAATTGGGAATTGATACATCATCCAACTATCCTCACACCACAGTAAATTTGCTGATCTATCGAAGTAATCTTCAGTTCATTAGTTCCATAATATTAGTCTAACATACCCCCAAGTAACTCGCTTCCATACTCTAGGGAATTTCCATCTCCGTGTCACCGTAGGGCCTCCCAAACGTAGCAAAATACACCCTTTTTCTCGTACACGCGCTAATATTTTGAAATGCACCAAGAACAATACCAATTAAATAAATTCAAGATTTCGAACTATGACGTTCTTTCAATTTGTGCAAAAAACAACAATTAACATTGATCCATTCCCAGAGGGCGCTGTTTGAGAGACCAAAACACATGTACAAATTTATGACACTATTACCAAAGGACTGGTTGTTCATCCTTCAAGAACGCGCCAAAACTTCATGACCAAAGGATATATACAAATTTATACACTATTACCAAAGGACTATTTGTTTAACCCAAGAACTGCGCCTAAAACTTGTAAAGTGACCAACAATGTATATGTGAAAATATGGTCAAGGTAGTGAATGGTAAATACCAAAACCGAATTGAAACAAAAGTAAGCGTACTCAAAAACTGAAATGAAAAGTGTTACCAACACTCAACCCCTTTCCGTAAGTGCACGGTCATACAAGTAATAAAGTGGACTCTAAGAGTCCTGACATTTTACTCCACGAGGATCGGAGGTTCTCTCTAATTGAATTCTGATCACCCCGACACAAGAGCTCTTCACTATTTAGGCGACTGCTAGATTGCCTAATAAAATCAATTTAATTGAAACAAAACTGATTTAAAATTAATCCTAAAAATCTACCAAATAAAACAACTACTTAATTCTAAAAGGTATGAAGAGAGTCACTGTGGATGGGGATAATTATTTACAAAATGCTTTGCATTTCCTGGAAAGCGAACAATTGTAAAGTTGAAGTTAGATTTGTCTCAAGAGCAATGTAAAGGTAGTTTGATTTCTTCCATACACCATACATCACTAGTTAGAGGATCTATATTCCTTTCGTGACAAATGGGTCTAAATAGCTACTTGTAAATTTTGGCACTTTAAGATTTGATTGTTTTTTCTTTTCAATACTTCACAACTATTTTAGGATCAAGAATTTGCCCCTATTGTGACAGTGATAACGCAGTTCCTTTCTCCAAATGTGAATTTGATTCTGCCCCTTCAAATCTAATAAAATTTTTTATCTCTCGATTAGATCTTTGCTAACAACACGGATCAAGATCCTTTCTATCGTACTAAGGAGAAACCTTCATCAACTAAATTGATACATCATCTAATTAACTCCTACACCATGAGTAAATTAGCATCTATCAAGTAATTTTTCGTGAGTTCATTAGTTCCAAGATATTAGTCTAACATACCCTGTTACCGCTCTTACTCGTGAATTTCCATCTCGTGTCACTCAGGCCTGGAAATCGTAGCAAAGATACAAATTTTGGGTATAAGCTACTATTCGAACAATTCATTATAAGAACAAGCATTCAATTATATAAATTCAAGATTCAAACCCACAAAATAACCGAAAAACTCGCAAATCTGAATGTTCAACAATTAAACCCCAACCCTGGGGAGGGTGTTTAATGTTCCACATCGGGATTCCAATCATCACTAATCAAACAAAAGTAAGAAAATGAAGAAAGAAATCAAGAGAAAGAAGAGAAAAACCCAGATTTGAGCTTAAATTCGCCTCAACAAGAATAATTGAATATCTCGAGTACAAAGACCGAGTCTCTTCAATAAAAAATAAAAATCGCTTCTAAAACTACTCTAAGATCTATTAAAAATAAAAATCCGAGCAAAACTAAGAAAACGGGCGCTTTAGAGAGAGAAAACCCGCGAGAGAGAAAATCCAGATTTAGCCTAATCTTTGTCTCAACCTTGAGCGAATCTCAATCATGCACAAAGACCGAAAAATCTTCAATAGAAATAAAATCTGCTAAAAAAATTACTCTAAGATCTAAACAAATCAAAATCCGTTAAAATTTGAAACTATAGCCTTAGAGAGAATCCAAGAGAGAGGCTCTCCAATCTTCCCGCCCGCCTTTACCTAAAAACGAGTATATATGGTCCTAGGTGAAATGGGCTTGAACAGTCAAAACTTATTTCACTTTTTCAAGTTGCCGCAATAAGCCGGGTCGCTGACACCAGCCGTCGCGACACCAACCTTTCCGTCGCTGGGGAAACCAAATGGTGTCGCGACACCAACAATCACGACACCAGCTCGTCGCGACACCGCTTTATGTCGCGATCGTGATTTCGTCGCGACTAATTTTTGACAGCAACCGGGTTTTTTCTTTCTCTAACTTGTTTCCGGGCCATAAATCCCTTCGCTTAATCTGATTTGAAGTGCAGGAGTACTGCTGGAAAGATATTTTGAATGTAGAATGCAGACATGAGGGAATTTGAACCATTTGATGTTCCAGATGGTACATAAAAATTAATCTTCCCAGTAGCGTGGCCGTGGAGACTCTGGCTGACTCTTCTTTGGAAATATATTACCTATTTTCGCAAATCACTTGTTTTCTTCACATCCTACAAACCAAGTTTAGAGGAAATTTTAAGTGAGTTTTACATGAATATGGATATAAAATGCACAAAATAACATGTGAAATGAACTTAAAACATAGATGAGTTTTGCACTCATCGCGCCGCATTTCAAACCGATAACAAATGTTGACTAACTCCGATCGAAAAATTCATCGTAAGCGAACTGAAATAAATGAATCTTAGAAAATTTCCAAATCATTTGATAATGAACCCACTTTGAAACTTCGCACTGCATCACCGTGTTTCAATCCCAAAAGAACTAACTTAAAATGCTGTTTAAAACTAAACTCGATGAAAAGCAGTACCGAAGAAAAATAATAATAATATACAAGGAGTCTCCAGCTACCCATAAGTTCCTGTTTCTAATAAAGTCATATAATTCCCTAGATGCTTCTATTTATAGATTTTCAAATGATGGGTCGACTTTGAGGTCAAATGTGGATCCCTGCAATCCGCCCAAGAGGTTGCTTGGCTGAGACATTGAAAAATATGTCGACATAGCCGCCATCTTTATTCTCCAAATTGTCGCGGCTTTCTAGCTTCCTTCCGTCAGAACATAGTTTCGTGCCTTCTTCTTGAATTATGTCACGACAGACTTTGAAAATTTCGTGATAGAGTTTAGCTGAAATTGTCTTGTAATTGTCATGACATGAGTGTCTTGTGTCGCGACATAAAAACTTTGTTGCAACCACGTTTCATTATCTGATGCTAAAGAAAATGTCGCGACATAAAATTTCTCTATCGCGACAGAGCTTCTTACCCTTCATCTTTGTTTTATGTTGCGACATAAAATACTCTTTGCTCACACTATGTCGCGACAATCTTCTGTTCTCTTCTAGGCGCTTCTCTTCAACTTATGTCGCGACATAGCTTTTCGTTGTTACGATAGATATTTTTTCCTTCAGCTCTTCATCTTTGTCGCGACATAAATTATTGTGTTGCAACATTCTTTCTGTGGTTCTTCTCAACCTTTGTCACAACAATATTTTCTTTTGTCGCGACAGAGTTCCTCAAAGCTGCATGTTGTTGTTGTCGTGACATAAAACTTCTATATCGCGACATAGTCTTGTTGTCTTACACTGTTGAATCTGAACTTTATGTCACGACAGACTTTGAAAATGTTGTGACATATTTCCTTCCTTGATCTTTGTCGCTAGCTGAAATGTTTGTTGCAACATTAAAATCTTTGTCGCTACCAACTTGTCTCATTACTCTTCCATTTTCTTTCGTAACATAATTTTCTTTTGTCGCAACAGACTTTCGTCCCTCTGCAGCTCTTTTTTTCACGACATAAATTTGATTGTTGTGACAAAACTTTACTACCGTTTACTTGATCATTGTCGCGACAGAGCAATATAATATTGTGGCATTCTTCTTCAAGAACTTCTCAATCAATGCCACGACACAAAAAATTCATTTTCAACATAAAGTTCTCGCTTTTCTGGACATCACGCAGCAACATTCACTTTTCTACGCGAACATCTATCATTCAATCCCTCTCATTTTGTGTCGTGACAAAGTTATCTATCATTCAATCCCTCTCATTTTGTGTAGTGACAAAGTTGTGAAATGTCGCGACATTCTTCACTTCTAGCTTGAGTTCAACTTCATCTTTGCTGCGACATAGTATCTGCTGGTTCCCTTGAAATTATTTCGCTACATTTCTTCCTTAGCCAATTTTCCTCTTATTTTCTTGTTGGATTTGCTTCTTTTGCATTTAAAACCTACAAAACACAAAATTGGTGAATATTCCATAATTCAGCATTAAAATGAGTCATGAAATTCCAAAACTATGCTAGAAAAATGGACTAAAAATAGATGAGTTTAAGACTTATCAAATTCCCCAAAACTTAAAATTTTGCTTGTCCTCAAGCAAAGAAAAGAAAATTTCGTTTGTCCTCAAACAATTCAGCTTTTGTTTTTATGACATTTTTCTCGCTTTGCCTGATATTTTATCTTGAATCCATAATTTAGCAAGAAAGATAAGTTAGTTGTAAAATTATGTTTGAACAAGTTTCCCATCCAAAACAAGGAAGATTTTCAAGTAAATTCACTAAACAGGCAAATAATTCCTATAGCATAAACAATTTCATTATTTAACCTTGATTTGTGAGTGTGTGATGGTCTTCTCTCTTTTTCATTGGCAGATTAATTAATCTTTAGAGACAATACTTAGATAATAAACTCCTCCTTGATTCTTTTAAGTCCCATATCCTTGTTTGTCATATTAATCTCCACTAATGTAAGCATATACCACATTCAAGATCAATTAGGTTTTTTAAGCTTGTAATGTTTGGCTTGGGTAGTAATGAGTATCTTAAATACTCATTTTATCCCTATGCTTTAGTTAGTTTTTCTAGTGTTTTTATGTTAAATAAGTTCCCTAATGCTCTAAAAGTTCATACTTATGATCAGGTCATCCATTTGGTGGAATTGTGCAAAATTTGTGGAAAACTACTTAGAAGCAAATTTCATCAGATTTTGACATTTTTAGATATCATATGATTCCAATTGAAGCAACTTTTATATGTATGGATTCTAAATTTCAAGAGCTTTCCAGGGGATACCTCAAGAACACCAAAATTGAGTTCGAACAAAGAAGTTATGTAAGTTCCAAGACTTGAAGAAAATCAAAGAAACATCGCAAAGACCTTTCGCGTGAGGCTACTTGAATTTGACGTTTTCAGACATCATATATTCTGCTGTGATCAATCCATATATGGATGGATTCACACTTCAAGATCTTTCCAATCTGCATTCAAGAACACCTTAAATCAGAGTTCTAAAGTTATGGCCTTACTTAAATTGGAGCAAAACAGTGACCGCACAGAACGCCGCAACGCCGGGAACCAACGCCGCGACGCTCTAAACAGAGATCCCGACGTCGCGACGCTGCTGCACGATGCCGATGCCGGTTGGTTTGGGTGGATTTTTAGCCCATTTTGAGCCCATAATGGAGGGTTTTAAAGCTCAAACCCGAGAAATCGAAAAGAGGAGGATTTGTGATAGATTTTGGAGCTTTTTGAAGGGGAGAAGCCCTCTCTTAGAGTGGACACACCCTAGGGCACACATCTTGAAGGGGAAAAGCTTAAAGAAGAAGAAGATTGAAGAAGATGATGGGCTTTCACTCAAAATCGTTTATTTTCATCCTCTTTCTTTTTTTCTTTCTTTGATGGTTTTCCACATAGAGATATTCTAGGTTTCCGCTCTAGGGTTTTGTCAAAACCTTAGCTTTACTTGTATGAATTAGTTTAATTTTTCATTTCTTATTTAATATAAGTATGATTTTTTATCTTGTTTTATTTCTCTCGCAATAATTACATGTTGTGGTTTGGCTAACTTTGGCATGCCATTGCTAGAGTATGAGATCGAGACATACGACTATAGATTATGAATAAAGCAACAATTGGTCAATCGGGGAATAGAGATATCCTGGGTTCCAAGTGTGGCATTAAGGTTTATACATTTAAGCTTTTCGGAGTCGAGGGGTTAAGGCAGAGATGCAATACACCCCACTGGCAAGATAGGTAGATATATCTCAAGAGAGAATATCTTTGCAAAGTATGATCAACCCAAGGAAGGTGCAAATCATATGAAATATTAACAAACAATTTATCTAGGTTAGAATCCATCGTAGTGTGTAAGGTGACTAGAAACCCTAGTTTTTCCTAGTTTTTCCATCAATCAATTAATTCAATAGTTTAATATTAGTTTCTATTTAAATTAGCATTAATTCACTATAAGCTGAGATCCAAATATTATTTAAAGCGTTAAGTCAGTATTCGACACGCTTCTCTTCGTGGGAATGACACTTGGCGAGCCACTATACTACGTGAACTCGACGCGTATACTTGAGCGTACGAGCCTGCGTTTTTACTTAATTTTTACACACTCACTAAAAGCCTGTTAGGTAGTTGGGTAGATGAATGGACAATTTAAGCTCAATTTTACCCAGATTTCACTTACAACTCAAACCTATTGCCTTCATTCTACATTCTTGACTTTTTCCATTGATGTCAACTCTCAAACATCCCCCAAACTTGTTTGGTGCATCATGCTGCATACTTTCTATTTTGGTGTTTTTCTTGACCACATCCATACTATAGATTCTATTCCTCATATTAGAAGCTTTTTCACTTTTCATTTTCTGTCAAGGTTTATGGAATAGTGTAATGTTTTGTCTTCTTAAGCTTTCTACCACCCTTAATGAACTTTGGGTTAGTAATTCCCATATCAGTTGGCATTAGGGTACTAGGTGTCAAACACCCTAAGAACTTAATTGTTCATATAAGGCCATGACAAAACTCATTCCTCCTCTTTGATAATTTCTGTCTTTTTTCACATCTCTTTCTTCATTCTTTCATCTTTCCTCATCTCAATTGGTTGTCCTTTCAACCTTCTTTCGCTTCTTCACACCAAATAATAACTTCCCAAACTCGGAGCATTTTCTATTATTGATGATTGGCTTACGTAACTGGCAAATAAGGGTCTTTTATCAGAGGATTAGATTTAAGGGAGGATTTAGGCTTTTCATTTGCTGGTTGATGATGAAATTGGTTGTTGGCTCAAATAAGGAACTAATGTATATGCATATGCATATTATAAGGGTAAGCTTTGACAGACTCAAACTTTCAAGAATGGCATATATCCTTTCTTGTTAGTGGTATTGCCTAGGATTTCACCTTAACTAATAATCTAACAAGTTCTAAAGCTGTTAGAAGATTAAACTGTGATGGATCCTAGAAGATGTCCTTAATCTTAGCACAATTTGTTTCATAGGTACTTTTGATCATGTGCATTATTTATCAGGATTTATAATAACTAAACTGTTTACAAAAACGGAATTATAAGTCTTATTTGTTCCATTATTTGTTTAAATCTTCATTAGTCTTGAAGTTCAACATATCTACGATAATTTACAATTTTTAAATTCATTTCATCCTACCTCAATTTTCATCTATAAAAGTCTTGTTTTGTTTCTAGACATGTTGCTATGTTGTTTTACCAATCAAAAGCTTACTTAAATTAACCATTCAATCATCATTCAGATTCCACTAAACAATTCACAGCTACTCAATAAATAAACCTAGGAAGACTAGTTTCTCCATTATTCGGCAAAGTTATACAACTAAAAATTCATCAATCTTTATTTATTTAAAATTAAGAAATGAACAAGAAAAATGCAAGAGGAAAATGGAGACAAATAAGTCAGAAAATCGATTTTTCATTTAAGTTTTCAAGTATAGAGGATTTAGTTACAAAGAGAGAAATAAGGGAGGAACAACAGGGTAGGTCATTTAGTTTTTCTATCATTCTTATTAGGAAGGTTCAAATTTACTGGTTCAAACTTATAACCAGCAGATGAAGGAGACCGGAATTGACCGGGTGGTCTCTAGCCTTATACCTTCTTATTCTGCTTTTAATGCCAACCACCCATGGAAAGAGCTCATTTTACAGATCATCTTATGTCTCGTCTAATGGAGTTTAAGGTTCCCTCAAACTCGCCTTGGGTAGAATACATCTTGATCAAATTATTGTTAACCATATCTAAACTCTCAGTCCATAACTTTTCCCTATAGTTGAGGGTTATCTCCATATCCCTGTCCCTCTTCTCTATCAGGAGCTTGATTTCCTTCTCCTTATATAGATATCCAAAAGCATCTGCCTTTGTAATAGATTTTGGCTCATCATGGGCCCCCTCCCTCTCTTCATTATTTTTGGTAGTCACTATCCTTTTGTTTATTCGAAATGAATGCTTTCTCCCTTTGGTCTCCGAGTTCTCTCTTAATTCTTTTTTCTCTTTGTTCCAGCTTACTCTTCCACTCTTCATCCCTCTGTTCGAGTGTATCCTCTAATTGATATCTTTCAACTTCGATCCATACTATCTCTCAATTGTAGTTGACCTTAATTGTTCGTCTTTCCCGATTCTTGCCTCATGACTTTCAACATTTCCATCACTTCTCGATTGTCTTGTCGCCTAAGCTCAGTTGGCTCCTGATGATTTCTTTACTTGTGATACCACCAGATGGGGCTCAAGCTTCTCCGCCTCTCTTGATAATTTTGAGCCGGACTCAAACCTGTATTTCAATGCTCTCATTATCCCTCCTTTTTTAGTTTCTAAACTTCTTTTTCCTCACACGCCTAGCTCCCTACATTCTCGCCAATGTCAAAGGAGAAGCCTCGGGCATGTTTCTTCTTCCCAATCTCCACACCAAGGATACATACCGTGATTAGTGTTAGATGGGTACTAATCCTCCTGTAGTCGCCTCGTGAGTACCAAAATGTAGTTCTCATTATCTTTCCCACACTAAATGTACCCCTTCGTGATAGCATGCGAGTACACCTTCCTTCTCCTCATTGTGTTGAGATGCTCGGATGGTAAAATGACTGCTGCATGAAAGAACTCAACCAGCTTCTTCAATAATAATTTCGCACTGCACCCATGGGGATTCTTCCGTGGAATTCCATTTCCTTCCCATATATCAAGAGATCAACTATTTTCCGTAATTCGCTCTTCACTAGTCTCTTAAACCCCCGAACCATTCTTTCTCTGCTCGCATTGAAAATTTGGTCGACAGCCCTCTGCCAAAGGATGGACTTACATCGACCTTTGACATACACAAGCTCTTTCCTCTCTCATTCCTACCATGTTCGAGGAAATTCTCACTCACATCCACAAACCAGAGCCAGCTCACATATCAGGTCATCCTTCTTCTCAATTACTTCTGGAAGGGTGAGATTAGCCTCTGAAACTCTACTAATAAAGTCCTCAGGGTGCAACTTGTCCCTCCAAGTGAAATAAACAAGCTCAAATTAAAATCGCTTTACTTTTTCCCCTCCCTTGCTTACCTCTAGCTCTCTAAGCCTCCCTTTTTCTTTTTCTTGTCTTTAGTCGGGTCGTTTTGATTTTGCCTCGCTTCGGTCTTTCTCTCCCAGAATCGCTTCCTACTCTTTGTTTCTTAAACAACTTCTTCCTCAACTTTTGCATATTCTTCCATTATTTCATTCAACTTTGGAATCAACTTTGATGGGCCTATACGGTCGAAATATACTGAGATTCAGTGGGTTTTCAAATAAAGATGATGTGCTGATGGTTGTTGAGGTTGCGTGGCCTTTAGTTTTCAAAATTCTTTATTTATGTGCCAACCCGATTATTTGCTTTTCTAATCTTCGCAACAATAAGAATTTATGTCGTAACTTAAACCTTAGGTTTTAGGCTTAAGTTATGTTGTGACATAAAAATAATTGTTGCGACAAACAATTTACTTAGGTTTTTTTTTTTTTTTAACTTACGTCGCGACAAAGAAGAATAACGTCGCGACATAGTTTATTTTGCTTAAGTAAAATAATGTAGCGACATAAAAAGTATGTTGTGACATAATTCTCTGCAGCTTCAAAAAGAATAATGTCGCGACATAAAAAGTATACGACATAATTTCCTGCAATTTCTAAAAGGCTAAATCAATCTTTGTCGCGAAAAAGATCAATAATGTTGCGGACAAAGTAGAATTAATGTCACTGCAAAAGAAGGTATGTCGTGACAATCCATTGAATTTTCCTCAAAATTGCACATTTAACATTCTTTCAACCAATCAACACACATGACAACATGCAATATATTTCTACCACTCAAATCATACTTGTGAAGACACATCTAACATCAAAGAACCTCAATGCAAGTGTGAACAAAAAATCGCATTTCTTTACTCAATATAATTCAACATGATTATCATCAAGGTATTCAAGGAATGGACACAACAAAGCTATTATTCATTTTCTGCTCTAAAAAAAATAATACATTCTCCTAAACTTCAACTATGCACAATCATTAAAGAACAAGTTAGGGGAAAAGAAAAACTCCCCCTTCTAGCACTTTTTGCATAGTGGTTATGAGAAAGAATGCTTCCAAATAAAATCTATCTCTAATACATCTTCATTGTCCTAAAAATCAACAAAATCACAAAATAAAATTTCAAACAAAATTAATATTAAACTTCAAACACACAAAATTGAACAAAATTGCCACCATGAAATTAAAAGTCGCTTGGGTCAAGCCTCCCAAAGCTACCACTAATGTCTTTAGCTAAACATTTGTCGCAAATTGTTTTCCTTTCAAAGAAAATTCTCTTTCAAAACTGGACCAATCTTCATTTATGTTCCCTCCAAGGTAATGCTTCAACCTTTTGACCATTAACTTTAAACTCACTTCTAGAATTAGTTTTTAGTGTCACTGCTCCAAAGGGTGTACTTGCTGCTACCGTGTAAGGACCACTCCATCTTGACTTCAGTTTTCTTGGAAACAACTTGAGCTTAGAATTATATAACAGGACTTGCTCTCCTAATTTGAATTTTCTCCTCAGAATTTTCTGATCATGTCAATTCTTTGTCTTATCTTTGTAGATTCTGGCATTATCATAAGCTTCATTCCTCAACTCTTCCAATTCATTCATTTGGAGTAATCTCTTTCTTCGCGCCTGAAAATCACAATTAAGTTTCTTGATCGCTTCACATAGCTTTATATTCAAGTTTTAGAGGACACAAGGTTTTCTAAATACACTTATATGGGGACATTCCAATGGAGTTTTGTGCAGCTCTATAAGCCCCACAATGTATCATTTAGCTTTATGTAATTCATTTTTCTCGGTCGAGTTCACTATTTTCTCTAATTTTCTTTATCTCCTATTGAAATCTCAACTTGCCCATTTGACTGAGGGGTGATAAGCCATCTCATTACATGTCTGATTATATCCGCTACCGGGCTGGCAAAAACTTTGTTTGCAAAATAGCTTCCCTTATCACTAATGATTGTTCTGGGTGCTCCAAATCCGCTCAAAATATTTCTTTGAATAAAGCTAACCACTGTGCTGACATCATTTATGGGACAAGCTATTACTTCCACCCATTTGGATACATAATCCACAGCTAGAAGAATGTATAGATTTCCAAATGAGGATGGGAAAGGTCCCATGAAGTCTATCCCCCATACATAAAAAATCTGCACCACCAAGATTCCTTGCAAGGGCATCTCATTTCTTCGCTATTGCCCATTCCCTTCAATGATTTATCACAATGTTTTGCCCATTCAAAACAATCTTTGAATATAGTAGGCCAATAAAAACCTGATTGGAGAATTTTATAGGTTGTTCTATCTCCTGCAAAGTGTCCTCCATATGGTGATGCATGAAATTTATCAATAATTCTACCTTGTTATGTTTTTGGTACATATCTCCTGATAATCACATCTGCTCCTCTTCCGGTATGAGACACGCAAATATAAAATCCGCTTATTAGTTCTCAATTTTCTTTTTCTAATCGTGGTCAACTCAGTGACATAATTTACGTTTAAGTAATTTTAAAATATTAGCATACTAGGGTATTTAGACTGATAACACAAACAACTGCTCATCAGGAAAGTTTTCTGCTATTTCAATTTCCTTTTCAGTAGTCTTTTCCAATCTAGACAAGTGATCAACTATCACATTGTCACTACCCTTTTTGTCTTTGATTTCTAAATCAAACTCCTACAACAATAATACCCATATGATCAAATTTGTCGACATATTTCTTTGCCATTTGATATTTAATACAAGATTACTGTGAACTATAAATACGGGACCTCAATATGTAAGGTCTAATTTTTCTGACAAGAAAACACCATCATAACATCTCCTTTCAATGTATAGTTCCTCTTGTGTCTCATTAGTTTTGTCAGGGTATTAGTATACGCATTAATAGCTCCCTCAGTTCTTTTCATTCCAATACGTCTCCTTGCATACTACTGCATCACACATTATTTCAAATCTTGCTCCAAGAAGGTGTTATCATGACGGAGTCAGAATCAATCTAGACTTAATTTCTTCAAATGCAGCTTTTCAAGATTCATCAAAATCAAACTTTTCTTATTTTTGTAACAGTCTGCATAATGGTTTAGAGATTTTTGAGAAGTCCTTTATGAATCTCTTGTTAAACCTAGCATGTCCTAAGAAAATTCTTATCCCTTTAACTGTTGTAGGTGGCAGGAGAATCTTTATAATAGCAACTTTTGCGTGGCCTACTTCTAACCCAGCTGTAGAAATTTTTTGCCCCAAGATAATACCCTTTGCTACCATAAAATGACGCTTTTCCCAATTTAAAGCTAGATTTTTGTCTTAGCACCTCTGAAGTATTGTTTCCAAAATTTTTAAGCATTTCTCAAAACTGGATCCATATACTGAGAAGTCATCCATGAAGATTCCATACCTTTCTTCCACCAAGTCTCAAAAACACACATCATACACCTTTGAAAAAGTGGCAGGAGCATTACATAATCTAAATGGAATCCTTCTGGGGTGCCAAAGGTGCCATAAGGACATGTAAACGTAGTCTTCGATCCTTAAGGGCTATGGCAATCAAGCTATATCCGTATCATCCATCAAGAAAACAAGAACGAGGGTGTCCTACTAACCTATCCAATATTTGGTCAATGAAAGGTGAGATACTGATTCATTTTTATAAGCAAAGATTTAGTTTTAAGCAGTTTCATACACACCCTCCTTCCCGTCGCGCCCGTAGGAACTAATTCATTCTTCCTCATTTCGATCACTGGGCGGATCCACCATTTTTGGAACCATGAACTGGCTCACCCAAGGGCTGTATGAGATTGCATATATAAAGCCCGCATTAAACCATTTCAAGATTTCTTTCGACAACTTATTTCATTATCGGATCTTATTTTCTTGAATGCTTCCAACGGAGTTTTCGTATTATCCTCCAAAAGGATCTTGCATGTAGAGGGAAGGATTGATTCCTTTCAAATTCCTCTATTGACCAAGAAATTGCTTCATTGTATTTTCGAGAGTCTCCACGCTTTGTTCTTCAAGCTCTGCCAATACAACTAATAATATGCTTTTTTCAGGTTCTAAGAAAGCATACTTCAAATGTCTGGGTAATTTCTTCAAGGTTAACCCTTCTAAACTTGCTTCTGTTTCAATTGCCTTTTCTTCATTGTTGCTTGATTTTTCTATACTGTTCTCATTCAAACTTAAGACTGTTTCTTTTAAATCAAAACTGGAATTCAACAATTCACAATCAAGGTCATCAAGATACTAGAAATTCATCTCATTTTCATTGACTGAATTCTGAAAATTACAACCAACTATCAGCTAAGGACTGATGGGAACTATTGTTTCTACAGTCTTACACTTTGTACTTTCACATTCAAACTGTTGAGGCTTTTGTTCAAGTTGAAGTGTACTGCTTCTTCTCCCACCTTGAGAGTGAGTTCTCCCTTTTTAACATCTATCAAGGCAGATCCAATGGCCAGGAAATGTCTTCCAAGCAACAGTGGAACTCGTGTATCTTCCTCCATATCCATGACTACAAAGTCCATAGGGAAAATGAATTTTCCCACCTTGATGAGTACATCTTCAAGGACTCCTTTTGGTTGTGCCATTTGCAAAGTCATAGCTGTGGGAGTGAGCTCTCTCAAACTAAGTCTCTTTACCACTAATAATGGCATCAAGTTGATGATAGCTCCGGAGTCACATAAATCCTTCTTGAATTCAAAATTCCCAATGGTGCAGAGAATGGTGAAGCTGCCAAGATCCTGCATCTTCTCTGATAAACTCCTTTGGATCACTACACTGCATGTTGTCACACCACTACTCCTTCTTCAAAGAAATTTTCTTACTTCCTGAATGTCCTTCAGAACTTAGTATAGTTAGTGATTTGAAACAATGCCTCAAGAAAAGGCAATTAATCTCTATATTTTGAAGACTCTGAATCTGTAGAATTGCTCCTCCATTTTTCCTTTTTGAAGCCTCTGAGGGAATGGAACAACAGGCATGTAAGCTTGTTTTTCTTCTTTCTTTATCAATTCTCCTTTCTCCACCCGCCGTCACCGAGACCTCTTCTTCTCACCCTCTTTAACACTCGAACGCCTCAATCTTACTTCTTTCCCCGTTTCTTCTTTCTCTCTTCTTTTTCACTTTTTCTTCTTTTTTCTTTTTATGCTTCTATCTCTTCACTTCTCGTAGTCACCACCATACAACTTTAGATTCTTCTCAGATCACTCGGGAAGGCATCCCTTAGATTGGATTATGCATTGCTGGGCTACCGCTCAAGCCAGGTCCCAGATTTTTCAAAAGAGGCATTAAGAAGCCTAAACATTTGTGTTTGCCTAAATGCCGCAAGTTCAAGAAATTTCAAGCCATGAATATCTAGCAAAGATCTTATTTTCTCCCATGAATGTCAGCATCTGATCTTCAAAGAAATGAGATCTCCTTTGTCCCTAATTTTCTACCCTCTGACTTCCTCATCATTGGCCCCTGAACCTATGTGAGATACTATTGTTGAAAATTTTGCAATCGGCTCCTGACCTTGCTATGCTCCACCTCCATATGAGTTCTCGCGGTTCCCCGAAAGTACCAGTGCAAATGAGTTGGCAAGTTAAGGTTTGGCTTAAAGTTATAGCTTCTATTAGTATTGAGAAACCGTGCCTCCTCAACTTGATAAGGACCCTCATGAGCTAGTCCCTTTTCAGCACTACTTTTGCTCATTTCTTCCAACTGTTTCCACTTCATGTGCTAAGTGCATTCTTCTATCTTGGTTTCCTATCTTGTTCATCAATGCATCCAGTTTTTCTTCTATGGTAGTCATTCTGTTAAGCTTTATCACCCTACTTCCTTTTAGTTTGCTGCTGCTCCCTGAAGTCTCAGATGGAGCTCAATAGTTGCATTTAGCAAGATCTTCAATCAGTTGTCTTGCCTCCTCTACACTCTTCCTCTTGAATGCTCCACACCATGCTGCATCAATTATGCCTTTGGAGGTGTAGTTCATAGAGTGATAAAAGATGTCCTATCCGTAGTTAGATCAATGCCATGCATTGGGCATCTCTTCAACAATCTCTTGAATCTTTCCCATGCAGTATAGAGACCTTCATCCTCTCCTTATTTGAACACTATGATTTCCCCTCTTCTTTCTAAAGTGAGGGCAGGAGGGAAGAATCTGCTCATGTAAGCCTCCATCAATTCTTCCCAATTGTTCACTAATCCATATGGCAATGATTCAAACCAAGTGGCTGCCACATCTCTCAGTGAAAAAGAGAAGAGTTGTAACTTTATCACTTAAAGTCTCACCACATTCAATTTCACTGTATTTGCCATCCGCAAAAATTTTCCCATATGCTCATTGGGATCTTCACTTGGGTGCCCAATGTATTGATGTTGCTGCACCATTGTGATCAAAGCTGACTTTAACTCAAAATTATTGGTTTTATAGCGTGTCAGTCTCACAAAGAGAACATCCATCTCAATAACCGCCCTAAAAATCCCTCCATAGTCATTGTCTCCGAGGTCTCATATTGCTTCTCTTGAATAGTTGTCTTTTCTCTCTCTCGTCGCCATAGTCGGCTGATTCAAATTTTTACTTTTCTCTTAGATTTCTCAATGTTCTTTCTGGGCTTATGTGTCCAAAGGCATCAATTCGGCTGTTTTCTATGCATGTAAGGATCTTCTTGAAATAGAAAACACACTAAGATCAATGAAATATGTGGAAAATAATTTATGTCAATTTAAGCTCTAAAAGATTTTTGGTGAGCTTTCAACTACTGTATTTTCTGGAAACAATTTTTCAGAAGTTTCTGCAATTTTGATAAAACTAGAAAAATGTCCAAATTAGCAATTTCTGGAATATTGATGTTTAAACTCTCCTTTCTATCACTAAACAGGCGGCGGCAAAACTTGTTAGGCGATATTTTAACATAGACACGAAAGCCCGGCTAATTCATTGAAGACCAAATTATTGAAACAACAATGAGATCGGTGTACTTAAACTTACAATGCTTCACGAGACTCATTCATCCACCAACCTTGGTGCCAAAACATTGGAATTGATTGAAGATATAAAATATGTTGTTGCCTTGTATAAGAAGGCACCATTTAAATGTGTTTTAGTGCAGATCCTTTGAGTGCCAGATCCTCTGAGTAATAAAAGTGGATTTAAGTCTAGATATCATTCCCACGAGGATTGATGAGAAATCTAAAAATCAATTAACCCATCTACTCAAGATTCTTACTATTTGAACTCCAAAGTTAAAAGTGATTTAGTTTTAAACTAAAGGGAATGTAAAAACTAAATAAAATTCTATGACTATATAAAAGTTCAAAAATAATTGGATTGGATAGTTCCTTGAATGGGAAGGTAACAACAGGAAATAGATCGGTGTACAATTATAGAATTTTGCATCATTTATAATATAGTTAACCATTAGTTGAAATACGAACTTGTCAAGATGCAAGGTAGTATAATTTGGACTTCTCCATCCCTTCATACATTCACTAATTTAAAAGTGATCATTTTGCACCAGGTACAAGGTCTAATAAGTTACTTTTAGATCCATTTTACTCTTCTTAGATGAATGCGTTTTCCTTTTCAATACTTCACATCAAATCTTGGGACACAAAAAGGATTCTTGGCCCTATAAGCTTGGGGATAATGCAAGCCTTCTCCAATCTAATTGATAACTCATCCATCAAATTTGATAAAATTCTCTATCTCCTTGATTAGATCTATGCTAACACGGGATTAAGATCCTTTCATCAGATAGAGGAAAAACCTCTAATCAATTAAATTGATAAATCATCCAACTTAATCAATTAAATTGATACATCATCCAACTATCCTCACACCAGGAGTAAATTAGTGATCTATCGAAGTAATCTTTTAGAGTTCATTAGTTCCATAATATTAATGTAACATACAGTAATTGCTTTCTTATACCTCTTAGGAATCTCCTGCACTCTCTGTGTCCTCGAGGAACTCTTGGAAATGGAAGCAAAATATAAGTCATTTTTAAATTACAGCCATACTAATAATTTTGAACAAATAAATCTTAAGAGTAACATCGATTAAATATTCAAGATTTCGAGCTGTTGTTTGCCCAATTTGCATAAAAGTAATTAACATCGATCCATTCGAAAGGGAGCTCAGTCTTTCAAAGCGGATTACAAATAACAGGTGACTAATTGATCGGAAAATTTGCTGAAATTGCAAGCGGTCAAATAAATGAACTCCAGGAAAATTTCGGAATTCCATTCAAGTTAGAGCGATAATGAAAACTAAAATTTTACAATGGGCTTGCATCTACGAACCGCACGAGATCCTTTGTTCAATCCCAAAAGAACTTCTTAAATACTAAGCTAAAGCAAAAACGATGAAAAAAGAAAATTAAAGAAAAAATAATAATAATAATACTAAGAAGTCTCCATTTACCACGAGTTCTTTGGTTTAGTAGAAAACATTTGGAGCACAATGCCTAGATGCTTCTATTTATAGATTTTCAAATGATGTTTATTACTTAGTAGGAAATTGTGGATCTAAAAAATGGCCAATGATAGGTTGCTTTGTCATGACATGATGAAAAATTATATTAGCGACATAGTTTAATCAACCTCTTTTGGTCTCAGTTTTGTCGTGAACTACAGTTTTTATCGCAACATAGTTTTGTGCCTTCTTCTTGAATTATGTCACGACAAACTTTGAAAATGTCACGATGAGTTCGGCTAAAACTGTCTTGTAATTGTCGCGACATGAGTGTCTTGTGTTGTGACATAAAAACTTTGTTGTGACCACACTTCATTCTTCTTTGCTTCGAAAAATATGCGACATAAATTTCTTTAATACTTGACGAGCCTCACCTTTAGGTTTGTTTTATGTTCTGCGACATAATTTAAGGAAATATAGCGATATAAAGCTCTTTTTGCTCACACTATGTCGCAATAGTCTTACGATTCTCTTCTAGGTAACTACTCTTCAACTTATGTACGCGACATGGCACATTGCCCGACAAATATTTTTGTAAATACTTCATCTTTGTTGCGACATAAATTATTGTGTTGTGACATTCTTTATGTGGATCTTCTCAACCTTGGTCGCGACAATATTTTCTTTTGTCGCGACAAAGCTCCTCAAAGCCGCATGTTGTTGTTGTCGCGACATAGTCTTGTTTTCTTGCACTGTTGAATCTAAACTTTATGTCGCGACAGACTTTGAAAATGTCGCGACATATTTTCCACTCCTTGATCCTTTGTAGACTAGTTAATTGTTTGTTATAACGATGTGATCTCTTTTGTCGCTGACCAACTTGTCTCATTGCTCTTCTATTTTTGTCTGGGCGCAGAATTTTCTTTATCGCGACAGGACTTTCGATATTTGGGACTCTTTATGTATGAGCTTCTAGTTTGATTGTTGTGACAAAGACTCTTCTTAGTTTGCTTGATCTGTTGTGGCGTCAGAAGCGACATAATGTGTGACGTTCTTAACTTCAAGAACCTCAATCAATGTTGCGACTATAAAAAATCATTGTCAGCGACAAGGATTAATCTTACGATTACCATTATGTAAAACATTCATTTCTTTAATACGCAACATTGTCATTCGATCCCTCTCATTTTGTGTCGCAACAAAGTTGTGAAATGTCTATATGATGGCGCATTTCACTTCAACGAGTTGACACATCTTTGTTGCGACATAGTATCTGTCGGTTTATATGAGTATATGCATAACATTGAAATTATGTTTTAACATTCTGCTGTGATTTTCCTCTTCTTTTCTTGCTGGATTTGCTTCTTTTACATTCAAAACCTACAAAACACAAAGTTGATGAATATTCCATAATTCAACATTAAAATGAGTCATAAACTTCCAAAAATATGCCAGAAAAATGGACTAAAAATAGATGAGTTTAAAACTCATCACCTGGCTAGGGTCCTAGACGCCTTAGCGGTTGTGGAGGAGGCGAGGGGCAAAGCCAGTGGAAGCGCGCTTGGAGGTTCCCAGTGAGTCATCCACACTGGGAAATCTCGAAGCGACTAAGGATAGGGAGTGTCTTCTGTCTACGGGACCCCCGAGGACAAGGAAGCCATGGAGAGGACTACTAGAAGGCCACTAGAGCTAATTTTACGCTTATGTTTACGGGTCTGTGTTGTAAGGTTGACAAGCCGTGGGGGTAACCGAGGAGGATTCCATAAGGTATGCTCAACTCCCTCCAGGCCTCCCTTAAGAGTTCTTGCTTGAACCCAGTGCCTCCTAGCCTGGATTATTGGGGCCACGATTAGGCGGATCAGAGCAAGAGCAAAGAACTAAGAGTGCTTGAGTTTGAGGATACAAGCTTATTTTTTGTGTCCTCTTTCTTCTTTCTTAACAACACAGCAATTGGCCTTTTAGCTAATGCGTGATGCTATTGCGTATTTATAAAATATGATTTTTGGTTTATTTATTGATTTCTTTCATTTCATAACTACCTTCCGCGAATCTTCACTAGGATAGTTTCCTTAGGGGTGCCAAATGTTAGGCTACATGGGCTAGTTGGCAAGGCACCATTTTTGGGCTTTGGCTTTGGTCGTCGGGGCTAGGCCAGCTGTGGGCGCCTAAAGCGGCTCCGACGGGGTTAGGGCTTGCGTCATTTTGAAAGTGCTAGCAGGCTTAGAGTCACGTCTGGTCTTTTGAAAGTGCTAGCAGGCTTGGAACCACATTTGGTCTTTTGAAAGTGTTAGTAGGTTTAAAGCCACATCTGATCT
Organism: Tetrastigma voinierianum; assembly: GCA_016808115.1. Taxonomy (NCBI): domain Eukaryota; kingdom Viridiplantae; phylum Streptophyta; class Magnoliopsida; order Vitales; family Vitaceae; genus Tetrastigma; species Tetrastigma voinierianum. The sequence continues at coordinate 54,833 of JAEQBH010006891.1, read as the reverse complement.
TTTGAAAGTGCCACTAGACTTAGAGCCACATCTGGTCTTTTGAAAGTGCCAGCAAGCTTAGGGCCACATCTGGTATTTTGAAAGTACCAGCAAGCTTAGAGCCACATCTGGTCTTTTGAAAGTGGGACTTTTAAAAGAAAATACTTTAAAAAAAAATTAATTGATAATACCTTTAAAGAAAACTTTATTGATAATATTTCAGCCCGTCCAATGTTACTTTTTCCAGGGGATCCACATCTAGTAGATCCTTCTCTTACCTTGCGATAAAGGCGACAAGCGCGATTTGCTACGAGGGTTTGATCTTGAGGGAACTTTCATATCTTTTCTCCCCTCTATGTTCCCATATAAATTGTTGATAACACTGTCGTGCGGCCATCTAAATACCTAAAGGTCGACTGCCCGACTGGTCGCGAATAACTTAGTTTGATGGTAGGTCGAAGGATGCTTTCATCCAGTGCGGCCGATTGCCCCAGTGTGTATTTGCGGATCTAAATCTTTTGTGGTGGTGAAGTTTTTATAACTTGTTGTGGTAGCGTTTTACAAGAAGCATGACATCTCAAGGATTACGGTAGTTACTCATTAAAACAGAGAAGGATTCGCTCGTTGAGTTCACCATGTAGGAAGCTTCATCTACTTGGAAGGTGATGGGAATTCTAACAAGTCACGTCATCTTGCGAGGATCTATTAGTACCTGTGCACATTAAAATTGTTATCACAGGTGAGAACGATTGCATCATAATGGGGTACAACGACCTGTCGTGTTGGCGAGAAAGGATGTAAGGGTCATGCTCGGCCAGTTTCTTCATATACAGCTTCCACGTGGATAGCATTTACCCTGACTCTAATTGTGGCGGCTCTCAAGAGTTTCTTGCATTGGCGCTTCGGTGATACTGGTTGTCAGGATGGGCTGGTATGTAGTTTATGGCTGAGTACGGACTGGGACGAGGCTGTCGTGCCAAGTGTTGTGCGTTGCGTATCTGCATTGACCCGGCAGGGTAAGGTTATACGATATACCTTTTGGGGGTCTGTCGCTTTTGATCAATTTTTCCACCATGCATTTTAGGCTTCGACATTTGTCAGTCTCATGCTCATGATCTCTATGATAATTGCACCGCAAGGATTTGTTCCTTTAGGAGGGGATCATGCAGATCGGTCACGGGCTTCCGCAAACTACGGCAAGTCATGAATGATGGGCAATAGCCTCTCATAAGAGATGTTCATGGGAGTGAATTGCGGGAGCTCTCTATTCTTTTGTGACTAATTACAGGATCGATTTTGGTCTCTGCTATGACCTTTCTTAGATTCAGATGGCTTCTTTCCAGATGGCTTATTTCCTTCGGTTAACTAGTTTGTAATCATGACAGTCTAGGTTGCTACTCGAATATTGTCCTCCAACATTGAGTACCTATCAGCCCATCTGTATAACTCTTCCATTGCCTCTGGCGAGTGAAGAAAGGAGTAGATGGCCCAAAGCTTCTCTTGAAGTTTTGGAGGACTACATCCATGCTATATGACTTTATTTGCTAGACGGCTTGCCCGAACCTCCTTGTGAAGTCTCAAATAATCTCTTCTTCCTACTTGAGAATAGTTTGTAAGGAGCTGATGTTCTTCTTTTGTAGCACCGAACAAAGATATTGCGATATGAATGCGTCCCATAATTCGTTGAATGAATTTATCGAATAACGCGAGAGCTTGTGAAACCAAGCCAACACAGGCCCCCACAAACTAGCCAGGAACACTATGCATAACATCCGGTCATTGTCAACATTCAGTGACATTGCCTAATTATAATGGAGCATATGGTCGTAAGGGTTAGTGGAGCCATCGAACGTGGTGAAAATGACAAACCCGCGGGGTGGCACGTAGTTAAGGATGTGTTTCCCTAGGTGCGAAGAGAGCATGTCATTGGGTCTCTAGAGTGGGTTCTTGGTGGCATGCCGAACTTTGGCTCCCCTGACGGGTGCCTGACGACATTAGTGGCATCGCGCTGAGGAGGCCTTCAAGACAGTTCAGGCTTAATTTGGCGGTTTGTCTTGTTGATTCCGTGCCCGCGATGAGGTGGTTGAATCAACAACTATTTATACTCTTCAAGTTCCTCCTGCTGCGTGGTCAGCTCTTTGCGATGCCATAGTGATCTAAAGGTGAACACGGGGATGGGTTCCATCCTAGAAATATGGTTTTGCATTAGGAGGCATGAAGGTAAGGCTTTTTATTTAGACTTGGTTGTGTCAAAAGTTGTAAATGGTTTAAAATGGAAATTGCAAATGCAAAACCGGAAATGGTAAAATCGAAATTCTTAAAGCTTTAAGAAATTAAACTTTGAAGATTTAGGTCACCAACTTGACAAGCTAGCAAAATACATGTCCTCGTGTTTTATCCCCATGTGAGTCAACACAGATGCGCTATGACCTTTGTTTAAAACCCTAACATTCCTTTATCATTTTTCTAAGGCTAAAGACCATCTAAAGAATCACAAATAAGATCTCTCACCCGAGCACTCAACCCTAAAGTATGGGAGAGTATCACAAAACAATAAAAGTCAATGTTATTAACCCTAATTTGAAGAACCCTAACATGTAAATGCTACCTCAGAGGCTCGTAAAGACCATCTAAAGAACAAATTTAAAGTAATGGAGAGTATTGGCCAAGACAACAACATCCCATGTTATGCAACCGAATTTGGAAAATAAGGGCCATAAATACACTAAATTCCGTGACTTTTAGGTACAAGAGGACAACATGCTTAACCCCACCACTGCTTAGCTTCCTTCCTCTTCAAAGGAAGGAGGCTTAGCTGCCATCTCGAGTCACATCCTCAAGAGGTGTGCTCAAGTACCCGGGAAAGTGAAAGAAAGAAGAGAGAAAAGAAGAGAGAGAAGAGAGAAAATAAAAGCAAACTAAAATAAAAACAATTTATTTACAAACGCAAGAAAATGAAAACTTACAAATCACCAAAACTTGTCTTCACCTTCCTCCGATCCTCCCCTTTATTACAAAACATTTAGGGGTATTTATAAAGCCTCCTCGCGTATGAAATTACCAAAAACTCCACAACTAGGGTCGCTTACAGGACAATTGGGTAATAAACCAAGTTTGAAGGCTAGCTCAAGATAATTACACAAGATGATCGAGGCATGCAATTTCGCTATTAGTGGAGAATTCTCGCTAATTAGCTAAATTGGCAATGGTTAGCGACTCATAAATGCTGTAGTGAATTCAGGTCAGAGCGAATTTGGCAAGGTTCTAGCTTAAATTGGCAAGGTTGCGACTCTCAAGCATAGCGAAATTTCGCTAAGCTAGCTTAAATTGTCACGAGAAGCGACCCCTCGCAACCCACGCTGCAAGTCACAGCGACCCCGCAATGTGTGCTTCGAGACATGAACTGCTTGCGAAGTCATTGCGAAACCCGCTAAGATTGCGACTGTTGCCAACAGTTGCGTAAATTAAGTTCGTTTTGTCGTTTCCGCATTCCTCAAGGCCATACCCTCTAACTCGTGATCTCATTTCTTCCACTTTCCCTTTGTTTTTCCATTGATTGGGCTTGTCAATATGGCCGAGATTAAACTTCCAACCTCATGATTGATCATTTGTACTGCGGGTCAAGCCTAGAAGTGCATAAATACCTACAAAACAATCCAAAAACATGCTCCAAATGGCATAAGTGTTACTAAGGTAAATATGAACACTTCAATTTGGGATATATGACATGATTTACGATCAAAAGTACTCAAACTCATCTAATATATGTGGTCTACAAATCGCACTTCGAGCACTAATCATCCGCCTACCTCTCCTCGCTTCCGTGAGATGCACCACTAACAACATCACTGAAGGTAGGGCGAGGCGATGGCCTCTTGCGCGATTTGGCATTTGTGCTCTCTCGAGCATTCTTTATCAGCAAAAGACTTAGGGATGGGGAGCTACCGTAGGACAGCTCATCGTCCATTGGGGTATCGACATCATCAAGGACAACGAGGTCCTTCCCTTTATTATGGGCAATCGATTGCACAACACGACTGCTATCTCGTACATCTTTTCCAAGATCGCGACTTTTCCATTCAGTCTGGCTGTAATCGTCTCGATACGGACCTGTAACCCTTCATCCGCCTTCCTTCTCCTCTTGCTTTCTTCTCTACGCCCGCATCGCCAATGGAGGAATCGGGTCCTCTCGTGATCGATTACCAATTGGTCACACTTCGCGGTCGCCGCACGAATCGTGACGCGGAAAGGGGAATCGACAAAGGTCTAGGTGGTGAAGGGCTACTAGATAATCAGACGTCCATTGGGGTATCGACATCATCAAGGACAACGAGGTCCTTCCTTTATTACGCAAGAACACCAGACAACACGACCGCTATCCGCATCTTTCCAAGATTCACTTTCTCCATTGGGCCCACTGTAATCGCTCGACATGACCTTGTAACCTCTTCATCCGCCTTCCTTCCTCTTGTTTCTTCTTCTATGTCCGACGCCAATGGAGGAATCTGGAACCTGGTGATCGATTTCATCAATCGGGTCGATACTGCGTCGCGCATTTAATCGACGTGGAAAGGGGAATCGACAAAGGTCTAGGTGGTGAAGGGCTACTAGATAATCAGACGTCCATTGGGGTATCGACATCATCAAGGACAACGAGGTCCTTCCCTTTATTATGGGCAATCGATTGCACAACACGCATCGCTATCCGCATTAATTCTTCCAAGATCGCGACTTTTCTCCATTCGGGGCCCGGCCAGAATCGCCTCGGCGACCTTGTAACTCCTTCCATCTGCCTTCCTTCCCTCTGCTTTCTTCTCTATGTCCGCACGCCAATGGAGGAATCGTCCTCTGCGATTGATTACCGACCACACATTATACGCCGCACGACCGGGACGCGGGAGTGGAATCGACAAAGGTTCAGGGTGAAGCGGCGCATAGACAATCGTGACGCCCATCGGGTATCGACATCATCGACAACGGTGTCCTTCCTTTACATGTGGGCAATCGATTGCACAACACGACCAAGCACTGCACATCTTTTCCAAGATCGCTGACTTTTCTCCATTTCAGTCACTGTGAATCGCTCGGGACATGACCTTGTAACTCCTTCATCCGCTTCCTTCCTCTCTTGTTTCTTCTTATGTCCGCACGGCCAATGGAGGAATCGTCCTCCGTGATTGATTCACCGAATCGCTGACACTGCTACCGCCGTTGCACGAATCGACGCCGAAAGGGGAATCGGCCAGTTATTCAGGTAGAAGGGGCTACTAGATAATCGATCGGCCCATCGGTATCGACATCATCAAGGACAACGAGGTCCTTCCCTTTATTATGGGCAATCGATTGCACAACACGACTGCTATCTCGTACATCTTTTCCAAGATCGCGACTTTTCTCCATTTCAAATTCGTAATCGCTCGACATGACCTGTAACCCTTCATCCGCTTCCTTCCTCTTGTTTCTTCTCTATGTCCGTATCGCCAACGGAGGAATCGGGTCCCCGTGATCGATTAACGAATCAAGGATACTTGCTATCAGCCGCACGAATCGCACGCGGGAAAGGGAATCGACAAAGGTCTAGGTGGTGAAGGGCTACTAGATAATCATACGTCCATTGGGGTATCGACATCATCAAGGACAACGAGGTCCTTCCCGATACAAGCAACACTGCACAACACGACTGCTATCTCGTACACCTTTTCCAAGATCGCGACTTTTCTCCATTCCCGCCCGTGAATCGCTCGACATGACCTCCTAAACCTTCCATCCGCCTTCCTTCTCCCTCTGTTTCTTCCTGGCATCCCGCACGTCAATGGAGGAATTGGTCCTCCGGGTGATCGATTTCACCGAATCAAGCACACTGCACGCCGCAGCATCTAATCGACGTGGAAAGGGAATCTAATAAAGGTCTGTGGTGAAGGGCTACTAGATAATCAGACGTCCATTGGGGTATCGACATCATCAAGGACAACGAGGTCCTTCCCTTTATTATGGGCAATCGATTGCACAACACGACTGCTATCTCGTACATCTTTTCCAAGATCGCGACTTTCTCCTTACTGGGGCCCGCCAGAATCGCTCGACATGACTCGTAACTCCTTCATCCGCCTCTCCTTCCTCTCGCTTTCTTCCATGTCCGCACGCCAATCGAGGAATTGGTCCTCCGTGATTGATTACCGAATCAGTCGATATTGCGCCGCCGCAGACGAACCGACGCGGAAAGGGGAATCGACAAAGGTCTAGGTGGTAGCAACAGACACCGTTGAGCCAAGCACTTGTAGTTCGTAGACCCAGACTTTCTCTCGCTCGCTTCAATGCACTACACCAATTATCGTTACCTTGATCGTCCAACCTCCGAAAGATCGGATTAAACTAAATACGAACCTCACGCAAAAGGCGATCCGCGACGTCACGGCCGCCTAATGATTAAGTCAATAAAAGGTGGATAAGAGGAAGAAGAGAGTACGCATTGTTGGAATTGCTTACCTTCCCCTCGTAGGTGATCTTCCTAATTTATAAAAAGTGGTTCACAAATCCCTCCTCTATCTAAAGAAAGAATCTCCTAATTTTAGGGATAAAATCTGTTTTTCTTTATCAAAGACTCATTCTCCCTTATCAAGAACTAATTATTAAGCACCTTCGAAAATTGATGTAGAGAAGTAAGGATTTAGGCTAGAGAATCGTAGCATAAATATTTTGCATATTTCCCACCTTAAATGTTATCTATAATGAACTCGCCGTATCTTGGAAGGATGGTCGGTAGGACTTAAAACTACAGGCAGTCAGCCACGAAGGTGGTCTCTAGAAGACACCACAGGCTGTCGCGAGACGAACGGATTCTCCGGAGTCTAGGTAGATTGCCGGTTTTAATATGGTGGGTGGGTTTGGACAGCAGCATCCACGGGCAGCCGAGCCTTGGGTCATGGAGCTTCGTGAGTAATGGATCTAAAATGGCCAGTACTTCATGGCTTTCAAACTTTCACCCAGGCTCTATTATATCTGCTGTCCCCAGGAATCCTACACCACTGAACTTAAGAAAAGTAAAAAAAAGCAATCAAAGTCGATCCCCAATGACTGGTTGAAATAATTATTTTGTCCAATTTTAAATATTGCAAGAAAGTTAACATATTGCAAACCGTTTCGAATAGAATAATGACACAATGGATAGTGACTCGGAGACTGTGAATGGAGATGCTGCTACTACTGTTCTATGAATCTCCTTCTCAGATACCAAACCAGGATTCCAAAGTACCAATTTCTCCTTGATATACATTTAAAAAGCTCAGGAACATCCAAGAAATTATTTTCACTGAAGCAAAAAAAAAAACCCAAACACAGGATCTTTGTGACTAACCCTTTCATTTTATGAAGAACTTTCAGCACTGAACACCGTGGAATGATCTTCTTCTGCCAAACTGCAGGCAAGATGGATATGGACATCTAACAACTTCTTCTGGGTTCCAATCTATCATTAACCAAACATACCATCACACTCATCATTTTCTTCTCAGAAGATTTGTACATAGGGATCCAAATCTGAATATCCAACATAATCTCATCATCTGTCAAACCCCACCGCCTATAAACCTCCATTTTATGCTGAAACGTAGATTCAGTCAATAGAAAACTGGCTTCAATTGCTTTCACAAAGCTGAGTCTCAAAGGATTGAATCCCATTTCAATAATCTTCATGACAGTTATACTAAGCTATCTGTTTGGGACACTACATTGGGGTGACGTATCACCAAAAACCCTAATATTTAATATGTGAACTCCAGTTTCTTCTTGAGTAGCAAATTCAGAGCAATAGTCTTTGCACATTTTGATTCAGAAATCAGAATGGATTCTTGAAAGCCCTCAAAATATATTCACTGTCATAACCACCTCTTAAGCAAATTATGGCTAGGAACCCAACATGATTTCCAAGATCCTTTTCAGGATAAATGGGCTTCAAACAACAATACTGACAATGTCAGGCCTTGAAAAACCTACGGTGAAAAGAAAAACTCCAGTTTGGGCAAAAGGGTTTTCTCAGGATCGGCAGTGAGCAAGATCGGATACTTGCTAACAGCTTTGGAGATATGGGTATTGGTGAATCCATAATCTCTAAGGACTGCCTGGATGGAGTGTGCTCTTTCTGGGGTTTCAAAGTGAACCTTCCGCGATCCAGATAGAGCGCACCTTCTGGGGACAACCCACAAGAGTTGATGAGGTAAGACACCGTGAAGAATGTTGTTTGGGGGAAGAGAAAGATCTAAAGATCAAAAGCTGGGTATTTCGAAGAAAATGCAATTGGGTCCTTGAAATTTCAAACAATAGCCCCACATTTGTGAGTGATACTGATACTACTCTTTTGCAGAAGAAACTCAAACTAGTACTCATTTCTGGAGATTGTTCGTGTGGTCTCACCAGATTTGAATCCGATAACCCTATTTTGTAGCATCCGTTGCAGAAAAGCAAGGCAGCCAAGCCAAAAATCGACAAATCAGAAGCAGATGGGTCGATTTGAAAATGTACCTTCCCCAAATCATTTATAATCCAAACAAACATAACCCTGACTCACCCCTCCGCCCTCTTCCCTTCCCGCACAAAGCGCTGCTGTCTGAATTCAAAGAAACGAAAGATTGTTCCTCAATCCTGATACGCCAAAACATTCATAAATCTCGATTAATTAGTAATTAAGTAACATAACATGCATAATTCGGCGGGAAAAAAAGGGGCATTCCGAGAATCGAACTCGGGACCTCTCGCACCCAAAGCGAGAATCATACCACTAGACCAAATGCCCGGCTTGAAGGATTTCGTATAATTAATTTTATAACATTTAAAGCTTTGGATTATTTTTATATCCAACTAAAATGAATTTTATTTATTGAATCAATTTTTCTAAATGATTTTGAAGTTAAAACCTTTGTTACCTCATAACAGTGTTTAATTTTACAATTATAACTTCTTCAAAATTTTAATTTCTCTTTGTTTAAATTTTTATTCACCTCTCCACATTTATGACTCTCATAGTCTTTTATTACACTAATAATAATTTCTTTGAAAGGAAAAAAAAACAAAAACAGATTCCAAAAGTTAAATATTAGAAAAATAAATGAATTCATGTAAATTTAAAATTCAAATGTGATATTTACTTATAAGTACAAGATTATATCCACATTTTGAGATTTTTTTAAAATAAATAAATAAAAATATTAGAAGATATTTATGTAAAAAAACAAGATAGCCACGTCTTTTAAGGGAAGCAGATCGGTGTTTAGAATTTAGTTACTGAGAATCGTTTAAAAGCATTTTCTCTAATTATTAGTCTTTTACATTTTTAAAAGTACTTTCGAAAATTTATCAAATAAATTATCATTTTCAAACACATTCTTTTAAATAAAAATCCATTTCCTGAAACTATATAGTCTTGGCCCCTTCTTATCATTTGTCTGTGGGTTTTCTTTTCCAATATTACTCATGTCACCATAGTTCTATTTTGATATCCGACCAAAACTGCTCTCTATCTTCTGAAGACATGGATTTACTCTTCACCACATCTAATCGTCGGAGAACAATAGGAATTGCAGTGGTTGTTTCATTTTATTTTTTTTGTTTTTTTTTTTGTATGGGTTTGATTTTTTGATTTTATATGTTTTTTTTTCCTTAGTGCACTTGACTCCCATGGATCTTAGCATTGAAATATGTCTTTTGTTCTTTCTTCTTTTTGTGTTGTATTTTTACATTCTTATGTTTTTATATATTTTTGTGCTAACTAAAAATAGAATCTCTGGCTCATTTGAGATGATGGTGAAGATGTTTCTTTAATTTAAAATATTAATGAAGATTATAAATGGCCTATTCTTGAGTGAACTCCTTTAGGGATTTAGAAAATTATGATGTAGTTGATAGAAAGAAATGTTTTCCTTTATTTTGAAAGTCAAATAAGATGAATAAGCTCATTCTTAGAAATGTTTTTCTTCATTTTGAGTAATTAAGGTTTTGAATGACTTATTCCCAAAAAACTTTATGTATAGATGATGAAGATATATATTCTCTCAGAATACATGAAAACAATGAAGTCTATCAATTGCTTAGCGTGGTGTTTTCTCGAAGAACCTTATTAAAAAACAACTAATACACATATAGGATGTGGATATTTTCTTTATTAATCAAATCTAAAATGATTTATTCTTGAAACCTAAAAATGGTATAGTCATTTTCCATTTGTTTGTTTTTTTCTTTTTGAAAAAAAAACCATTTGTTTGTTTAAACCGTTAATCAACCTAAAATGAATTATTCTTGATGATTTAATAACAATGATAAAATATTAGCATTTAACTTTTAAATCAGTGAGAGCCTTAAGTGGACACCAAAAATTTGCTTATTATGTTATTTTGTAGATTTTTTTTTTTTTTTTTTTTTGTGGAACTTTGAGTTGGTTTTGCTAGTTTAAAATTTGAAATCTCAAATATTTAATTATTTAACTCAAACGATATTTTGATTTGTGCTTATTTCCTTCATCAAGAAAATCTGTCAATAGGAATATTTTTTTTAAATTTATTCTCTCATTGATTCCATTCTCCGTTTCATTCCACATTTTTTACTATATTCTTGCTTAAGTATTATAGGGAACAATTTTTTAAAACAATGAAAACACCATTTTATTTATTTTCTAGAAAATATTATTATTCTTTTAATTTAATATATTTTTTAAAACAAAAAAACTAAGAACCAAAGTTGATTTCTATGTTTTCCTTATTATCTTCATTTTTTTTAAAATAAAAAACAAAGAGGCCCAAAGTATCACCTCCCCAATTGATCTGATATGGATATAGTCCCTTCCTAAATGTTTTGGGATACTTTTCCATGTTTTTTTATAACTGTGAGAATTCTCGGGAGTGATCATCTCTGACTAATCATAAAGACTTATATTTAATGGGCAATATAGAGAATCCAGACCGGAGAGTAAACCCGAAGAACAAAGAACAAGACCAACTGAACTACATAATAGTTTTGGATAATTTTCTTGATTATTTGATGTATTTTTGGTTTTGTAGTAACAGATCCATGGACGGAGAGCTGTCCAAGCTTGAACTAACACACACGAATAAAACATTTTCATCAGAGACGTACCTGAAGAAGAAACCAGATCATGGTCCGATCTTCCCTCAGAGCTCTTAACCCTAATCGCCATCCGCCTACCCATAATCGAGCTTCTCTGCTTCAGCTCAGTCTGCAAGCTGCCAATTTTCGCTTCCTCCTCTGCTTCTGCTCCAGATCCGAGTCCGCCCCATATCAGCAGCCATGGCTACTCATCCAAACAGAAGGTTCAAGATGCTCTCTGTACAAAAATCAAGAGGAAATTTCCACCCCAAACATCCCGGAAATGGACGGCGCCACCTGCCTCGCCTCCCTCCAAGGCTGGCTTCTTCTCTTCAAACAAAGCGGCTCAATCTTCTTCCACCACCTTGTGTCCTCCATAAAATCACCCTCCCACAGTTTCCGCACTCCGAGATCTCCGACCACGTCGCCGCGATCTCGTCTCCGCCGACTTCTCCGGACTGCATCGTCTCCGTCGTCAACCGATCGGACAGCATGAACTTGGACCTGCATCTGCTTCGTCGGGGAGAGGAGAATTGGACAAAACATACAATTAGGTTTCACATCGATAACTTCAAATCCATAACCTGCGCTACTTTTTACGAGGGAGACTTCTACTATCTGGACACGGGGGATGCGGCTTTGATGTTCAGCGTGAAGAAGAAGAGCGGGACGAGGTGCCAGATCGTCGACGGGGAAGGAGAGCCTGAGCGGTATCTGCCATTTTTTACGACACAGGATTATTTTGTGCGGAATGTGAAGAAGGAGCAACTGTTCGGATCGGATAAAAATGTGTTCATCACTATTTGTGGAACACTGGCGAAGCGTGATGGTTGCAACGAATTTATTAGAAGTGAGGACATTCGGAGCAGTGAAAAATCTGAAGAAGAAGAAGAAGAAGAAGACTGCATCAAAAAAAGAGGGGTATGGATTTTTTCCTCGATTTTCAGATCCCCCATGATCAGAGATGGTAACTGATTTACTATAGAGCCCACAGTGATACGAGCAGAAAAATCTTAGGTTATATAAAATAACTATTACACTATATTCATGAAATGTAACTATTAATATTTCATATTTAGATGTTTTTTTCTTAATTTTAAGATTATAGTTTTAACTTTTAAGATGTTGTTATGAAGTATTTCTACTTTTTTTTTTTTAATAATTAGCAGCAATTCAACTTTATTCTTGAGCAGAGTTTGGTACATCAGATTATAAGATGGGCATTTTTTTCTTTTTTCATAATTGTGGATGTAAGATCAAATGCTTGCATGCAGTATCGTAATCGCTATGGGACTTGAATTGGTGACTATCCTAATAGACTTGAATCGGTGATCATTAGCTAATCCCCAAGGACTTGAATTGATGACCATTCAACCACCCCATTAGGACTCGAATCGCGATCATTCAACTAATCCTATAAAGGACTTGAATTAATAACCATTTGATTAAACCCTAAAGCCTTAAACCCACTGGGTTACCCCTAAAGGCTAATGAGACGGCATAACTCGCAGCTCACTCGAACTCAACTCACCAAACTCGCACTGAATAAACCCGACCGAACGCACGAAATAGTCAAGCAACTCATAACCTCGACTCGCCTCGCAAACTCGAAAATATTTTTAGATATAAAATTTTAAAAGTTTTTTTTTTAAATTTGATATCTTTATTTTAGGGATGTCATAAATAATATATCTCTATTTTCAGATTCTTAAAAATCATAAATTTTCATTATTTATTTAGTTATAAATATATTTATTTTAAAAATAATTAATTTTTTAAAAAAGATTTAAGAGAATATTACAAGATGCCATGTACGGACGAGTTATGCTATGCATGACGAAGTCTGAGCCTGCTCGAGTTTGAGCTTTCATGCTTTGAGTTCACCAGCTCGAGTCGAGCTTTAAATTTAACCTCGTACCACTGCGATCATTAAAGACTCTATTACCCCCTCAAAGTTTCTATCTTGTATATCGCGATTGCATCCATCCCCATTCTCCATACGCCGCATGCGCTCCTACTCGAGCCGGCAGGAGGCACCTGCCCAGTGGCCCCCACTTGCCCAGTGGCCCATTTATATGATGCTAATGTTATATATTATATATTTAATAGTAAAAATTTTGTTTTTTATTTCTTTCAATCTTTCATTTCATTTTCTCCCAATAAAGACGTAACTCCATTCCATAGTCTCCACTCTGGCCTCACGGCAGCTCGCTCCATGCATTCACAATCCACAAATTTCCACCTTCTTGCTCTTGCCTATCATCATCATTCGCAATTTTCTTCATAGAGGTACGATTTTCTCTCTAATTATTTTCTTTACTTTCAGTTTTAGGTTTTTTCTCGTTATTTTTGTTCTCGATTGGTTCGTTTGTGTTGCTTGAATTTTTTTATTCAAATTTTGGTTTGTTCTTCCGTTATTAGGTTTAAGTTTTTTGTTTTTTTGGTTTTTGGGTTTTTCCTAAGACCCTTTCCTAGAAAGAGACTTTCTCCATTGTCCATGTTTGGTTTCCCAGTGCCTGATAAAAGAGAGAAAATAAAGGGAGAGTTGATTTATGGTTTTAAACTAGTGTCTCCGCTAAGTTCGCCGCATTCAAATTTTGATCATTTTAAATTTCTTTGGACTTTCTCCGTAAGCAGTTACAAAGGGAAAACTATGAATCGATCATTGATCGCCGCTTTCAGGAACCTTAGATTTTGATGCATTGTGTTTTCTTTCCTAATCTTTCGTGGTAGTTTGTTTAAATTGCACAATACTTTGCAAAATTTTATCAATGACATCTAATCAGAATTGGTTCTACTTATTGTTGTTTCCTTAAAAACTAATTTCAGTTTTAATTTTCTCTTTCACTTCTCTTCAAGTGACCTTTTCAATGTATCTTCTTTGTTTGCAAGCTTCCTTTTCTAATTTTGTGTTTTAGATTTTTTTCAAAGTTAATTTATAGAAGGAAGAATGTTATCACACTTCTTTTATGGATTAATTGTGATTTTTGCATTTCTTTATGAATTGATAATGTCTCTATTTTTTTTTGGGATTGAATGATTTGGTGTCCATGTTTCAAACAAATTTTCTAACAAAGCAGAAACTAGGAAATGATGAATTACATCTGCAAGTTACATATGGAACACTGAGGCAATACAAAAGCTAATAGGTTGAGAGTTATTATTTTTGTGATTTAGTAGAAAGACTCATCATTTTAGTGATTTGTTCAATGAGAGGTTTTGATTGTGTCAGATTTGGATTTGAAAACTCTAATTGCAATATAAGCCACTTAAATTTCGAGCCTCTTTCCAGGTTCCGTGTTATTTGTTTTTGCTATATTTTTAACTTTTTTATATGATATTGCCTAAAAAACATTTATCCGGTAGTGAAAAAGAAAAAAGAAAACGAATAGAGGAGATAGTAGAATCACAAAAAGGAGCTATTGATACCTGTTTTTAAAAGAAGAAGAACCTTCTAAAAGATTGAGTGTAGACACCTCAACAATCTAATGAAAATTTAAATGATGAAAATCATATCAATGAAGACTCTATTAATTTAAATGATCATGATAATGTGACAAATCATATCAATGAGGATAATACTTATTTGAATGAACATGATAATGGCCAAAATGCATCTAATATTGAAGTCAGAGGTATTGATGAACACTTAGTCCTCATTCGATATTTATGATCCTAGAAATCGGGAAATCTCAACAATAAAGATAAGGATATTTTAGTTGAAAAGGGCCTATAAGAGAATTAAATCTTGAGTTTTTAGATATTAAATCTAGGTATTTTTCATATAAAAGTTTGTTTATTCTATAAAGATGGGAGTAATCAGAGGTCATCTAATATAGAAAATTATTGGGTTTACTCAACATGTGATAAAGCATGGTTGCTTTTGTGCAATTGCAAACAATAAACTCCTAAAACAAGTTTTTTACATAAATGATTTATTTAATTATTTAAAGATCTGAGTGAGAGACCTTTCAAACAACATGAGAATAATATTGACATGACTAACATGAATACTTGATTGAACTAAGAGTAAGATTAAACATACGAAACAATTTGATAAAAAGATTTGGCAAAGTGAAGGATTTTCAAAGGAGAAAGAACGCTGAGACAAGTTTTAATAAGAATAATTTCGTTGTAAAATGTTTGGCTAAAATAATTTAGCTTTTCAAGGATCCAACGAAACTTTAATGTGATAAGAATATGAATGGGTTAATTGAAACGATTACGCACTTGATTCATACCAAGATCATGTTAGACGATTCAAAATCAAGAAATTCATTACCATTATCTTGGTCAAGGCAAATTCAAAATGAGTTAGTTTCTCTTTAGCCTATAATGTTAAACTTCTATGATAAGGATCATCAAAGAAGCAAAAATATTTCACTATAATTTTTTGATTATACTCCCTATGTGAGTCATCAAGAACAAATGACTCTAATAGCACGATGTAAATATGTCTAGTAACAAAATAAAATAGAGGAGTACTTTTTAGAGTTCTTGGAAGGTGGATGATACATCCGGGATTAGGCTTTCAAATGAATTATTAAATGCATGTAAGTCTCTTTGATCTCGAATGTTGATGATGTGAGGGGTTATGCTTATGACAATGGTTCTAATATGAAGGAAAACACCAAGGAGTTCAAAAAGAGATTGCTGAAATAAATCCGAGGGCTTTATATATGCCATGTGCTTGTCATAGTCTTAATCTTACTCTTGCGATATGGCACATTCGCTTAGTTCGTTTCATTTTTTGAATTGTGCAATTTATATATTCATTATTTGCAAATTTACTAAAAGATGGAAGAATTTACTTGATAACGTTCTAATTTAATAAAGGAAATTTTGTGCACACTGATGGGAAAGTCGAATTAAAAGTGTTAAAGCTATTAGATTTCAAACACCTCAAATTAGGTTGGGCTTAAGGTAATTGTATAAATCTTGTGATGATGCCATCGTGCCGGCTACAGAAGTTCGCTAGCTTCCTTTGAGAGTTTCAGTTTTTACTTAGTATGGTTATTTGGTGCGAAATTTTATTTGCTATTAACATGGTGAGTAAGAAGCTCAATCTAAATCTATGTGCATTGACACTACAACAGCGACCTATGTGTAATGTTATTTTTTGAAAATATTAAATGAAGTGGCTCAATCCAAAGATGAATATTGCTAAAAGTCTTGCATTTGATATGAATATAGAGCCAATACTTCCAATAGAATGTTGTGTTTAGGAAAACAATTTGATGAGAATAATCATGATTTAAGAAATACAATCACCGAGGTGTCCTTGAGTCAATTATTTCTTGGCTGTCGTATACGGCAATTGCTTTTGAAAGATGATTTGATAATTAATATATTTGAAAATATTTTCGATTCTTATTTGATTCAAAAGTGTTGAAGTCATATGATAATGAATTAAGAGAATCTTTGCACTAAATTTAAGACTACTTTTTTCTCATAATAATTTGCCTGGACGTTGATGCAACGACCTTATTTTAAATCAGTTGTCAGAAAATGAGTTTGCCAAATGTGAATGTCACCACTTGAAATTCAGCCATCAAAGCCATAGATTACATCCAAAATGCTTCACCGTGATAACAATCCTATTAACGACGCCAGCCGATCAGAAGATCTACGTAAAGAAGTTTTTCAAAGTTAAAATTACTGGAATCCTATTCGGCGCCGTCAATGTCACAAAGAAGATCAAATTGACCTAAGAATTTTGGCGACGAGAAAAATACGTTAAAAATATCGATGTCGATTAATTATTATCAATGATTTTGCATCTAGAATGTCAAGACAATGTTTTTTACGAATATTTGTATGCTGAATCTAAAATTAAATATTTTTATTTCGACAGAAAAATATTTTATTTGTTAAGTCTAATAAAACTTCCATTTACAACATTTTTTTTTATCATGTACACTTGAACTTTAATTATATACATTAAAAATTCTTATTTTGTTACTTCGCCTCTGGCCTCAAATGTCGACCGCCCTGCATATGCAATCCTTTGAGGATACATCTTGAGCTCCAGATTTCTAATTCATTTTGTTAAAGTTGCTTTGAAAGTAATTATATAACTACAAGCAGTTAATAAGCAAGAAAGATACCATATAATATACAAAAAAAAATTTTAAAGGAAAAAATAGGTTAAAACTATTTCATGCTTTAAACTTTTTCTGTTTAACATAAAATAGTTAATTATATTCTGAAACCCAATAAAATAATATATCAATTCTATGTTAAATGATTTTTTACTGAAATATAAACTTATTTTCTTCTAGAAAACATGCTTTTCATTTCTTATATTTTATTTTAGTTTCGTTTTAATTTGTAAGGTAGTAGTAGACTAGTAGTTCAACACCTAAAATAATAACAACTAATATTCCTTATAAAAATACTTCATTTTATAAATTTGCTATCATTTAGAAACAGAAAAGAATACGTTTTGTTGCTTTTGGTGAATAGACAATTGAATAGAAGTTCAAATATTAAAGAATACGCTTGCAAATGAAAACAGAAAATAAAATTAATGTAATGAGTGGTGGTAGATCTTTTTTATTAGATAATGACTTTTATTTTCAATTAAATGATGATTGAAGAAAATGAAATAATATCTTATGAGATAGGTGATCATCATAATTATCAAGTAAATAAGATAACATGCAATTTGATATTATCTATATACATAATTTGAAATTTTTATAACTAATTATCACCATTTTATTAAAAGAAACTAAGAATATATTAAAATTAAGAAGAAAAAATTATTAACATAAACAAACATACTACGCTTTCTGATGCAAACACACACACACACATATATATATATATATATATATATATATATATATATATATATATATATATATATAAGGAGTCACTGTTTAATTAGCAAGTTCTCATCAATCCTAAGGTGTATGCCATTTAAAGAATATAATATAATATTTCTTTGTTAGAGATTTTTTCTTATAATTTTCTAGTAAACTTGGTACTTAAGGAGAGTTGAAAGGATGAAACTTGTATTACAAGTTTTGTAAGGCTTAGAATGCTACCTAAATCAAATAAGGTCATTCTCTACTTATATAGGCTCCTTTAGAACTCCGAAAATATTAAGGAAAGGGAAAATGCTAAGAAAATTATTTTTCCACGTTTATTCCAAGATTAAAATATATAAAGAATCAAATATAATAAAATTTTCATAAAATTTTACATATTTTTAAATTTCTTACCCTTATATAATAAAAAGTAAACAAATAAAATAGAAACAAATAAAATGAATAATAAAATATATGTAATTACTTATTAAGCTTTAAAACTCTATTTTTTATTTTCCTCAAACGATCTTTCCGTTTTTCCTCTATATTTTATTTCAAGATTTTCCCTGCCTCCAAACGGAGCCATAATGAAAGTAAACTTTAATTCTGCGGAAAGCTCTCATATCTCTATAATTCCATAGAAAAATCTTTTCTATTACAAGAGATATGTTGAAAAAGCTCCACATAATTTCTCTCATCCATGTACATGTATTGGGATGTCTTAGCCTTCTCCAGAATTGTTCACATTTCTCCGCTTGTAGAGATTTAGTGACGATCATTTTGAGCAGAATGTGACACTTTCTTTCTCTCATCAAAGGAATTGACACACTTCTATGGGATCTCATGTCCCCTCTACAATTTATATGGATTGATACGATAAACAAAACACAACCATTTAAGAAGCTAATATATGTCATATCACATTCCAAAAGCATCATTTTCAGACAGCATATATGAGATATTTTTGCATTATAACATCATTGATTGATTGATCGATCAATGCCCACTATCTGATCCTAAGCACTACCCTTGAGGCCTGAACTCGAGTGGTAAAGGATGATGGGTCATGGAAGGTTTCAGGTTCGAATTCAATATGGACAAAACAAAAGTATTGACGCATGCATGTTATCATATTCACACTTGATTTACAAATTATATTTTCTGGGTCAAATTCCTAAGTCGATATATAGGAGATACTTATATTGATAATGTTAAAGAACTGGTGATTTGAATAAACCCAAGTAATGTTCAAACATGCATTTGTATGGAGATACAGGTTCTGCTATACAGGTATGTTGCTAGTAGATGAAATGAATTTACATTGAAATGACAAGAGTTAGAGTGCAATATCCAACACTGATTGAGACATGGGATTGAGTGAGACATTCATGACAACTGACAAAGGAAGAAGAACAAGAGGCACCTAGAAAACCAGATTGAAAGAGACATGTTGTGGAGCATGACCCTGACTGGAGGACATAGGGATCTGAACCACCTCCCACTTGTATTTTTTTTCTCCTGTCTGCTTCTCCTCTCTCCCTGAATTTGTACTTGTCTGTGTTTGCTCTCCATGTGTTCTTCTGCCAAAATAGACTGCCTATACTTATGTTATAACCCTATTTAGAAGGTACAAAAGCTTGGAATTACTAGTATCTACAACTGACAGTAAGCACACATAAAGAAAAACCCACAACAAAAAGATACTAGAATCAGGAAAAGAAAGGAAAGTGTCTCAAGTCTAATAGCTGAGGGCTTAAGCTTACTTAGTCAAAAACTAATCCTGCTCAATCTGCTGGGCAATTAGATCAACTGCTGCATTTGCTGACGAAAGCCCCATGGAAGCTTTGTAGAAATGGATTCCACTCTAGCCATCTTCAACAGGATCTCACCCAGATCAGTTTGTTTCTCTGCTAAACTTCTTGTAGTAGGAGTTAAGGTAATTCTGCTGATTTCGATGTTTGCTTGCCTCTGGACAGTATTCATCATCCAACCACTTATGCAGATTAATCCTGGGCTTTCACTTGATTCCTGTCATCAATGGTAGAAATCATATCGTCGATTGCAGGTATAGAATGAAAACTGTAAATGAGGCTCATAGCACCTCAAGCTTACTCACAACCACATACAGGAATAGAACAAGAGGGTTTTGAATCCTAAAAATAAAAAATAAAAAAATCAAACAGTTCAAATAGAGACCAAACATGTGATGATCCAAACCCAAAGGTTAGCTTGTTTCGTCACTTTCCGACAATAAGTATGAACTCTTCTTAAGCATGTAAAAGCATTTCAAAGCCCTAAGAACGTCCCATTGGGAGCTGTAATTTAATGGACTCCACAGTTGTTTGGACCCTTTTTCCTTCGATGAGAGGAAAAGTTTAGCAGAGAGAGACAGAGAATGCTAACAGGATTCAGATCAAAAGGAAATCAACCCAAAATTACAAACCACACAGCTCAATCGACAGTACATCTTCAATGTTCTAACATTGCTGGATGAAACTGAAACAGAAACCCACTCTCCTCTGCATTCGCATTTCATATATACAAAATGATTCCACTAGAGTTTTCAATATCACTGATCTGAATCATTCCTCTGAAGGTCCATCATGACGTTGAAGAAAATTAAAACTATAAAATAAGCTCGAACTCCATAAAAATTGTTTGATTATACCGAAACGCCAGATGAATTCTTGAGGTTGAAGCATCAATCGAAGTATAGTTATAAATACCCCAAGGCCCTGAAGGATGCAACAATGGTCTGGCACCCCCAAGTCTTGAACTAGGTTTCTTCACTTCTTCATAGCTTAGGATCTGCAGAAGACTGAGATCTTCTTACTATTGGGTCTGGAGATTCTTTAGAGGAAATGCTGGCTGAGAATTGACCTCAAAATTAAGCGCTGATGTCCCAATTGTAAAGGTAATATGAAGCTTTGAGAATGGAAGATAATTGGAATTTGGGATAGTTTTTCTTATGTGAAATAACTGTGAAGACAGCATGGCTTGGAATTTTGAATTGCTTTCTTTTTTCCCCAAAATAAAAAATTACTTCGTGATTTTCTCGAGAAAGTAGATCGGCAAAATGGGTAATGACGGGAAAGCGAACAGAAAATTCAGATTCACGGGTGAGATTGTCGGTTGAAACTGAGTTTTTGCAATGTTTTGGATAAGGATCCAACGGTACACTAATAAAGCGATGTCAGAAAACGACGTCGTTTCACCTGCTAAGAAACATTATAATTTTTTTTCTTTTAATCATGTATCAAGAAATTTTGAGTTTTTACTATAAAACAACTTCAATCCAAACAGGGAATAAGAAATTTTCAAACATATATGTCTAGGGGACCGTATCAAGGATGATTTGTTTAAAATCAAATTTCAGAAATTGTTTTGTTTCATTTTTTGAAAACTATTTTTTGTTCATTGAAAACAGAAAAAACACGTTTAATTCCTAATTTTGTTTTGTTACAAAAACATAAAAAATACTAAATTTATTTCCCAATTTTGTTTTATTCTAAAAAAACACAAAATTCATATAATAAAAACAATTTTCAAAACATCAAATAGTAAGTATTCTCACGTTTTCAAAATCTATTATCACAACATATTTAAAAACCAGAACCAAATAAGTTCTAATCTTTCATCATTTGTTCTTCATTTGGACAAAAATATCTGTATTATTCTCTTATAAACGTAAGAGTTTCTTATTAAAGACATGTAAATATATAAGATGATAAAAGACATTTTTGTCCAAAAGATATTATTTTTACGAGAAAACATGGAAATTAAGGTTTACAAAATGTTGACTGTCGGATTATTAAACCAAATATTTCCTCATCATCAATCCATCTCCAAACATAACTTCGAAATTTGCAATTAGCAAATCATGACATTTCCCTTCTTAATTATATATATGGCCTCAGCATCTCTAAGAAGAAGAAACACAACAATATAGCTGTTCAAGCTCTAAACAAAAACACAATACCAATATTGTATGTGATCAAAGAAAATAAACAATTGGAGATGAAGATGGAAAGTAGAAAGCAGTGATCATGAAGGTGTAGTAGCTGAATTCAGTCTCAGAGTCTCTAGTTCCTTTGGGCATATGAAGATCCTCTGAACCATAGACCGGAATTCCCTGCATTAGGAACAATAACAACATCACCAAGTTAACAAGAGTGTTCAAGCATTGATGCATCAAGAAATATTTCAAGATTGCGTTGTGTTTGAATTGGATACTAACCGCCATGGATAATCTCCAAGCAGCATCATGTCACCCTCATCATCTGTGTATGTCACGTGCCACCCGCAGCTGTCATCTGTCAAACTTCCATTGAAATCAAACATCTGGTCGAGCTCGATGATCAGTTCATCATATCCATCAAAGCGCGCAAGATCAACTGATCTGCCAAGGGCAGTTCCATGCTTAAGTACCTGAAAAAGAACCCAGAAAATTTCTATCAGCAAACAATCCATATATCCAAATTCAGTGATCCTAAGCTACCTTTGTGCAGCTCCTGCTGACAATCGAGCAACAGTTCTTGCACTGTTTGTCTGAGAGGTCACCAGAAACACTCTTAGATGGCTCTGAAGCTTCGAGAGATTCAGAGAAGCTTGACTGAGACATTGGAGGAATGGAACAAGGACTTTGCAGCTCACTGGAACTGGCTACTTGTGGTGAAGGGAGCTCCGTTGTTGGACTGTTAATTAAATTTACACCGAAAAGCTTGTATTTAATAATGTGATTCTGCTGAGCCAGTGAAGATTCATTGCCCTTTGGCTCCAGAGCCCTCCAATCCAGGAAATCGAAATCGGGCTTAAGATTTCCAAAGCAGAAGTTTTCGCTCCCTCCAACATTATAGGTAAATGTTAAGGAGCAGCAGTCTGCAATCCCTGAGCTCAGCGGGTTTTCGCCCTGGAATGATATTTTGCTCTCCAGGATATTGATAGAACTGGTCATGAATTGGGAAGTGCAAGCAATATTCAATCATTTGTTTCAAGCCCCAATAAGAACTTGGTGGAGGAACTAGCAACAGGGCAGTTCTGATGCATCCAGCCCGGTGAGCGCCTAATATGTTATCGTTCTTTTCTTGACCTGCAAGACCCCTGATTGAATTTGAGTGTGTTCAACTGAATTTGCAATCCATTTTGAGAATAGGTAATATCATCCAATTAGATCATTCATGAGAGATACATGACAAGACAACAAAGACCTAAGAAGAGTTATTTTCCAAGGAATTTGATAAAGAGGTACTGGACCGTCCTCAAACTAATATAGGAATTGCAGGACGTAGCAGTTCAGTTGGAGTGTGTGCCTTCTGCTGGGTAGAATAGAAGTGCTCTTCTTCATGAATTCTATTTGTTCAATGTTCCATGCAGCCACCCTTCAGGTCGAGGAGTTGCCTCTGATGTTGTATCCCATTGCACCTGGTACAGATGGGATAATCAACTAAAACGACGAGGACAACACTTTACAGGCAAAAAGAAAAAAACTATTCACCTTGAAATATTCCATCTGAATTGGGCCACCTAATGCCATCAACATCTTCAATGCCAACCAGTACTGCAAATCTGGTTGATGCAATGAATAAAATTCAATTAAGTTGGCTGTCAACTATATATATGTGTACTCCAAAATCTGATACAATGAATAAAATTCAATTAAGTTGGCTGTCAACTATATATATGTACCTGCAAATCTGGTTGATACAATGAAAATTCAATTGCTGGCTGTCAACTATATATATATATATATATATATATATATATATATATATATATATATATATATATATAAATGTATAACTTCTATTTTCATTCATTTTAATGATAATAGCATGTTACACAAAGCAATTTGGACCATACACAGCATTATGCCATTGCACAATCAGCAAATGCAAGAATTACAGAAGATCCATGAAGGCTTACCGTTGTTCTGAGCATTCTTCACCTTCAAACAGCATTCTGAATCTTGTTCCAACTGAGTAATCGTTATCAGCAGATTTTATGTATTGGTCATAGGGAATAATAAATTCAGGACTAGTCCTGCAGAAAAGACACGCAAATTAATTCCTAGATCGGAACTATTCTATGCTTGTTGTGCATGGAGAAAATGTGATAGTTAAAAGTACAAAAGGATCATCTGGAGTCAATTTGATAGTTCCTATTTATAATATGTAGCTTACCAAGGGCGGAAATATACAGTAAACATGGTTCCAGTAGAAATGGCATGGAAGGCGCTTGCAAGTATGCCATGTTGCATGCTGTGGCCGGATAGTACTGATGCTGATACATTATTTTGTAATCTTGTAGCTCTCCGGACCCCAACACGTAGTTCACCATTTGCTCTAAAAACAAAAAACATTATTATTATCACTGATTAATCATCCATGTTTCTATACATTCAAAAGATCACAAATCACAGAACTTTCGGTGCGGTTATACAATGTTTTTTTATATGAATCCAAATTCAAATGGTAAAATCATATGAGCTGCAAAGTTTACATAATGCTTTGAATAAAAAAGAAAAGGTACATCACAACTATGCAAACATATAAACAGGGAGGAAGGGAAAACCTAAGGAAAATGCAGGCATCACCAGCAACAAGCTTCTTTGATGTCACAAACTGACTCCAACCACTAGTAAGCAAGTGCCGCTTTGGCTGACCTGCATTAGTTAGGAGAAAAAATGCAGGTAGGAAATAAGACAGGACACAGAACAAATCCGAAACAGGAGGCCAAGGGGAAAAAATTACATGACAATCATATAACAAACTAAGAAATGGTCTACAGTGAGTAATGGCATGTAAATACATTAGCAGCGCTACTGGATTTTGGTCTGATGTGCTCTAAGCAAGATATGAAGCAGGTTCTCCTGACTTTGTTAGCATCCAAATAAGAATGGCCTTTTTTCTTTTTACTCACATAAAGAAATGGTTCTTAAAAAACAACTGCATTTCTTGTTCTTTTTTATTTTGATAAGTAACTGCATTTCTCATTCATCATGGCAGCAATGATGCTATCTCGATATTACTCCAACTTGCTTAGTCAAGTGTCATCTCAAATACAAGTTGGTTATTTCCCCTCCATTCATGAGATGCAGTGACATACTAATAGTGATGCTGTAAATGCCCTTTTTACTATTCAGCCCAATTGTTTAATCACTGAACTATATTTATAATACTAAATATATGGCGAAGCGCCATTCAGTTTACGTGTCTCAGGTAACCAGTTCCTGTACTGGGGTTGCTACATGTCCTGCAATGATATCTACTATATAAATTTGGTTCCTTATATAGATCATTTACCATAAGTTTATTAATGGCATAAAGGTGGTTGCACAAGGGAAAGAGTTTATACAAAGATTTTGAAAGTAGAAACACGGTGTGTTTTTAAAGAGTTTTTCCTCTTTTTTTTATTTGTCCTTATTTTAACAAAGAACTCGTGTTACTTGTGAGTAGATATTATTGAATCAGCCAAAATCTATGAATTGATACAGTTTGATAAAGCAATAAGAGAAGCTTGAATTATCCATCAAAAAAATAAGAGAAGCTTGAATCCACTAGGTAAAAGTCTCTCAAGGTTATTAAGAGGGTTATTTAAAACAAAATCATGCCAATGATACTGACCAGAGGTGGAAGACATTCATCAGCATGTCGCTTTGGAACAGAGAACCCACCATGTGTGTTTGTATCGGATGGAGTGAGAGTCTTGCTAAAGGAGTATGAACGAGTTCTTTGAGGCAAAACCTGAGAATTTTCATGTTCTGGGTTTCGCCACTCTTGCTGTCAGGAGCGAGAACATTGCACTTAGAGTATGAACTAGAGAAGTATCCAAAGATCAAATGGAAACAAAAGAACTAAATTTCAATTTATAAAGACACAAGTTTGCCAAGAAAACTTCAACAACCACCAAAAGAAGATAACAATACCTATAAGGAATACATTTGAGGTTAATTATATAAATTCTGCAATTGCATCTTTGAATGAGTTAAAAATACATTGATCCAATTTTCCAGTTTCAGAAGACTTCATGTATAAAATAGTTAAATAGTAAGAATATAAATCATAATGAAATACAAGTAAAGTCTCCAGTGGCTAACCTTTGCCTCTGGAAGCAAAGTAACTTGTGCATACACCTCATCTGTGTAAGCTTCAGCCTGAGATACCATAATGGAAAACAAGAAAGCAATCCAAAAATTAGTAATATAAATAAACGCCTTGATAGTTTTGCAATCTACAAATTTCAATCTAATAACAAGTGTATGGAGAGATGTGAGGTGCCTTGAGCTGAGTGAACAACTTGCAGAGAATTCGACAATTAGATTGGCATTCCATTTGGCCATCCTGGTTTGTATAGGCCTCGACCTATACCAAATTCAAGTAGCCAAATAAGGATTCAGATGAGTAAGAGAAAAGTCAAATTTCTCCACTCTTAAGAAAATTACATAAACATTCATATTCTTCCTCATGTGTATCACAAATAAAACTAATCATTGGGGCTAAATAGCATTCGAATGAACTAATTTTGTCACACAGCAAGTAAATCTTTTTAAATTACCAATGGGACCATCAAGGATCCTAACATTTCACTTTTTTTCTTGCTTTTTCAGGGAATTGTTTCAACTTTTGGAAAGATTCCTTCCAATTAATCCCCATTGTAAAATAATGGATATGAAGAAAAACACAATGCACAGTGTCATTCCCAAAGAAACACCAAATCCTCCAATAAACTTCACATCATTTAACTTCAAATCATACAAATTACTTAATCTTTTGAAATGTAGATGGTAGGGAGAGTAGGTTCTATATGACCCTGAGGGAAGTAGACAACCTTCTGGCCGGGCACGCATAATGTTGACAAGAGGCCTGGCACATCCATGCCATAGTTCAGCATACAGATCATCATTTTCATCTAAGGTCCCAACACATTAACATATTAACCAGGCAATAAGAAATTGATCATACTAAAGACATTGTTGGAACCCATCTGGTAGACCAAAATGAATATATTATTTTGAAGAAAAAGACAGAATACCAACCAGAAATATGGACTTGTAGTTTACACTAAAAGTCTTAAATCTTAAGCATGTAATCATCACAAATTTCAAGTAGACATTTCAACTGTAGTAATTTTTAGAGAATCATGTTGATGAATAGAAGGTATAAAAACAATCCCATGAACATTCAAGAGAAAGACATCATAATGGGACTTTGAGCACATATAGACAAGTATCTTCCCCTCTCCATTATTAACCACGGAAACTATTTCTAGAAAGAGAGAGAGAAGAACCTCCTTTTTTTTCTAGTGAATAAACAAAATCAGGACACATCTCATTATTCCTACGATTTTTTTAATGGAATGAAAAAAAAAAAATAATATATATATATTATATATATATATATATATATATATATATATATATATATATATATTATCTGAAATTACAGCCATTAATACAAGTCTCCCTGGGCTCCCTTCATAAGTTCATGCAGAGAACCTCACATGAAAACATATAGAATAACGAAAAAAAAAAAACACAAATATTATAACGAAAAGAACCGAGACGTCACCTGGGATGTTTTGACTTAACAACCCATCTCCCTCGAGATCAACCCTCATCCTCTCACCTTCTCCACCACTAACCATCTCCTGACGAGAATGCGACATGAAATGAACAGAAACCCACAAAACCTCTAACCCAGAATACCAAAAACAGAGAAACCCAGATTCAAAAACAGCCTCAGCATCCACCGCACCCTCCAAAACCTCAAAAAAAAAAAAAAGGGAAATCAAGAACGACCCGGAGAAGCTCTCTTGAAAAAGTAGCAGTGTGGAAATCTCTTCTTATCTCTGAAAAAGTAGAGCTTGGGGTTAGGATTTAACTTTTAACGTTTAAGAAGCAAATACACACAATTCACACAACACCCACGCATAGAGAGAGCTGCAGAGGCTGCAAAGAATGAGAGAGAGAGAGAGAGAGAGAGAGAGAGAAAGAGAGAGAGGGGGTGTTGTTAGACACGTTATACAACCTCCCATAGTCCCATTGACACGAGTCAATTTTCCTCCCAATCTGGCGATATTTGCAATTTTTTTCCCACTTCCCAAACGATACCTCCTATGATTTTTCTCTCAAACATCTGGTCTTCTCCGCCACCTTCCATTTTCTCCCCATCTTTTTTCTAATTTTCCTTTTTTTTTTCTAATGGAGTTGTAGCGTAGAGCGTGCTTATGTACTTAAGGATGGGACTATTTGCGGTGAAAGGCCAATCGAATAAAGGCGATCCGCGTGGGTCCCACCTTGATGACTTGATCTGACGATGGTAAAGGCGGGAGGGGGGCCCTGTCACTCTCTCGTCTGTGATGCTAGTCTGGTCACCTCTCTCCTGGGTTCTGTACTACTTCAGTACTAATCTGAGAATTTCCTTCTTTTTTTTTTTTTTTTTTTCGTATTAATCTCAAGAAATGGCATTTCTGTAATTGTGGTCACCACGATGGGGGCAGAAAACGACAAAAACAACAGGATACAATTACACCACTGAAAACGACGCCTCTTTCGGAACATGCCGGTGCATTCATGGAAAAAGGCGGCTCCGTCGCTGCAACCAACGCCGTTAACTCCGCCGCGCGAGGAAAACGGCGGCTGTTGTCGTTCCCGTTGAACTGCCTGCCGCCGTCCCCGACACAAAAGTTTCTCCATCCGACGACGACACGTAGGCCTGGCCCACACCACGTGTCGAATTAGGGCTCCATGATTGGCGCCGTTACGGTTTTGTGGAGTGTTTGGCTTGGCTGTACTGTTGAGATGGGTGTTGTTTACCACGCCCTTCTGGCTGCAGACTTCTTTTTGGTTTTTCTTCAGTACGTTACGTGCCCCTTCTTGTAATATTGGAAATTCTTGAGGTCTAATTTGGAGTTTTGTACGTATTTAGGTTTTTATTTTAAATTATATTAATATAGGTCCAAACTAGTACGTTCTAATCTGGCATATATAACAGCAATGCAATAATCACATACCTTCACATTGAAATTTTTTTTAAGTTAACATTCACTAACTATGATATTAACTTAAACAAAATTTCAATTTGACAGACTCGCTGTCTTCTACATTGATTTGCTTTTCAAACTATTTCGATACTTTTTGCAAAAAATTCATTAGTTTATGACAAGACGCTCGACTTGAGAAAATGTGGACGAAGTTTAAATTGTTTGGGCTTTGTGGCTGTCTATACGTGTTCTAAGGCCAAATCATTTAATGTGTGATTATTTATTTGCATAATATATATATATTTATATAAATAGGAAATCCTTATAATTTTATTTTTATAACTGCGAGCTGCCAAGCATTGGGTCAGACTTGACTACTCCCATCGGCTTATAAATTAACAATTTGAGAACCTCCACGTAAAGCAGTCGAACTTGTAACCATTGATGATTAAAGGTCCAAGGCTCTACCAACTAATAGTCAAAGGGTCTCGACCTCACTCCATTACGTGAGTCCCTTTTTCAAGTGACGAAAATTATCCTTATATAAAGGATAAGCCCACATAAGGCTTACCACATGTTCTCGACTCCATTGAGTGGGTTAGGTGAGTAACTCTGCCATATCGTACAGATGGGAGTATGCGGTGATCGTATGACTTGTCGTATGTCTTTGTTAAACTATTATGCGAATGAGTCGTTTTCTAAGAGACTCATTGGTTTCACAACCGGAAGATACTAATGACTAAATCAAACCATCTCCTAATTGACGGATAATCTCGCCACCACTTGATAGGCAAGGGAACGAAAAATAAGTTAATTTCAAGGGACATTCGTAAGGCAACTATTGATTGGTTGGTATTTTTGGTAACTATGTTTTGCTCTAAATTATATATATATATATATTTACAAATTTATAAAATAAAAATAGTTGCTTTATTTATTATAGTGTTAATTCTAAACAAAATAAATAATGAAAAAAATAAACGTAATATTACATAAAAGTTTGTTTTTAAATACATTTAAAATCATAAAAGTATGTACACTAATTTAAAAATATCCAAATAAATTATTTGTTTAATGAATAAGCAAAAATTAAACAATTATTCGTAATTTTTTTCTATCTATCAAATAGATTCATGCGGTTTTGTTGTCAATGTTTTAATAGTTTCGAAAAATATATTTTGAAAATAAGTATTGGAAAATTATTCCTTGTAGAATGAATTCTTTAAAAAGTTAAAACATTTCTATGGATTATTTGAATAATTTTAAATATGTTTTAAGAATAGTCGTTATATATAATGTTATATTTGTTTTTGGGGTCAAATTTACATAAGCTTTGATATTTTTTAAACTAATCGCAAAAACATTATAATTTTTTATTAAAAAGAAAAAAGGGTATGTTTTATTGCATTTTTTGAAAAATGTTTTTATTTTAAAAAATAAAAAGAATTAGAAAAAATAGATAACATGTTTGGTTCATAATTATTGTTTGTTATGATAAATAGAAATAACACACAAAACGCAAGGTTTCGTTGCTAACATAAGACAAAAGGTATTTTAAAAACATAACCAAGAAAGATGTTTGTTTGTAGTTTTTAAAAATCATATATAAAAACAAAAAGCAAGACAAACAAAACACATAAACACTCCGCTATTCATAATTTTTTTTCCTAAACACGTGAGATCACAAAATTCAGTAAAATAAAAACAAATTTCACAATACTAAAATCAAGGTTTCATGTGTTTTCAAAAACTATTATCAATAACGGTTTCGAAAAACAAGAACAAAACAAGGCTTAAGGTTATGTTTGGTTACAGTTTTTTTAAATTGTTTTTTATTGTGAAAAACAAGGATAACGAAAACACATGAAACACATTTGATTTTTTTTTTTTTGTTGGCGAAAGAAACATTGGTAACACAAAAATATTAATAGATAACAAAAAGAAGCCGGGACAAAACCAAAATAAGATTGTAATTCCCATAATTTTGGCGCTTAAGATGTTTTTCACAAATGCGTAAACAATCCCACATCAAAACGGAATGTGCTTATACGCCTCACTTTCTCATAAAACGACCTCCACTTACTTGTTGAAAATGGCTGGAAGACCACAGGCCTCCCCCATCAAATAGTAGGAGACACTAATGGTCCTACTAAATTTTTTTGTGAGAAAGTTTTCAAAGACAATGGGCTTTTGACTGGGGAGTTCAAACTCTATTTATAAATTTTTATTTCTTTATTTATGATTTAATCATCCTCAAAATAAAACAGACTCAAAAACTTTCATATTAAAAGTTTTAATATTTATGCTTATAGCCCCAATTTCGGGAGGCGATAATGGTTAAAAGATTGCCTCACTGAGGTAACTCGCCAGAGCTACTCCCTCCATCATGTAAGTTCACTTTACTTTCTTTTTAGTTATGAAATAATTTTATTTTGATAGTTATTATTTAATTAATTGTCTTGTACATCTATTTAATTTATTGTTTTCTTTAATTAGTTATTTAAATATATTATTAATGTTTTATTTTCCTTGTGAGTATATTGTTGATTTTTTTATTAGATTGATTGGCGATGTTTTTTGTTTAATAATTTAATTCATTGTACTTAATTCGTGAACTATCACCCACCCTTAATTTATTAAAATTCTCAACTTTCAAAATTTCAAATTTTCCAATTTCATTTTTTTCAAGTTTGAAATTTTAAATTATAAATTTTCAATTCCAAAATTCAAAGTGACATAATTTCAAAATTCACGTCTCTAAATTCATAATTTCACTTTTCAAGCTTTCCAATTTCAAAATCGCTCGTCTTAATTTCAAAATTCAACCTCAAATTTCTAATTTCATTTTTTCAAGTTTTCATTTCAAAATTATTAATTCCCAATTTCAATTTAAGTGTCATAATTTCAAAATTCAAGTTCTCAATTTTTACTCAAATTTTCAAGTTTCAATAAAATCAAGTGTCTTAATTTCAAAATTCAACCTCCAAATTTCTAATTTCATTTCTAAGTTTTCAATTTTAAAATACAAATGGGAATAAAAATCAATGACCCTAATTTCAAAATTCAACTCCCAAATTTTTCAATTAAGTTTCAAATTTCAAATTTACAAAATTCCTTCCTTATTATCTATGTGCCCTAATTCAAAATTCAAAATCTCATAATTGTTAATTCCTAATTTCAATTTTCAAGTTTCTAATTTCAAAATTATAATTCTCAATTTCAAAATTCAAGCTATAATTTCAATTAAGTCTCCTAAATTATACTTAAAATTGCAAATTTCCAAATCAAATTTATAAAATTCAAGTTCTTAATTACCATCCAATTTCAAAATTCAATTCAAATTTCAAACTCACCACTTCAAATTTCAATTTTCAAACTTCCATTCTTCAAAATTTCAATTTTAAATCAATTTTCAAAATTTAAATCATGATTAATTATACAATTTATAAAATGGAATCTTATGAAGTTAATTTGTGTAATAGATAAATTGGCTTTGGTGGGGCTCAACATTCTATGTATCATTTGAATAAATAATTGAACCTCTAATTTATAACAAAATTTCAATTGAATGTGAATATTTTGTTTTTTTTTATTATTACACTAACATTATTTCCTAATTGATAGCGCTTATGATCTAGTGCCTAAGCTTTGCATATTTATTTATTTATCTGTCTATTCAATTATATCTATTTAGTGTGCTATTGTTTGTCTTTGGTATTCATTGGATCTGATTGAAATAAAAACTTTTTTTTTTAGTTTATTTAAGAGCACTCCAACTTTAGCTTAGAAAGGCACTTTCATCGTACTCGACAGTAACCTAACCCCCAAACTTAGACTTGGTTTTTTCTCATACTTGCATTTTATTATTACGAGTCACATTTAGGGTTTTTATTTATTATTTTGTTTTCCCTTTTAATATAAAACAAAAAATAAAGCCGACGACCCATACAATATTTAAAATGGTTTTTTCAAAAATAAAAAATTATCTCGTGATTTTTAAAGGAAACGATAATAGCTAAAATGCGAAGTCCACAAAATGTCTTCTTTGTTGTGACAATGAGGTCAAAACTTAAATATACAATTGGGGAAATTGTAGCTTCTTTTTGATTAGTTGATTAATAAATACCTATTTTTGTACTTTTGTATACTTAATTATTGGTAGCTCATTAAGAGTTTTAATTTTTCCATTATACCTTTCACATGTTTACTGTTGTATCATTAATATTTGTTGGCTGATCCTTACTTATCATGTTATGTAACTTGGTTTTTTGTGGTATGCCCATTCTATTCACCTTGATACCTATTATTTTATCATTGTTGTATATTCCACTTATTTTGATGTTTTAATTACTTTGATTGATTATTTTCATAGCATGTTGACTTCCTCTTAGTATATGATATTTTATTCTATTCTTTACATGTATACTCTTATTTTTGCATACTTCATTTGTCATGATCTAGTTGATTATATTGGTTGAATATTTTATCAAAGTATGTTAATCCCTTCTTGTTGTATGATTACTCTACTCATCATGACACATGTACAAGTGCATATTTTATCAGAATATGTACATTTCGGATGCACCCACACATTCATTACACACTTAGTTTATCCCTGCCGAGTAGTAATGAGGTCCCAACCCCCTCGGGATGTTGAGGAAGTGCATGTGGGGAGGCACACCACCTTGCATGGAAGCACCTCGTCTTTTTGAAGGCGTGTAAGAGGTTGTGTACATTGAGGGTAGCGATTGCTCATGCCAGGGACCCTTTAAAAGACACACTGGGCTTTAGTGCCATTATTGACCTTTAGGTTAAGTTTAGATCCTACTCGATTAGGACTCCCATCCACAATTTGCATATGTGAGCCTTCAAGGTCAGGTTTAGTCATGTTATGATCCCAGATTGACCGAGTATCGGGGTTTTAGTGATCGCTTCATAGTGTCAGCTTATCTATTTCGCCGCTCAACATTCACTATCGATCAGGCTCACCGAGTAGTATATTCGCTACCCCGTTATATTTTCAGGCTTATTATGTGATATAGTATGTGACCGCCTTTCGATTAGATTCCTGGCGCATCAGTTCCCATGACAGCATCATATGGTTATGAATTCGCAGCTTGGTTATCAAGTGACTACTTGCCTCAACCATTCCCTCGATTCAGCAAGTCGTAGCTAGAGTTACCCCGAAGGATAAATAGGCAACATGCCCCGTATGACCAGATTCAGGATGAGACTCAGTATGATTCTGTGGTACCCCCACAACCTGTTCAACTGATAGTTTCTCATGAGCCATTGGTTCTACAATACATAGAGGTAGTTTCCATGAGCTACAAAGGGTTTATTTCAAATTTTAATCGATGATACACATGCATGTATGGGCAGAGGAGCAAATGAAGCCGATGATATGAGAGTCTTTAGTGGAGTTACCAGTTGGGATGATGATAGTGCACCTATGAGTGGATTACAACCTGATTTTAGGATGTCAGAGACTAAGAGATATATTGGCAAAGATTGCCCTCGCGTCTACTTGAGATTGTACACTATTGTCATGAGGGCTCATAGACTTGATGAGACTCAAATTCTTATGTTATTCCCTATGTTGTTGAGTGGTGTTACCTAGAGTCAAGTATGTTTCCCTGTGATGCTTCTTGTCATCAAACTCGGGAGGAGTCACTGCTATTTTTGAGACATTTCGCTTCAACACGCTGACGATGTCTCGAGGAGAGTTAGAGGCCATCGATCATATGTTATCTTCAAGAATTTCACATGGAAAGGTGCCCGAGTTTGGGTGACATATGGTGTAAAACTTGAAAATTTTGAATTTTTTGAAAATGACAAAACGGTAACTGCTCTTAGGCAGTACAAGATATAGACATGAAATTTTCTGAGATCTTGCATTTACTTAAACGTATTCCACCATTTGGATTCATCTCACAAATCTAGTTTACCTGTGATGAATTTTGTCAATTCGATATAATCAGATTTTTCACAATTTTCGGGCGACTGTGTCCGTAGACCCCAAAAACGAGATTATTAAGAAAAATCTTGAAAGTGAAAAATAATTTAAATAAAGTTCATGCAAAATAATTTGAACTCAAACCGATATGAAATAAATTGTTTCGAGATAGAAACGGACTCGAACAGGTCGTGGACAAGTGGCGCGACATGAGCCAACCACTTAAACATTTAATGAGATGATTGGGGGATAAGATATCCCATTTTCTTCCTGGTTTTTACGTGAGAGAGAGGAAGAGGAAGAGAAGTCCAAGACTTCTTTCGACGATCCATGAAGTTCCGTCGATCGGAATCTGATGAGACAAAAACTAATGTTCATCACCGACAAGCATACAGGTATTAAAACGAGGGATTTCTACCAATCCAAAATGAGGAGATTTTTGAGAAATCAAAGTTTACGGTTAAGGTTGTTCTTGAGACCTCTTACGCTTCTCTCTACTACGCTCAAGAGACAAGGATTCTTCCTACTTTGGTTTCATTTCACCCTAAGAGTCAAGCTTATTATGTTTTCACCCTTAGGGGTCACAAGCCATTTCTATTTTCGCCCTAAGGGTATTCTTTTCATTTATTTACCTGCTGGTGGGTCGTTTGATGCTTTATGGCCATTTTATATGGCCTATTTGTGGTCGATTTTGTGGGCTGATATGTGAGTGTTTATGACATGTTAAAAGGATGGTTTGACTCGTTTCAGCTTTAAGGTTGTTCGTCGACCATTGTTTAAGGGTTGTTTAGACATTTAAGGTCGTTTTTATGGCATAATTGTACAAGTTTATGGGCTAAATTGTGAGTAAGCTTATATCTGCTTCAAAATAATTATTTTAGGGTTTGTTTGATAAAAAATTTGGTTTATGACTATTAAGGAGTCATTAGACTATTTAAAAACTATTATATCGCTTTATGGCTTTTTTCAGGGCCTGATTTAGAGTTGATTTGTGATTGTTTCAGGAATGTCCAAAAAAATTGTTTTTAAGGGTTGTTGAGAAGAGAAAATCCGCACTTTTAAGGGCTTGTTTGGTTAGTTTTACGGCCAACTTAAGGGTCCTGGGTTTGGCCGCTTATGCTCCTAAGCAAGAGTCAGTTTGGCCTCGTTTTGTGATTTTATGCCACACTTTGCCTCGAGGGTTATGTGTTATTGCTTGATTTTGTAATGACATGCTTGGTCAGTTGTTGTTTAATAAATGTTAATATATGTGTTTTAAATGTATCGACATTGTGAGTGATTAATTGGAGATCAGACATGTGATATAATTGTCCATGGTGCATGATGAATTGTGTGAATTAAAATGTCTATATGACATTCATTACATATGTGACATGACATTGACATGCAATGGTGCATTACATTGCATATGTACGGGAACATCGCATTTCATGAGTGTGAGTACATTGTTGAGATCAAACACCACATTTGGTGATTGATGAGGGTGCTCAATACCGCTGATCTAAGTCCAACAGTCACACGATTGCATGACTTAGAAAAACTTCAGGTTTCTGCACAAGAAGAAGGGCTGTGACACTTGAAAGTGAAAGACCTAGTTAATGTGGTTCATACATTCCAAATCTGGGTGAAAGCCCAAAAGTTTAGCAAGGTGTGCGGGACTCCGTGAGTCGTACTTAGAAAACTGTCCGAAAAAGACATGAGTTTTTGTATATGAAATAATTCATCTGAGGTTTAACATCCAAATGTTTTGGTTTATAAAACATTTGGATTTTATTTCAAAATGATCATTATATATAATCCATTAATGACAAATTTATCACATCGACATTGCATCAGGTGGAGGGAATTGCAAAGACTCTGTGGCCTGCAGTGAGTCTCATTTCATTTCATATCATGACACCTGGAATCCTAGAATTTCATATTCTTACTGAATTGTTATGGGAATATGAATTGTCAAATCCGAACATCATGAGCACTAAAGAGGCTAGAGGAATTTACTTCACTGGCGTGGATCTCTATAATTTAGAAAACATTTCAGTGTGGATATATACGTGGGGGCTCTCATTTGAGATTACAAGGTGAAGAGTTACTTGTGGCTTTTATAATTTTAATTTTTGGGAACAAACTAGTTTCGTTTCACTTTATGTAAAAGAGTTGTCATGTAACTCATATGACTGTTTTTAAAATAACCTTGCATAATTTTATATGAATGTGGATAAATGGACCCAATGTGGTCACTTTTTACTCATAAATGGACCTAGTGCGGTCATTGTGTTATATTGGGCCTCGGATGGGTCATGTGGTCAGATATCGGCATAAAAGTTGGCCTTCGATGTAACTCGCATACAAATGAGACTCGCATCGATTTTTGTTAAATTTGATCCCGTAAATGGGACACAATCTGTGGTATCATACCAACATCCACAAGCATTCCGCAAGTTGATGGGTGATCAACGGACCCCCGTATTTTAGAGCGTCACAACTTGGTATCAAAACATAGATATGCGATTACCTAAGGCTTGATGGGCATGGGTTTAGACCATTTCATTCATTGTGCCTTTCATGTTTTGTGCCTTAATATGCTACACGATTGTGTGCTTTGTGTTATGTGAATTATATACATGGTAAAGTGTATATGGAAAAGAGGAACGCTAGGGTTAGAAAACATAACCTTAGGGGTTTGAAAAAAGAATGAACGAGGTGGTTCAGGATATTGAGGTCTATTAGTGGTTGACACATGCATTACTAGTTAGACAAGGAGAGAAATCTCAAAGTTTAAACTTTATCCTGACTTTTCTAGACATGGAAAAGCTCAGAGTTCCAGAATCGAAACAAGGACGATGACAAGTAGCTCAATACGTGGCTAAGTTTTGGAATTAGCTCGTTTCACCGATGATTATGTGGCCACGTATGTAACGCCGCTAATAATAAATCAGAATATCTATATAGCATTTTTTTATTTACTATAAACTTATTCATTCATATATCGTTAAAACATTTAATTTTGAAATATATTCTATAAGAATGGACACAAAATATATTCAAACTCCAATGAAGGTTAATATATGTAACTGACATTGTTTACAAAAAAAAAAACAAAAAACAAATAAATATACAAAATAGACCATAGGAGGTCTTCGGGCACCTAGTATCAGGTTGACCTTGGATGTTGATGCGGATTTTCATCCAAAGCCTAGCTTCCTTCTTCGCACCTACACGGATGAAACATACGTATGTTTATGCTTAGTGAATAATAATTCATGGATCTAATTCTAATAAGGATCATCACACATTAGACACATGCATATACATACTTCATACATATCATTTACGCTGCATGCTGATACATATTCATACTTACTTATCAGACATTTTTCATTTCTTATCATTGTTCATATATATTTCGTATCATTTTACACTTTGCTTCTTGTTCTTATCACAGTATACTTATCATCACATAGTAGTGTTATGCTTCTCATATCATATCATTTATCATATTCATGTCATTTGCATATTCTTGTCATTTGTTTTTATGTTTCATGTCTGCATATACCTTAGAAGTGGATACGGGAAACTATAAGGGCCTGAAGGTGTTGTTATCATTGTAAGAGACAATAACCTCTATAAGGGCCCGAAGGTGCTGTAATGACCCAACCAGGGCTAACTGATTAGTATGCTGCAGACTTTTATCCCTAATAGGCATGTCCATCTATCCCTCATCAGGTTCTAAGCAGTCAATCCATTTTATTTCATTTTCGGTACATATCTTATATCCCCGAATAACTATTGTTATCCGGTAATCATATTCGATATTTACAATCATTTACTCTTATCTTTGCATTTTCATGTATTTTCGTATACTATTAACTATTTCTTACAAATAGAGCTCCCTTTTAGACAAAGTTTCTGGGTTCAATGGGGTCCAAATTTGAAGACACCTATTTTAAGGAGATTTGTTATCCTAGAAGTCTAGTTTACCCATAATTTTAAATCACTCAATTTGGATGAGTGATGACCAAGTTATGGCCAAAACAACAAGAACTACTCTAATGTCAAAACAGAACTAGTTGTGTCATGCAACCTAGCCTCCCCCTTTCGACGCACTTCTAGCACTGTCCAATTCAGATACATATATTTCAATGGCATTCGTCAGGTCTAGTTTATCCACTTAATCACTCAATTTAGATGAGTGATGGCCAGTT
Organism: Tetrastigma voinierianum; assembly: GCA_016808115.1. Taxonomy (NCBI): domain Eukaryota; kingdom Viridiplantae; phylum Streptophyta; class Magnoliopsida; order Vitales; family Vitaceae; genus Tetrastigma; species Tetrastigma voinierianum. Next base: position 15,810 of record JAEQBH010006891.1, on the reverse strand, counting down.
ATTGGCTTAAAACAAATCCGTGACTACTCTAATGTCAAACAGAACCACCAGAAACAACCTAGCTCCCTTTCGACGACTCGGGTGCACTGGTGTGACGCTCTCAACTCCCAAGACTCTGTCAAGCGAGGGTGTCTTTTTTTTTTTTTTTTAACTTATAGCTTTTAAGCTTGTTCAATCATATATTGTTAAACACTTAACTTGTACTATATCTTGTAGCAGCGGATTACAAAATATATACAAGCTCCATACATGGAATTGTTCAACATTTACAATATTTACATTGCTTCATTTGTTTACAAACAACAAAAAGGATATCACATACACAAAATAGACCAAAAAGTCTCTAAGTGAGCACCTAATGATGTGTTGACCTTGGAGATTGATGCAGATTGTCCTATCCTCTTGCCTTTACTTCCATACCTACACATATGAAAACGCATGCTGTTTACGCTTAGGTAATAACTCTGGACAACCACTAATAAGAGTCATCTCTAATTTTACACATTTACATATACATTTAATATATCATATACTTATGTCATATTCTATACTTCTGTCATATACACATGCTTATATATGTTTCATACATATAATTTACACATGCTTATGCAATCTTATACTTTCTTATCATACCATGTTTCATTTAGTCGCTTACATTTTTCTTCTTTGCTTCACAACATATACTTGTCATCAAGTATATATCATCTATTAGCAATGCTATGCTTCTCATATCATGTCATGTACTTTTATCATTTTTGAATCATTTGCATATACTTGTCATTAGTTTTATGTTTTATGCCTACATAAACCTTAGAAGTGGATAAATGAAACTATAAGGGTCCGAAGGTGCTGTACTTACTGTACGAAACAGTGGTTTATAAGGGCCCGAAGGCGTTGTTATCATTGTACGAGACAATGACCTCTATAAGGGGCCCGAAGGCGTTGTTATCATTGTACGAAACTATGACCATCTATAAGGGCCCAAGGCGCCAGAATGACCCAACCTAGTGGGCCAACTGATCGCATGTTGCACTGTTTTCCCTAATGCATGCCCATCTATCCTCTACCAGTTCTGCTGCATTAATCCATGTGTATTTTATGTTCAGTACATATCTCATATTCCCGAATGATTATTGTCATCCGATAATCATATGTGATATTTTCACTCATTTATTCGTATCTTTGCATTTTTCATATTTCATTATATGCATGAATAACTATGGTTACCATGTATTCTGCGAACTATTTACTATCATTCCAATATCAAGCTATATATTGATGATTCTATACTGTGCTGGCCTATAGAGTCAAAGAACATCCAAATCCGAGTTTGATGAAGAAGTTATGACCGTCCGGTTAGATATCACATTACGACTAAAATTACAACCTGGGCTTCACAAAGAAATTTCTAGAAAAACCTAGATTTCAGTAGGGTTATGTTCACCTATCATCCTCCACAGTATATGGCTGGAATCTTGACTTTAATGGATTCATAGAGTCCAAGAACACCTAAAACTGAGTTCTATTGAAGAAGGCAAGGTCCGAAATTATGCCTGAAGGTGTGGTTACGCAATCGTGGAAACCCACGCAATCATAGCACTGAGGGCTGTAATTTTGAGCCCAAATTACGCAATAGCAGGATCTCCCATGCACCAATAAGGCTGCAGAGCTCCCGCGTGCCCCGTACATGCCACTTTCGACCAAACCATCCCTAACAACCCTTATCTCACCAACCACATTATCCTCCCAATCAGGCCACAAACATGCCACAAACATGGTACACAACATGCCAAAACACTATGATAAAACCATCCTACAATCAATCCCAAAATCACCCCAAAAGTAGAATAAAACCAAAGTTCAAAATCCATACAAATTTACACCAAAGATAGCCTCTATACAGTTCTACACAAACCTTAGTAAGTTCCATACTAAAGTCTAACAAAAAGTCCATACAAAATCCAAACTAATCCATTAAAACTCCACACTTCTATACTAAATCCATCCTCAAAGGAAGATTCCATACCCTAACAAGTAATCACACTTTAACACCTCAAACTCCTAGCTCAAGGAGGAATTTCCATATAAAAGTCCACAAATTCACACCAACCCATAACAATCCACAAACCACATGTAAATCTTAGTTTCCATACCTAAACCATACTAATTCCATACAAAACCAGACTTCTATACTTAGTTCCATACCTTTTTCTTCTCCTTCTTCTTCTATCTCTCCCTCTTCTTTGCTCTAAAACAGTTCACTTAGAGACCAAAAGAGATATTTTTGGTCTCATTTTCTTTTATATTAATTTTTTCCTTATCGCACTAGGTCCCCATCTCTACTATTTGTAAATCAAATTATGCTATTTCTTACTTTAGTCCACACTCTTCTTATCTACACTTTCTATGTCCCCTTTTAAAATTACAATTTGCCTCAGATCTTATAAGTACCCTTGGTTTCAAATTTTCTTTAAATTTTATTTTATTCTAAAAATATACTTATTTTTATTATACCCTAAACATGTTATAGAACTGTCAGTATACTTAGTGTTACAATCCTCTTAAAGAATTTCGTCTCGAAATTCATACCTGTAGTGAAGAGTTGCTGATACTGCGCTTTCATAGTTGCTTCTGGCTCCCAAGTAGCTTCTTCCCTGCCATGGTGTTGCCAAAGCACTTTCACTAATGGTACTTGCTTATTTCATAACCGTTTCACCTCTCGAGCCAGAATATCCTTTGGCTTCTCATCATATGACAAATCCTCCGTATTTCAGATCTCTTTGCATCGGTAGTATGTGAGACTCATTGGGAGCAGATTCCGAAGCATCACACATGAAACACATCGTAATTGATAACCTGCAGGGAGTGCCAATCGATAAGTCACTAGGCCAATTAGTTTCAAACCTCATATGGCCCTAAGGAACCCTGACTCAATTTTCCCTTTTATCAAATCGTGAATTTTCTCCACTGGGTCATTTCTCTAAGAAGACCTTGGTTTCCCACTTCATATGCAATTCTCTCCCCTCTTCAAATCGCAAGATTTTGTCGATCAATAGCTGCCTTTAACCTTTCCCGAATAACCTGAACTTTCTCTTCCGTATCTTTCACTATGTCTGGACCAATCACTTTATGCTCATTTAACTCCTTCCAACACATAGGAGTTCTACATTTTCGGCCATACAAAGCCTCGTATGGTGCCATACCAATGCTTAATTGAAAACTATTGTTAGAGGCAAATTCCATCAATGGAATATACCTATCCCAACTTCTCGAAAATTCCATGACACAACCTCGAAGCATATCTTCAAGTACTTGAATCAACCTCTCTAATTGTCCATCTTTTTGTTGATGGAATGTTGTACCGAACTTCATCTTAGTGCCCAAAGCTGACTGTAATTCATTCCAGAACCTTGATGTAAAACGCGGATCTCTATCTGACACAATAGATAATGGTACACCATGCAATCATATAATCTTCTCCACATATAACTCAGCTAGTCGATCCATAGAATAAATTCCATTCTCGACAAGATAAAATGGGCCGACTTTGTGAGCTTATCGCAAATACCAAAAACAGAGTCATGCTTTGTCAAGGTGAGGGGGAAACCTGACACAAAATCCATGGTAATGTTATCCCACTTCCATTGGGGAATTGGAAGGGGATTTAACAAACATGTTGGCACTTGGTGTTTAGCTTTGACTTGCTGACATGTCAAACACTTAGACACATACTCAGTCACATCTTTTTTCATTCCTTTCCACCAATAAAACTATTTCAAGTCCTGGTACATCTTATTACCTCCAGAATGCATGGTAAATACCGTATTATAAGCCTCAAATAGCAACCTTTTCTTTAGCTCTTTATCATTTGGCACACATAATTTGTTCTGGAAATACAAACTTCCAGCGTCTTTCACTGAAAACTCGGTCTCATCACCATCTCTAACCATCTATAACTTTTTCTGTAGTTCTTAATCATTTTTCTGCGCATCTATAATCATTTCATGAACGGTCAGACTTCTACTGAGCTAACATAGCTCCATCACCTCGCTAATCTCCAATTGCATCAGAGACATTGCTACTAATGCCTTCTACTTTTTAAAGCATCTACATTACATTAGCCTTCCGGTGGTAGTCTATAATGCGCCTGTCCTGAATAACTCTAACCACCTCCGTTGTCTGAAATTTAATTCTTTCCGCTTTAGCAAGTACTTGAGACTCTTATGATCGGCAAATTTACACTTTTCCGTATAAGTAGTGTCGCCATATTTCTCTTTCAAAGCAAACACTACCGCACCCAAATCTAAAGCCATGAGTGGGATAATTGCTCATGTGGCTTCACTGTCTGACGCATGTCACCACTTTCCCCATCTTCAGACAATACGTCCCACCCACGCCTCAAGCATCACTATACAAGGTGCATACTCTTTTCCGAAGTAGTCACACAATACTAGTGCTTAAACTAGCATCCCTTTCAATTGTTCAAAACTATTCTGACATTTGTCTATCCACTCAAACTTTATTCCTTTCCCGAGTAACTTGGTGAGTGGAGAAGCTATGACAGAAAAGCCTCTCACAAATCTTCTATAATAACCTGCTAGGCCTAAGAAACTTCTCAATTCCTAAGAATTTCGAGGTGGTTTCCAATTCACTCAAGACTTTGATCTGTAGGTCAACTTTTTTATACCTCCGTCGACACAATATGGCCTACGAAGGAAAATTCTCAGCTAAAATTCACATTGTCGAGCTTAGCATATAATTTCTTTTCTCTTAAAGGCCCGCAGGACTAATTTCATGTTGTTCATGTTCCCGCATCCTTAGAATACACCAGATGTCATCAATAAAGACCACTACAAACCGATCCACATAGTATTCAATACCTTATTCATTAAATCCATGATGTCTGCATTAGTCAACCCAAATGGCATTACCAAAAACTCATAATGGCCATATCTGCTCTAATGCGCCTTTGGGCACACCCATTTCCTTACCTCAACCGATAATATCTAGATTGCAGGCTCGATCTTCTTCGAAAAGACACCTCGTTCCTTCAACTCGATCAAAAAGATCTTCGATTCTCGGCAATGGGTACTTGTTTTTCATTGTCACCTTATTGATCAATCGATAACCGATGCACATCCGTAGAGTACCATCTTTCTTTTTCACAAATAAAACAGGTACACCCCAAGGCGAAACACTAGGTCGTACAAACCCTTTACCTAAAAGCTCTTGTAGCTGAACCTTTAACTCCTTCAAATTTGCTGGAGCCATCCTGTAAGGTGCCCTAGACACAAGGGTTGTTCCTGGCACAATTTCTATGGATAAGTCCACCTCCCTCTCTGGCTGTGGAATACTCCTCGTAACTCTTCGGGGAATACATTGAAATTCCTCACTATTTCGAATCTTTTCCACATCAACTCGAATTTCGAGTCAAGTATCAAGGCTAAGAATGTCTCATATCCTTTCTTTATAAATTTCCTTCGCTCGCATATTGAGATCACATCGACATTACGCCGGATCTAATGCCTCATATTATCACCCTCGAACCGATACATATCTTAACACTACTATCTTTGTCCACAATCAACTATGGCTCTGTTTGTCAACCAATCCATTCCTAGAATCAAGTCAAACTCTCGGAATGGTAAGGTTATCAAATCAGCGAGAAACTCTCTTGCTTGTATAACAATGGGGCAATTTCTATATACGCTATTCACTCTAACGTTGTGCCCTAACGAACAAGTCACATGCATGTCATATGCTAATTTCTCCATCGTTGGTACTTTTTCAAATACATGCTCCATGCACACATATGAATGAGTAGATCCAGGATCAACGCATGTACCATCATATAAAGAAAATATACCAGCTATAACCTCAGGAGCATCCTGATCCTCACGAGCCTTCATAGCATATGCTTGTGCTGGTGTTGTAAGCATAGGACAATCCATTGTCTCTGAAACTGTGCTTCCTTGTCCTCTATGCTGAGATGGGCCACTACGACCCCTACCTCGCTCGTGAGTCGAAAGTGGTGTTACAGATCTTCCTCTGCCACTTCCTTGTTGACTTTTATTATCCCTTGACTCTTAGGGACACTGTGCTATCAAATGCTCAAGGCTTTCACACCATAAACACCTTGTCAATAACCCGCAAATGCCCGAATGCCGTCTATGGCAATGAGTTCACCCCGGGATCTCTCCCTATCCAATCAAGCACCCCACTCGCACTAGATATCGCTTATACCCCTCGCTCTACCTCTCTCAGAGGCCGAAACCTCGCATCGACTCTGGCCAACATCTCTAGCTCTTTACCAAAAGCAGTTAAGAGGCCTTGAGAACTTCTTCTCGAGACTTTTCTTGCTACGTTTCTAGTCTTCCACTTCATTGCAAATTGGACTAACCGATTGATTCGTGCTACGTAGGCTGAGCTAAAATCAACAAAATTTATATACACCCTGTCTTACCATCACGTAGTCAAGCTACCGCAAAGATAAAGGGGTCTGTGGTCGAACACGGGGATGGCCATCCTAAAAATGCACTGTATCAAGGTTGAAGGTAAGGCTTTCTTTATTTGGACTCTTTTTTGGAATTCTGTGTTTCAAAAACAAGTGGGAATGGTTTAGAACCTAGAATCAGAAAACTGAAAGTAAAAGGTGAAAAGTTAACTTCAAGAATTAGGTCACTAACTCGCAAGTTAGGGCAAACAAGGTCCTCTGTTTATCCTCTGCTATGATGCAACCCATAGTCCATGGCATAACGATTCATATTTAACTAGCAAACCTCACGCATGAAGCAAATCATTTGAGCTCAATACAGTAGCATGCACATGGCCCTTTACTGAGTTCTCAAACCCTAACATTCAATATCATCTCGAGGTTCAGAAGACCATCTAAAGAACAACAGTACATCTATCACTAATTATGCACTATATTCTAAAGCATGGAGAGTATTGGCCAAATCAATAACATTAAATGCTATGCAACCCTAATTTGAGAAACCCAACATATAAATATCATTTGTGCGGCTCGTAAAGATCTCATCTAAAGAATCACAAGATTCTCACCGAATATGCACTGATCCAAAGCATGGAGAGGCTACATTAATGACATTCATGCAACCATGTTTTGAGAATATAAGGGCCATAAATACACTACCCGTAAATTTTTAGTACAAGAGACAAATACGCATACGCCCACCACCAAGCTAGCTTCCTTCCCTCTTCAAGAAAGGAGGCTTAGCCAAGCATCTCTTCGAGTCATTATCCCTGCTATGTGTTCTAAGAAATGAAAGTAAGAGAAAGAGGAGAGAGAAGAGAGGAAAGCAAAACCTAAATAAAATACGAGACTTACTTGGCTAAAATGAAACTTACAAAATATCTTCCTCCCAAATTGTTCCAAAAATTACTTAGGTTACAAACAAGAGGGGGCTTATATAGGCCACCTCAAGGCATGAAAATACCAAAACCTAAGAAATTGGCTAAGTTATAGGACAATTAAGTAATACACCAAGCTCGGGAGGCTATTGGGCATTAATTACAAGCATGACGAGCATCAATTTTCGCAGTCAAGAATCTCTTAATTAGCCAAATCAATTGTGTCTAATAAACAAGAAATTTCGCTAAGGGTGGCCATTAGCTAGCTAAATTTCGCTAAGCTAGCGAAATTCTGTGAGTAGTTTAAATCAATTATTTTCGCTAAGGAACAAAGTACTAGCGAATTTGGGATGCGGTTCCAGCTTAAATTCGCATTTTCGCTAGGTCATAAATTTTCAAGCAGTGTCATAAATTTTCGCAATCTTAGCGAAAATTTTCGCAATCTTAGCGAAAATTTTCGCAAGCTTAGCGAAAATTCCTGCATTGTTGATCCTTCACTGCTTTTCATCCTGCCTTCAACTGCATCGAATTTTCTTCACTTTGCCTTTGTTTTCATTGATTCGGGCCGGGTTTGATGGTCAGACTTGAATTCCAACTTCATGGATTCATCCTTTGTATTGAGATTGAACTCCAAGAGTGCAATAAATACCGCAAAACAACCAAAAATACCCTCTAAATAGCATAAGTGCTACTAAGAAGACTAGAACACTTCACTGGAGAATGACATGATTAAAGCGCAAAGCACTCAAACCTATCTAATATGTGGTTCAAAATTGCACTACATTAATCACACCCCCAACCGAACGCTGTTAGTCCCTTAGCAATGCAAAAATAAAGAAAAAGGAGATGATGTGGTGATTTGCAAAGGTTATGATTCAAAAAGGGTTTATATACATATAAAAAACATTACCTTAAACCGAAATTGAAATCAAAGTTTGTAAACCGATATGCAAGAATCAAACCATACAAGAACAATTCTAGGTCAATATTGATCCATAATTCTCAACTTGAATTTCCACCTAAGTCTAATGATTCTTTATGTAACCAGATTAAGTTAATAAATCAAGAAATTGCCAATTTCCCCACCTAGCACCGACATGTCTTGTTGTTGAACAAATTAGATAAAAGAAGTTACACTTTTCTTTTCAATTATAATGTAGGATGCAATGCTTAAAATTCGACTTCACCAAAGTCCGTAATCCGGGGTCCATCGATGACTCCCCAACCACTCAAGGTTTGTGTGGCATCAAGCCAAAAGGATCAATGACCACTAACTCTAAAGGTTTTCACTGACCAATGACTTCAAAATTACACCCACAAGTCATTAAACTTCACCCCATCCACCCATGTAACGAACACTAAATCGATGACTCCCAACCACTATGCTTGGGCATCGGGGCTTCAAAGGCTTTCGCCATATACTTCTGACCGTGCTCGAAGTTTCAAGACAAAAGCTTCAAGACTTTATTTTTCTTTTCTTCTTTCTTTTCTTTTTCTTTTTGCTTTTTCTTTCTTTTTCGAAGACAACATCATTCAAGTACGTACACAAACCTATCCTAGCTGCCAACATGCTTAAGGCCTAGCTTTTGCAAATTTAAAGAAGGCACACAATTTCACAAACTTATTGGAACAACTGAGTGCAAGGTGTGAATTAGTACTGTGGGAAATTTTCAAGTCACGCCGGAACTTCAACCGACCATAAATCTGCCTCAAGCATGGAATTCATTCTAGCATATAAGTGACAAACAATGATTCAATTATCCAACAAAAAGCAATTCAATTGTCCAATTGTAGCACCAATTGTTCAATTGAAAAGAAAACATTTATACAGCAAAGCACAAACATGATATACAAAAGTCTCGTATATATATATACCGAATAGTTATATACCAAAGTGGCTAATACATGAATACAGTTAACGCAAAGTATCACGCCTACTATGGCTAATACATAAATCCCAAACAAAATTAGTAGGCGCTTGATAAAGCCGTAAATATGCAAAATTGTAAGAAACCTAACCACCTCACCGCCAGGGCGCGGTGGGTTCAAATCGCTGGTCACGGGCAATTAACATCCACGAAGCCGCATCACTGGGCTCCTCTCCTCACGACCGGGAACATGAGGGAAGACTCAGATGGGTCATAACTGAGTCGCATAGAATGGCACCGCCAACCTCGATCCTCGGGCGTACCGTAGCCGCAGCGAGCAAAGACGCATCCATCACACCGCCTATCTCTCTAGCTAGTACGCATGTATCTCTGAATGATGTGTCAATAGAAGGCCCGAGTATCTCTACTGCAGCCGATGTAGTATGTGGAGGGGAGATGGAGGAACGACCAAAATGGGAGTCCTCTGCACTTCTGGCTTAAAAAGGTGTATATCATCTACGGGTGGTCCGGGCAGCCTCCCGACCCTAAGACTCCTCCCGGTCCCGTGGTCGTATATGGAATGAGACGGCATAGTCATAACCTTAGCTTCACCGACACTACATGTAGGCATCTAGCCTCATCTCTAGCCCGGGCTCCTCCTCGAACCCATCCGCCGAGAACATGCTTGCAGGAGTCTCAGATCGCAGCTGGCATGCCTCCCAGCCGTGTCCTTCCTGGCGGACCTTCCTCTCAAACCGCAACAGAGGTCATCACTAGCCTGGCCGGCTCGAACCAAACCCTCTGAGATCCTAAAAGCTTCCAATATGGTCTCTCCTCCGCACATAATGCCGCAGAGGGAACGTCGGTATCGCATGGTCGATGAGCAAGATCCGAGGCTGAGTCAGCTTCCCAGAAAATACCGAACCAAAGAAGTATGTTCGGGCCGCGCCTGACCATCTCCCCGCGGCGGTGGTGGGCCCAAGCTCGTAACCCTCTGAAGGCGCTTAAGCGGTATGCGCAATCCCAATGCGAAATATCGGTGGTCACGAGTACGGGGCGGTCATCTATCTTGATCTATCTTGAGTGACTGAATCTCTAGTGGGTAGTCTGTCTCCTGGATGTCATGGAGTGGTATTTGAGTACCATTCTTGGGTAATAAAACTGTCGCGGAGTCATGAAGGGTAGAATTTAGACCTCCTCGATCAATCTAAAGACTCCGTTATCACGGGGTGCCCTCAATCTTGAGGGATGTCATAAAATGACTCTGATGAAACTCTGCGGAGGTGGAAGTCATACATTCCGGAATGGGTTCCTACGAACATGGGCCTCCCCGGTCACCGATCTTTGGCGGCGGTGAGGTGATCGAGTCGCCTCGCGGTGAAATGGCGGAGATGGTGGGAGCCTGGTGGAAGATGACTTGCTTGGAGCTGAGATGCGGGCCCGCCAGGCCGGGGCCCTCCTAACTCTCCTCGTGGTACGGGCTGATGGGGCCGGGGTCCCACATCGGGTCTTTGATGCTTGTCGGAATCCACGAGGCTCCTCGGATCACGCCTCTGGGATTTGGTGATGTCTGAGAGGCTGGGGCCGGAGGGCTGGGGCCACTCTCCCGGGCGTCTTCGAATCTCACCAGTAGAAAGCGGGACCACCGGAAGTCACGAACCATACGTATCAAAATAAAATCACCCCAGAAAAAGGCTCGTAGGAGCTCTTGAAAATATAAGCGGGAGACCTGAAGTGCGGAACGAGCTCTCACAGGCTGCGAACCACCACAGGCAAGCTAAGCGAACTAGGGTTCCTTGTTGTAGCTAAAATGGCCCCGAACTAACCAAGCAAGGCTCGATAAGCTGATCACTGGGGCAGAGGGGCACGAAGCTGAGCTAGAGAACTTACGGGTATCACAGCGGTGAAGGCTCGGCGAGGCGAGTGAATAATCGGGGCTCGTGCGCCGCGTGGTGGAGGCTCGCTGAGGCTCGGTCGAATTTGGTGCGTGCGTGGGGATGGCTATACTAAAACTCGATCGAGCCAAAGCACGGGGTCGCCGAGAACGGCGGCTTCGATCTTGCCAGGACACGAACTCACGCGATAGAGCTCGAGCGGTCGGCGGCGGCCCGATGTGATCGGCGAGGCCCCAGGACTCCCGGGGCTTGGCGGGAGCTCGGAGACCACGGCCCGGGAGGGAGAATGTGAAAGTGGCATTCCTAAACCAGCCCCTCCCTGTTTATAAACCTTAGCAGTAGAAGGGTCATTCTGCCCGATTTTATTTATTTTAAGCGAATTTAGCTCACACCTAATTACACCGCTGCGGTCGAATTTCGAGTTAGAATGAGAATTAATATATTACTAAAAGTAAAAATTAAAAATTAAAATTAAGGGAAATAGAATATATCTAATAATTTAATATAAGATAATATAAATACTTACCAACTTGCTAAAAATGGAAGATTTGCTAAATTAAGAAACATCTTAAAATTAAGAAATATCTGAGAATTGTTGAGCTGCAATTTGGTTTGAGAACACAAACCCAGTTCAATATACAAAACTACTCAAGGAGGGTCAAGGAGGATAATCTCCTCGGCCCTGAGTTACTGGAGCTAATTCCATGGTTTTGGGTGCGATTGTTGATCTGGCTCCTCGGTGTTGAATTGAAGCGGTGGTTTGCGGTGGGTGTTGATGGCAAGACGATATATCTTCATCTCCATGGGTAATTACTCCTTGCATTTCTGGACAACGTGTTTTCACGCACAACGTCAATTGAAACAACTTCGCCAGAAATTTGATTTTCAGTTTTCTAACGCTCATGTTTGTTGTTCAAATGAAGATGTTAAACTCCCAGTCATGTTGCAAAGGTTAATTTTGGGTTCCATTAGGCAATTTATTATTGCGTGGCCGGTGGCGAGGAAATGGTCTTCCACACAAGATGATTGGTACATGATTGGGTTCACTGGAACTTGGTGCAGTGTCCAGTACCACAAAATCTACTGGGTAGTAGAATTTGTCTATCTTCACTAAGACATCCTCGCTATCCCCTTAGGGATTTTCAGCGATCTATCGGCTGATGAGTGTGATGTTGGTGAGGTTTAAGTTCACCTAGACCCTAGCGTATGAATACGGCATTAGGTTCACATGGCTCCTAAATCAAGCAAGGACTTTTCTATGCAATTCCACCAATATTGACTGAAATTGTGGCCAGGAGATCGGGGATCTTTGTATTTGACGGAATTATTTGCTTTGGATTATGCCTTGATATGTTCGGTGAAATGCTTTCTTCTCGATACCCTAATCCCTTCTTGATTGTGCAAAGATCTTTCAAAAAATTTGCACTCAGCGAGGACAGATTTCCAAATTAGGTCCGGTAAAGTATGTTAACCTTTACTTGCCTTAAGACCTACAAAATCTTGCTTCTTGAGATACCTTCTTCTTTCCTCTAAGTGCTTGTGGAAATGGAGTGGTATCGCGGTATTTGATTGAATCCTCCTTTAGAATATGCTCGTTTGCAATTCTTCTCCACTGCTTGGATTCTTCAACGGACTTTGGCATAGGGTTGATCGACCTCTTTTCCACTTCTCGGGGTGGGTTATGGCCTTAACCTCTCGTCCATTCTGAATTGTTGGATAATCCTACCTCATGAATTCCTTTGGGTTTGGTTTGTTTGTAGAGGAACCTCCCTGCTTTCTTGTACCTCAGCGACTTGTTGATCTTGGTGATTGAATCATGGGTTATCAATTTTACAGGTTGAGATTGCTCGAGCCCGTCTATTCTTTGTTCAATGTATTCTGCGGTATCAATTCTTTGTGCCAAATTGCACATTGATTCCCTTTTTGTTCCTCGACAGTTCGCTGCCACTCAAATTCAAAATGGCTCCGGGAGATGAGGATGGTGGGTACATTGTGGTTTGGCAGGGGAATGGCGGGTTTGGCTCTGGGAGTACCCATATGGGGTTAGGTCTCCATGCAAGGTGGGAGTGATTCCTCAATTGGAATTGTAGGTATTTCCATATGGAGCATTGGTTACACACATTGTGGCTTGGTGTCTACGGTGTTTGCACATTCGACATCAAATCCTTCAGCACAGCCAAGACCATAGCACATAGTTGGATGCCGCAGGGGATTGGAAATTGGTGCAAGTTGGACTGAAGCGGATTGTCGATCCTTGCATGCACCTCTTGGGCTGTTTACCTTCAAGCTCCTCTACTTTCCTAGCTAGGGTTGAAATCACAGCTCTCATCCTATTTCTTCGAGCTGATGCGTACATCCCACCCCTTTGGTTATTTGGTGGTCTCATCTATCCAATTCTCTAGGGTTAGGTTCATCTGACCCTTAGAAGTTTCAGCCATCAATTTAAAAAATCCATGGCTTCATCGGGATGTTTGCTTAAAAAGTCTCCCCGCATGGTTTCTAGAGGCGCCTCATGGCGGGGCATACCACCATGAAGTGGTTCACCCGACATCAGTATCAAACCCATGATGTGGGCATGCGCTGATGGTTTCCATAAATCTTTCCCGACCTTGGTAAAATCTCACCATCATGAGTACGCAAAAAGTGTAGATTTGTCTTTTCAAATTATTGGTTTTATGAGCACTGAAGAACTTCTTGAGTGCACTACTTGACTCGGCCCAGCATTCCAATGATTACAGGCCTCGATAGGTTGAGCCCATATCTTGGCTTGCCATCGCTTCAGAGTCAGTAAAATGCCTTTAGCGACAAATCCATGTCCATCATACAGCGCTTGATGAGTGCAAACCTCCTCAAAATCCCTAACCACCAGTGTATGGATTTTCATTTTCCATCTGTGATATGTGGGGAGTAGAGGTACCAAATATGGCCTCACTGCTACATCTTCAACAGGAGGAATGATACAGGATGGGGCACTAACTCTAGGAGGGTGGATGTGATCCCTCATGGTTCTATAGGCATTTGGATTCATGGGGGTTCTGATTCCCAGGCTATTGTTCTCGGTATGGGATCATAGTATGGGTTGGTGCGCTAACCTCACTAGTGAATTGAGTTATTGTACTATCCTATGCGATCTACACGATGTGTCTACACATCCACATTTGTTGCGTAAACACATTTACATAATTTAGAGACAACAAAGAGCAACTACAGAGCTTAAAAAGATTAAAATTGATATAACAAAAATTAAAACTATTTGAATGAAAAAGCGAAGCTTGATGCGATTCTTGCTAAGTCTTTGAAACCTCGGCGATTCTTGCAATGGCGGCTGCAAAAGAATTAAAAGGTTACCTTCACTTGTGATGTTGATCAAGTACATGACTTACCATTAGTAGTTTAGCTTGCATCCGGAAGCAGCGCCATTTGATTCATGCCACGATGGTGAGCTAAAATCAACAAAATTTATATACACCCTAAGTTCCTACTCTTTGTAGTAGTCGTTTCTTTGCTTGAGTATAGTGGTCTAGGGTCGAACACGGGATGGGTTTCATCTAAAAATGGTTTGCATCGGTGGCAGAAGGTAAGGCTTTCTATTTGGACTCTTTGGGTGTGTTTGAACGATTAGAATGGTTTAGGCGAGAATTGTAAGCGAAGTAAAGTGAAAAGTTAACTTTGAAGAAATTAGGTACTAACGGCAGGATTAGGGCAGAGCAAATTGTCCTCGGGTTTATCCTCGCGTTATGACAAATGCGACCTATAGTCCATGGCATAGCGGGATCCTATATTTAACTGAAGCCTCACCCATGAAACAACTCCATTTGAGTCAATACAGGTAGCATGCGGGTTATGGCCCCTTCTTGTTTGAAACCCCTAACATTCAATATCATCTCGGAGGGCGCAAAGACCATCTAAAGAACACTGCTTGGTACATACATCACTAATTATACCTTTGTATTCTAAAGCATGGAGAGTATTATTGGCCAAATCAATAACATTAAATGCTATGCAACCCTAATTTGAGAAACCCAACATATAAATATCATTTTAAAGGCTCGTAAAGACCATCTAAAGAATCACAGTACCTCTCTCACTGAATATGCACTGGATCCTAAAGCATGGAGAGTATTGGCCACATTAATGACATTCAATGTTCGCGCAACCATGTTTGAGAATATAAGGGCCATAAATACACACTACCTTGGCTTTTAGTACAAGGGACAACATGCATATGCCCCACCACCAAGCTAAGCTTCCTTCCTCTTTAGAAAGGAGGCTTAGCCCAGAAGCATCTCTTGAGTTGTCATCCTCGAGAGGGGGGTGTTTAGCCCGGCTAGAGAAAGTAAGAAAGAGGAGAGAGAAGAGAGGAAGCCAAAACTGAAATAAAATCACAGACTTTATTTACAAAATGAAAACTTACAAAATAATATTATACTCTCAAATTGTTCCAAGAATTGTTACTTAGGTTACAAAACAAGGAGGGGCTTATATGGGGCCACCTCAAGGCATGAAAATACCAAAAAACCTATGAAATTGGCTAAGTTATAGGACAATTAAGTAATACACCAAGTTTGGAGGCGTTTTGGCATTAATTACAAAGCATGACGAGGCATCAATTTTCGCTAGGCTGAAGAATTTCGCTAATTAGCGAAATCAAGCAGTCTAAGCGAAAACAAAGAACC
>JAEQBH010006890.1:0-262739 GCA_016808115.1 Tetrastigma voinierianum | reverse complement strand
CTCTCTAAATCTTTTGATTTACAACAATTTGATAATAATTCTTGGGTCAAATATAAATTTTTGTAATTGTAGTACTGAAAAATTTGAGTTTTAGACGGAAATAATAATAAAAAAATGATTAAATTAGTTTAAAAACCAAACTAATTATCAAAATAGTGCCAATATGACAATGATAATTAGAAATATAAAAGTGAACAAAATTATTAAGCGAAACTTTTATGAGCGATAATAATTGAAACTTTGCTCAAAATCTATTGTCGTAAACAAATATTAAGCTATAAAACACTTTTAATAAGTGAATGACGAATATTTGATAATTTATGAATTTTAATTATCACTATTCATGATAACGATATTACACAATATTTTTATTTTTAATTCAAATTTTAAATTAATTTAAAATTTTTTTCAAAAAAATTATTTTAGTCTAAAACTTGAAAATTTGTTCCAACCTTTAAGAAAAGGTCTACTTTTAAAATTCTAGGTACGAGGATAACCGAGGTCAACAAAAACAAAGATATTGAGCCTTTAAAAAAAATAAAAATTCAGTAATTATATATATTTTTAGTAAAACCTATTTTAGAATTAATATTCATCGTCTTGCTGTACACGAAAGACGGCGACGGTGGCCAAACACTCGTGACCATGCATCTTCTTCCTCAGCTGCTTTTCACTAAAATGCGCTCTAAGGACAGGATCTCCTATTTCTACGACAGTTCTGTTCAGATTTGTTTTTTATTATAATTATTTGAAATTCTTTACTATCCCTCTGTTTTGGTTCGAAACCGAACGAAAGCAAGACAAAAAGGAAAAAGTTTTATGGGAAGATGTTAATGTTATTTCAGGATAAGGATTTTTGGGGAATGGAGGAGATTCAAGAGTCCAAAATTTTAAACATTTTCTTGGAAACCAAACAAAGTTTAAAGGCCTAAGCTTTTGAGATTTATCGGTGTTTTAGAGGTTTGATTGGGTGTTGCAGGTGATGTGGGAAGTGTGTACTTTGGGCCCAACCATCCAATGAAGCCGCACCGGCTTTGTATGACTCACCATCTCGTACTGGCTTACGAACTTCACAACAAGATGGAAATCTATGTTAGTTTTGGAAAATTGCATTTTTTTTCCCTGATTTATTTTCATTTAGTGGCCTAATTTTGATTTTTGATTTTTGATTTTTGTTGCAAATACGAAGAGGCCTCACAAGGCATATCCAGTTGAGCTTGCGCAGTTCCATTCTGCAGATTATGTCGACTTTCTGCATCGGATAACACCTGACACACAACATTTATTCTCGAATGAATTGGCAAGATGTATGAGTTGTTTTATTACTTCGTGCTGACTGAATTACTGTTCCTTCTTTATGCATCTGTTCTTGTCGATATAGCAGGTGAAAATATTTTTGAACATATATTGTTATCCTTAACAACACAATCTGAATCATACTTTTCTGAGTTGAAATATTATAGAAAAGGTTTGTGGGATGCTAGGTTTTAGTTGTTCACCTTATTAGCTTGAACTGTGATTATTTGCGATCTGCCATGACTTTGTACTGAATTGTCAAGTTAATGTGTTAATTATCATGTGCAGTTGTTGAATTAACTAAATTACTGCTGTGTTTCAATTGTACAATTTTCCATATAGACAGATAGGATTATGGCTTTTGTTTGTAACTATCAAGGAAGTTCTGTAGTTTTTGTTGTTTGATACTTGGGGATACCTTCTAGTAGTTGGGATCACATGGTCTTGTGATTCTACACTTTCTATGCGTGACAGTAAAACTGAAGATCGTCTGCTTCTGGGCAGGTCATTAAAGCATGTTGTCTGCTTTAAGCCTATATAGAATTTCGATTGTGCAATTTTCATGCATGTTTTCTGTTTGAGTATCTCTTTGTATATTTGCACTATTTTTCTTTCTACTTCAAGGGATTAATTTTGTGTGCAAGCAAACTCTTTAGCCTAATATGAAATTAGTCAAATCCCATAGAATTCCAATTAAAGTTTTAAGGTTTATGATGCAAAGTTTCACTTTATTCCTTTCTTTCTCCAGATAATCTTGGGGAAGATTGCCCTGTCTTCGAAAATTTATTTGAGTTTTGTCAAATTTATGCTGGTGGAACAATAGGTATGTTCAACCTTAGCATTGCGGTTATGCATGTTTTGTCATCTTAACCAAGCATTGTGGTTTGTAAGCAGACGCTGCTCGCAGATTAAACAATCAGCTTTGCGACATCGCTATAAATTGGTCTGGTGGATTGCACCATGCGAAGAAGTGTGAGGCATCTGGATTCTGTTACATTAATGACTTGGTTTTGGGGATTTTGGAGCTTCTAAAACATCATGCCCGTGTTCTTTATATTGATATTGATGTGCATCATGGTGATGGTGTAGAAGAAGCTTTTTATTTCACAGACAGGTTGTGTAACCTTCCTATTTTGTTATTAATTCTTTCTTTCTTTTTTTATTTTTTTATGATAAGTTATTTTGTTATTAATTATTAATTCTGACTATGACTGGGATGGTAAAGGTAATGGAGAAATTAAATGTAATATAAAAGTTCAAATTGTTCAATATAGTCAATACCATTGCTGGTTGCTTTTACTTCCAGCTTTTTCAATTTTATCATTTTCTGGTCATGTCTGATTCGTAGATGAAAGTTCTTGATTCAATCTGACATAAAGTAGTTGAGGACAATTTTTTCTACATGAAATTGATCCACTGAAAAGGGTGTACACAGAAGTAGATTTATGGAGAGTTACATGATTTTTTGTAACGCAATTTAAATTGATCGAATTCAACATGGCAGGGTGATGACTGTCAGTTTTCACAAGTACGGGGATATGTTCTTTCCTGGAACGGGTGATGTTAAGGTATGTCTCTAACACTTTGCCCTCTACTTTTGGTTTTCCTTCTAGTAAGTTGGTTGATTTCTGCAATGGGTCATTTCCTATGCTCCATTGGTCAGTTTCACACAGCCTTTATCTTAGCCTCATTTGTTTTCTCATGTTCAACTTATAATCTCTTGTTCTTTTTAGAGAGCATACATTTGGTTACTAGGGTTCTAAATTCCTTTAATGCGTTTTGTAAATTAGGTAGTAGTTTTGGTTGTTCAATCTTATCAGTTATGAGCTCAGAGATCATAGTTATTGTATGATATTTTGACGTTTACCATTCCCTTTTTGGTTATTTCAAAAGTTGAGAATCTGTTATATCACACTGTTTTTTTAAAAGATTTTGTTCCCTCTTCTGAATCCCATCATTCTCCTTGTGCCCTGCCTTAAAAGATATCAGCTGTAACTAGTGGAAACTAACAACAAAATGAAATTCTTATGAAGTGTAAAATTTACATCCCAGAGGATATATATTCATTCCAGTATAAAACCTATGTGATATTACAGTGTAATGCCACTTGACTTGACCCTGAGTAACACAAAACATTTGTTAGGATTGAAGAACGAAACATTTGTTAGCCTAAATTTCCATCCCTCAGGTAGTATCTTCAAATGAAGAAATTTTGCTTTAATACCAAAATTAATATAAGACAAGCCTATGATGGTTGTCTACAACCAATTGAGTGTATTATAACTTTGATCTTTTAGGATTTAAGAAGTGGAGAAGGGAGATAAAAATTCTGAGAATGAGGAAGAAGTTGAATAAAATATAGGAAAAGGAAAGAAAAGACAAGAAAAAAAAATAGAAGTATTGGAGTTTCATTAGTTTTATAGGAGTCTCACTTGGAAGAAAATTAATGGAGTCTCACGATTGGCAATTGTAAAGTATATATAAACAATAATCCATTAATGCCATTTACATTAATTTTTCTTGTTTATTGGCTTTAGAAAATCCGAAAGTTTCAACAAAACAATGAAAAGGCAAACCTAGAAACTAAGTAGGATTGTTAATCTTCCCTCAAACTATTAATTCTCTTGTTTTTTTTCCTAAAAAAAGGAAAGAAATCAGAGACCTTTTTTTTGAGTAGCTTACTGTGTAGAAACTTTGTATAATAAAGTTTCTAATAAAGAAGACTTTTGGATTTAAAGACTCAAAAAAGATTAGTTTAGAAAACAACTAGTTTAGAATTTCTTCTAAGGAGGATTCTAAGGCTTTCCTTTTTATCTTTTCTTTATTACGCCCTCTTGGACTCACCCCATCAGTGTATGTGCACTGTAAATGCAAATATTTTTCTTTATCATTTTGTAACTATAAAAAATTAAAAAAAGTATATGAATAATCTAAAATATAAATATTATGAAGAAACTATTATGCAAATTATCCATATGTTGACCATTTATATTTTGATTGGAAAAATGATCTTCTTGAACATTGAACTCCACACTGATAAGTTTGGAATACATTTAGTAGTAAGCTTTGACAGGCATCTAACTTTTTATGCTGAAAGTACCTGTAGCCTTTGTTTTGTCTTTTAACAACGGATTTTAAATTTTGGTTTCAAGCATTTCAATAAGCACAAAAAAGGAAGAAAGTATGGATGTGAACTCGGAACAGCCACTACATATATACAGTGCATCATGAGATGCTGCTTGACCTGAGAACACTTTGGTGGTGTCTACTATGATTTTGTTTCCTCCTTCTAGATTATAGCCAAACAAATGACCTAATGAAGATTGAAATGAAAGCCTTGTCCCTTTTTGGGAACTAGATTACCTGAAATATTCCTTACTCATTAAGATTTCAGACAAGTTATTCATAAGCTTCTTAGAATCATGTTCATCAATGTCGTCTACTCCCTTCCTGTAGGTGCTAAGGCCACTGCAATGCTCATCTTCTCATCAGCAAACTGACTCATCTACAGGAACATGAATTAACCTTAAAATGCTTCTATAACTTGTTTCGAAATTTATGTTATCAATATTTTTATGTTGCGTTTTTATCTTTTCCCCTAAACAAAGCCTCTCTAATTTGCGTATTGTCCTGTTTATGTCTGCTTGGCAAATAAAGACATGATCTCTCTCCATCCCTTCAGTTTGCCACAAAGAACATCCCCTAAATTGTTTCTCATCACTGTTCTCCGAGAGCCTTATAACTATTGAATCATTTCCTTGGATATGTTTAAGGTTATATATTGCTATCATTTAAACCCTCTTTGCGTCTTACTAATTAATTTTTCATAGTACTTCATTTCAACCCTCACTGTTTCCATTGAAATTCTTGCTAAGCTTGTATAATTCATCAATGTTCTTGCACTTGTAAATCAGAAACATTGTAGAGTTGGAAACTTATTGGAGTTCTTTTCCATTAATAGCCTACTTACTGAAAATAATTTGTTATCATTATTTTTGTTGGATGTTGAATTTCTAGGACCTTAAGGGCATGAATGACATCACGAAAAATTTACTCTTTGTTGGCTTTGTAATCCAGCTGTATTGATGTGCTTCCCAAATCACACTGCATGGTTGGAAAATCATGTAGCATGCGCACTAGGGATTCTCCATTCCCACCCCACCTAGTATAAGAAAGGGAATGTGGTGTGAGTGAGGAATAAATTTACAGGCGAGGATAGGTACTGGGGAGCCCTCCTTGACCTTGACCTTGTCCTTCCCCTGCCCTGCCTCACTCCATTTACATTGCTACATAGTACGATAGAATGGGGTAGTGGAGCTTTGGTTTAGGCATGAGGTTTGGCTTGGTCTTGTGCAGTTTCATTTGGTTTGGTTTTAAGTGATAGTCTTTTTTATCTATGTGTTTGTTATGAGCTCTTACCATTATCAGTTTTTTTCCCATTGTAGAAAGCAAAAGAAAGGGAAGATTGGGGGAAGAAATTCCTTGTGATTTTCTAGAGTGATCTTAACATGTATCATCTGAGAGCTAGATATACAATTGGTATGTCAATCTAACATTCCTAATTAGTTTCACAACTTACAAGTATATATTGACATTCTATAACACTTCCCCTCAAGTTGGAACATAGATGTTAATCATGCCCAACTTGTTACATAGATAAGTAACTCGATCCTTTCTTAGGGCTTTTGTGAAAATATCACTTGATTGTTCTCTAGTACCTACGTATCTATGAGATCCAGTTGTATTTTCTTGCGGATGAAAATAATGACTCATGAAATCTGATTAGACCTGATGTGGAAGCGAGCTTGGTTGTCATAGGAGGTTTGGCTGGAATGGAAGTCTTAATACATACTTCCATCAAGAGTTGTGAAATCCACATGATTTCACACAGATTGTGCCATTGCTTTGTATTCTGATTTTGCACTTGAACGAGAAACCACATTCTGTTTCTTACTTTTCCATGAGACTAGATTCCCTCAAACAAAGACATAGTAACCTATAGTGAACCTCTTGTCCTCTTTAGATACTGCGCAATTAGCATCCGTGAAACACTCAATTCTATTATGACCATGATATTATATAAAATACCACGTCTTAGGGCTCCTTTCAAGTAACATAGGATCTGTTCAATTGCCCAATGCTCAACTGTTAGAGAGGACATCATTGTCTTACAACATTGACTGAGTGTGCAATATCAGGACGTGTTACTGTAAGGTAGTTCAGCTTCCCAATCAGTCTTCTATATCTCTCGGGGTCCCCAAACAATTTGCCTTCTCTAGTAAGATGTAGGCTTTGTGCCATAGGGGAGTTACATGGCTTTGACCCAATTTTTCCGTTTCAGACAATAAATCCAACACATATTTCCTTTGAAATAAAAAGATTCCATGTTTGCTCCTCGCAGCTTGGCGCTAAGAAATCTTTAGCATGCACTAAATCCTTTGTATGGAATTGGCGTGAAGAAAGGGCTTAAGTGATATATACTTGCCATATCACTCTAGTCTGACAATATCATCTATACCTGACTAACAAGATGATACTGCTTCGAATTTACGTAAAGATAAACCCGATTAGATTTTCTCTTCACCGCATGCGAAGCTTTTCAATTACTTGACTAAATTTGCAAACCATGGCTGATGGACTCTGTTTGAAGCCATATAAGGATTTATGGAGCGAAAAATCTGATCTCCCGCGGGCAACAAACCTTGAAGTTTCTCCATATAAACTTTTCAGAATCGTGAGAAAAAGCGATCTTAATATCAAGGCTGGTGGAGGTCAGACCATTAATTGAAGCTCTTAGAGATATAAATAGTGAACGTAAATTAAATGCTTGTGATAGGGAGAAGATTATCGAGAATAGTCCACCCCATGAGTGCAGGCATACCAGCATCAGCGAGGCGTGCTTTGACTGGCAAGCGAGGCCATGAATTAAACTTTACTTTGTAGCCACCGGATGACGACTGATGGCTTTTCCGTGGGTAAGACTACGAATCCATGTGTATAATTTAATCGATTTAAAGCTTGCATTTCTTCCACCATGGCATTACGCTTGACTAGGTGGGGATAAAAGCCTCCGCGGATGAGTGTTAGGAAGAGATAGAATCTAGGGATGCGATAAAAGAACGAATGTGATGTGAAATGGTTCTCATTAACGAAGTGGGTGAACACATTGGCGTTTACCTTCTGAAGAGCAATAGGAAGATCATCACGAGGCGGATCTAATGTCGAAGTTCTTGGTGTTAGACTTGAGACTAGGGTTTTTAACCCAGTATGCACAGTAATGGGAGGTTTAACAGGAATGAGAGCTGGAGTAGGAACTGGTAAGGAAATATAATAAACCAATAAATCATCACCATCCCTTGGACTCGTAACAGTAGATGAAAGGGAAACCAGTGTTTTAAAAGGTATTTTTTAGGCGTGCCTTAAAGTACGCCTCAACACGAAGATTCCTTTCCCCAAAAAGCCTCGGCGTTAAAAAAAGCCTGACACCAGAAAGCATGCGCCTTTGTTAAATGACCCGACTCTCTAAAGGTGTTCGAGCATGGGATTTGGGTTCAATATGAATATCGTGCTTGACACCCACCCTCCGTCTGACGTACCGTGCACGTGGAGGCGCGAGAGTCAGATTATGGACTTTGAATAAACATGGGGATTAAATTGCGAGGAGAGGATTGAGTAGGGACCTCTCTGCCAAACCAGAGCTACGATACCATGTTAAATGACCAACTCTCTAAAGCTGAGAGCTTGTAGGATTTGGGTTTAACTCATAGATATCATGCTTCAACGGCCTTCTTGATTGAGGCTTAGCAGCGCCAGGCGTCGCCTCTCACGAGGAAAGAGCGATACGCCTCATGGGAAGGCGATAGGGCTTAGAACAAATAAAAATAAAAACCCTAAATCGGCGACATATAAACGAAATCATTTAGGGCGACATATATACGAAATGAGTGAGATATCATTGAAATTTCTAAAGAAATATCGTTAAAAATAGAGGAAAAAAAAAAGTGGCATGAACCTGGAGAATTTGGGACACGGGTGTTATTTGTAGAGATTTAATTTGAGCAGGAGAATGTGCTACGGTGGAAAAAGAGCGAGAAAGAAGAAAGAGGGGATATGAGAAAAAAAAAAGAGTGGGCCAGTTCAGGGCTGTAGAAGAAAGGGAAGAAAGAAGGCGGTATGCAGGGGGAGAGAGAAAAAACAAAAATTAAAAAGAAAAAGAAAGGGGCGGGGGAAAGTATTTTTAAAAAAGTTGCCAATTATAAAAATACAAAAAAGCTACGGAGGTTCAACCCTCCTTAGCCCTAATATTTGTTTTTTTGAAAAAAAGGGTTTTTTAAAAATATGGCACTTGTACAATTCAAAAAAAAAAAATATATATATATATGGCACTTGTTTCAAAAAAAAAAAATGGCACTATATGATAAATATTTTTGCTTAATAGCTTTTCATTTTACGAAAAAGGGTATACATCTAAATGAATTTTACTCTTAAAAACAAAACAAATGATATATTTTTAGAATAATTTAATTGTTTTTCATCTTGTCTTTTGTTAATTATTTTTAAAAATAATTGCATAGATATCTTGAAAAATAAAAAATAAAAATGTTAAAGATAAAATTATTTTAAAATTTCTAAAATTTAATATATTATAAAATATTTATTAAATTATTTTATGCTATTTTATTTTATTTTAATATATTATAAAATATTTATCAATTATATTTGTAGTCCCAAAACTACGACTCAATGCTTTGAGGCTTACGTCTACTTCTCCTGAAACATGAAAATGCCTACGCGTGCGCTTTACTTTAAAAATAGTGAAAACGGGGGTGATGCCAATCGCGGCTTGTCGGTGAATCTGAAAGTAGCGTCGAAGGGTGAGACGATAACACAAACATGGCTTCGCCTCTCGTATGCTTCGCCTTTAAAAACATTGAGAATCTAAAACCCTAGAAATAGGTGTTCAAACACACCCCTCCATGGCTGACCCTCTTGCACGTCGAAAAACAACTTAACATTGCACAGAAATTCTCTGAGTCGAGCCACATGCTCTAATACCATGTAGAAAAAGAAAAAGAAAGGGGAGAAGATTATGGGATGAAATTCCTTGTAATTTTCCATTAGATGCTTGCTTTTATGTATATATATGCAAAGGCTAGATATATACAATTGGTAGGTCAATCTAACATTCCTAATTAGTTTCACAACCTACAAAGTATATATTTACATTCTATAACACCCATGTTTGGAAATGTGGTTACAATTAGTTCTAAGCCTTATTCAATCTAACTTGGAGGGGTATTTGTTGATGTGTTACATTCTGAAGGAAATGGGAGAAAGAGAAGGAAAATTTTATGCCATAAATGTCCCACTGAAGGATGGAATAGATGACACTAGCTTTACTCGACTTTTCAAAGCGTAAGTTGTGGTAAAATACCTAACTTCATGATTGATGTGATTTATTCATTTATTTTGTTGTTAAATTGTGTTTAGTCTAAAATTTTTGCTTGCAAATGTCTGTTATGTAGATTATAGCCAAGGTTGTTGAAACTTATCAGCCAGGTGTCATAGTTCTTCAATGTGGGGCAGATTCTCTGGCTGGGGACCGCTTAGGCTGTTTCAACCTCTCCATTGATGGTGCGGATCTCCTTGTAATTGAAGTGTTTCTCCTTTTTGTCCATGGTTACAAATTCAAATGTTTTTATGTTTTTTAAAACATTTTTCAAGTATAGAACATTCTATTGCTCATCCCTTTGTTGGAAGTATCTAATCGGGTTGTGTTAGTAATATGTGCACTTGGATTGTATGTTTTCTTGCTGGTGTATTGCAACACTAATTGACGGGGCATGCTGAATGTGTTGAGTTTGAAATTCAATTTGCCCTTACTGGTATGCTTGTAATTTATACTAATTTTACATTGTTATTCACTATTTTCATACATAGGTAATGGTATTCTTTTTCCTCTTCCCTCACTTTTTTTATTGCAGGTTACTGGTGGTGGTGGATACACAAAAGAGAATGTTGCTCGATGTTGGACTGTTGAAACAGGAGTTCTCTTAGATACAGAACTTCCCAATGGTATGTTAAGATGAACATTCTTTTAATTGTTTTCTAATGTCCTCTTGCTTGATTTATGATATAAATAACTCTTCTGAAACTTTTTTTTGACAGTTAATGATCAGATAATATAATTTAGGCTTTCAAAACTAAGGTTTAAATTATAGGTGTTTATATTATAGTTTTTTTTTATTACTTTTGGGATGCGGACATGGAACATCACAATGAATTTATTTTTTACAAATATGTGCAATTTATCATAATTCGATCGGAGTATATTTTTTCAATTAGTTTCTCAGACTGAAAATGTAAGCACCTCGACATGATACAGCTCCCTCCTTCTCTCATTAGATTGATGGAAGCGATCTTTTTGTTTTAGGAAAATTAAAAAAAATGCAATCAATTTAAAATGATCAATGAAATTTGGTTGACCTGGAAATGTGTGTCCCATAGATAGGAGAAAAGAAGGGGGTTGTGGGTGTTGAGAATCATAGGATATTCTTAGAATATCATCTGATTTATTCCCTTCCTTTCTTGTACAATATTTGTCCTTCCTTTCTGTACTCGATTTGTTTCCTTTTATGTCTTCCTGATGTATATAAGTAGATAGGTCCTGTACTATTCAACTCACTCATTCAATCAATAAGAAAAACATTGTTTTCTTATATTTCTTCACATGGTATCAGAGCCATGGAAGGCTTGGGTTAGGGTTTTGCCATGGTTCCAACTCTAGCTACCCATCTAGTGGTCGTATCGCACTCTGGCCAACTCACCTCCATCTCTGGAATCCTCCGCCTCCATCAGACCACCTCGGTTGTCGGGAAAATTTTCCGATGAACTTTTCCGGCGACTACTCCATCTCCGATCAGCGACCCCACCACTTGGTGCGCCGAGACCTAATCTACCCGTCAAGAGGAACCTCGGCATCAACCAGTGATCGATGTGCCTCCACGCGCCGATCTTCTCTTTGACAAACGTGTGGGCGTGTGTGAGCGCGTGAGTCACTCTCCGGCTGACGTTAGCCCATCGCTGACACTGTAGTTGTGAGTTTGCGGCTTTTTGTCCTCAATGACTAGCAGTTCATACTGTTGCGCCATCTCGATCATTAGTCACTTGGGTGTAAGTGATTCGGCTGGATAGACCCTGTGGTCACTCTTGGTAACCTTTTTTGTTTATTCAAAAGTTTATTTGATTGTTTTCTCCTATATGGCTGTCAAAGGGAGCTCGTCTTCACCTTCGAGAGTTATTCTTACGCCCAACGAGTATAAGGAGTATAAACACTGCACTCAAGCAACCAAATCTACATCCATTTCGTCTGTTGTCTAGACTGGTAATGCCTCTGCTTGCCTTTCACATTCATCTGGACCATGGATTCTGGATTTTGGAGCCTACGATCGTATTTAAGTAATAAGGATCTTTTCTTCCTTACTATTATAATGTGGATCATGGCAGTAAATTTATGGAATCGATTCGACAAGTCCTCTTTCTTCCATATCCCTTATTTACGTCGCTATGTATGCGGTTTCTATTTGTAAAGTTATTTCGTGTGTCCTTAATTGTTTGATTACCTTTTCTGATAATTCTGTCACATTGGAGGACCAAAGTATGGGGAGGATGATACTCATTAAAAAAAAAAAAAAAGTATGGGGAGGATGATTGGCATAGGACGTGAGTTTCAGGGCCTCTTTCATCTCAGCTCGTTTTCATCTTCCACTGCTTGCACTTCCATGGAGACTCCTCTCCTTATTCATAGTCACCTTGGTTATCCGAATATTTCCAAGTTTCAAATAATTATGCTCGTTGTACTTGGCTATTTTTAATGAAAACTTGAGCTGAGTTATTCTCTATTTTCTAGAAGTTCCATCTTGTGAAGTTCGAACTGATTTAATACTTGATTCGTATCCTATGGTGATAATGCCCGAGGAATATCTTTACGGACCATTCTCCCTCTTTTGTTCTCCACATGGGATTCTTCATCGATCCTCTTGCGCTTGCTCCTCGATAGAATGGAGTGGTGATCATGAAACGATCATTAGTTAGAAGCAACACTCTCCTACTCCACATCACAGTTCTCAGCGACGTTTGCACAGGGATCTTGCACTAACCACTTGTTTGATCAATCAAATCTCAAAGTCATCGGAGTCTTACATGATAAAATCCCTCATTCCATTCTTTTTCCAAACTAGCCTCTCTTTTGCCTTCCCCCTCATGTATTTGGTTGTGTTTGTTTTGTCCATATTCTTACTCTTGACCAAGACAAGCTCTCAGCCAAAGTCACGAAGTGTGTCTTCCTCGGTAATTCATTGACAAGGATATCATTCTTTGCCTATCGTCATGATACTTTAATCTCTCATGATCATCACATTTTAAAGAACATACATTGTTCCCTCCGCCCACCCTCTTAGTTAATGTCCTTATCCACCTCTTCTTAATCCGAATCCGGATACCTTATCACTGTGCCTCCAGAGCTCTCACCTCGACCATTGCAGAGTTTATCACTCGTCACCCTTGTGCGACAGGATTGTGACTCTAAATCTCTATGGCTCCTCCTCTAGTGTCCCGGTCTTCATAGGTCTCACTTCAATCTTCCCATTCTTGGAGTGCACCTTGGTACTCATTCCCTCTCGTTCCTCTCGTAACCCCCAATCCTATTTATGAATTTCGACTTATCATCGCTTATCTTGTGTATTTTAACTTTTATTTATTGTCTTATTTCTCTTCTAAGCGCTGCATGAGGCCCTCTCTCATTGGTTGAAACAAGCAATGATTGAAAATCAACTCTGCATTTCTTGGCTATGAGACTGATCACCTTACTTCTTCAGTAAGTCTCACGGTTGGTTGTCGTTGGGTTTATGCACCCAAGATTGGTTCGGATGGCGGGTGGATCGTCTTAAGACTGTTTAGTTGCGAGGGTATGCTCGGATATATGGCCCATTCTTATGGCCTTTTTTTCTCACGATGCAAGATGGCTTCCATTCGTCTTCTCTTATCTATGACCGCTATGAGCTCTTGGCCCTTGTATCAATTGGACCTTAAGAATGCATTTCTCCATGGCGACCTCGCCGAGGTGGTATATATGGAGAAATCGCCTGGATTTGTTGCTTAGGGGGAGTTTGGTTTGGCATGCAGACTATGTCGTTCCTTATGGCCCTCGCGGGTCCCCTCGAGCTTGGTTTGGCGGCTTTAGCCTACGTGAGTACGAGTTCGGTTTGACTCGGAGTACATCGAGACCCTCTGTCTTCTATCATCTGGCCACATCATCGGGACGATTGCATCTATGCGATTGTTTATGTGGATGATATTGTTACTCCGAGGCGTGATCGAGAATGGTATTCGGAAACTTCGCGACATCTCTTTATGCATTTCAAGCCAAAAAGACTTTGGGGAACTCAAGTGCCCATTCTAGGGATTGAGATGGCTGTCGGTCCGGTGTGGTTATGTCTCGGAGGAGTAATAATCTTGGATATATTGGAGCTTGGTATGCTAGGTATGGCTTTAACATGAGGTCTCTATGGATTCGAATGTCAAGCTTGTACCTGGACAGGGGGAGCCTCTCCAAGATCTAGGGAGATATCGATGATTGATGGGAAGACTAAACTACCTCACCATCACCCGACCGGACATTTCCTTTCCTGTGAGTGTAGTTAGTCCAATTCCTATGATCCTCATGTGATAGTCACTAGGATCTTTATGATGTGTCTCAGTTATATCGAGGAACCTTTGGTAGGTGAGTGTTATATATAAAGCGAGGGGTCACACCCTAGATTATTGGATATTGTGACGAAGATTGGCGGAGACTCACTTTGTAGATGGTCTCCCACTTCGAGGATATTATTGTATTTATTGGAGCAACAATATCTTAGAAAGTAAGCTTAGGGGATGTAGTGGCTAGATTACAGTCTTTGGCGAGTATTGAGCTATGACTTTGGCAACTTGTGAACTATATGGAGCAACGAAGCTAACCGGGAGCTAAGATTTGGGAAGGATGGTAGGATGGCCCGGCAGTGGTGAACGAGTGGCCCTGCAGCGTTCTTCTGGCCGGTCTTTCATGAGAGGACCAAACATATTGAAGTGGACTGTCACTTCATTCGAGAGAAGATTACCTTAGGATGCATGACTACCAGTTTCATCAACTCAAGTGACCAACTAGCATACATTTTCACTAAGTTTCTTCGAGGTCCAAGGATTCAGTTCAGTAGTAATACGTTTGGTGCATATAACTTTATATGTTACATCTTGAAGTGAGAATCGTAGGATGATAACTAGAATATCCACTGATTCTTCCTTCATTTCTTGTACAATATTTGTCCTTCCTTTCTGTATTTGATTTGTTTCCTTTTATGTCTTCTTGATGTATATAAGTAGATAGGTCCTGTACTATTCAACTCACTCATCCAATCAATAAGAAAAGGATCATTTTCATATATTTCTTCATAGTGGGGAACCTTGTTGGCTTCTGCTTGATTTTCTCCCCTTACCTACCTTTTCCCCTTTGTGTCAGGGAAAAATACTTTAAGTGTGTATCATTTTACTTCTTCTATGGATAGTTTATATTTGATTTGATTGGATTTAACAAGTTTGATGTTTAATTTTCTTGGCTAATCCTGCTATATCTCTCTAAATTCACCAGGACTCATTAGTATGCACTTAAGAAATCCAGTTTATCTGTAATATCAATGTTGTATCGAGAGGGTTAAACTGCCATTCCCAGATTTTGATGCATTTTTGCCACTTTCTGGCTGGTGGTAGCAAGTAATCTATGCTTCTGACCTTGTTTAGGATTCCATTTTCATGTGTGGAGGAATCTTGGTAGGGTCTGGGAGTTACCTCCTCTGCTTTTGAACTGTCATATGGATTTTGCTGCCGTACATACTTTAGCCGCTTCTAGGACTGTTTCACAGTTAAAGATTTTATTATAGTAGAAGAACATGATATCATCTCACTTAGCAATAGTGCAAATGACTGTTTTATCTCAATAGAAACTCTGTTGCATGGAAAAGACAGGAAAAGCTAATGAGTTTTTGGGGTAACCTAAAACAAATATCATAAAGGTTGTAATTTGTGGAGAGATGTTCATCCTGTTTCTTGGGGCATTTGGAAGGGAAGAAATTTATTAGTTTGAGTCCTTGAATGGCTTATTTTGTTAGAGTGTATTCAGAGTCCTATAAATGAAAGCTTCTTCTAATTCTGCTGCTTGATATTTGTTAAAAGACATGATATTCATATTAAACTCAAATCCTACAAGCTCGAGCTTTTAGGAGAGTTGGTCGTTTAACTTGGTATCAGAGCTTGCTCTGGCAAGAGGTCTTGGGTTCAAGACCTCTTTCTGCAATTTATTCCCCATTTGTTGATTTGAAAGTCCATAGAAGATTTTGTTTGGTTTGTTTGACTCTCCACATGCGGGTATAGGGGTGCACGTGAGGGAGGGTGTTAAAAGGCATAATATTCATATTAAACCCAAATCCTACAAGCTTGACCTTTTAGAAGAGTTGGTCGTTTAACAATATTGTTTTTGTTTTTGTTTTTAATAGTATTTTTTTAGGAGGTCTACCTTTCTACTAACAGAGGCTAGTTCTCCACCCAAAAAACTCAACACAAGGTCATTGCTTTGCTCTATAATTGTGACATATTTCTTGCAAGTTACTTCCTCAATGCTCGTCGTCTTGTTCGTGAATCTAGTCTCGCTCTCTTTTTTGATCTGCTTGTTCCTGCGTAGAACTTCAGTGATTTTCATATTTGTTTATTTCCTTTGGCATATTTTGATTTGATGCTGTTTCCATGTGCATACTGCTGATTGCTTTGTGAAATTTTTATCATTGTTTGGCTTTAAGAAGTGAATCAAGTGATGGACTCGAATGTTTGCCTATGCCAAAATTTGTCCTTTGTTTCCATAGTAATAAATAATAAGGTATTTTGTGGTTCCCAACAAGATCGACTTTCTTGCAGAGATCCCAGAAAATGAATATATCAAATATTTTGCTCCAGATTACTCGCTGAAGATTCCAAATGGGCACATAGTATGTTATTTTTCTTAATTTTTCTAGAATCGTATGTTATAATTGGTTATCTTATTTGTCCAATTTATGGCAAACTTTGTTGTATAATTATAGTACAGCAAAGGGTTGCAGTGCAACCAGAACTGGTAAATTCAGGCAGTTCTGATCAAATTCACGAACATTTTTCTGATATAATTTATATTATGCAGTAGAGATCATGAGGTTGCTGCCTTATATTATTTCTTTTCCTTGGTTGATTTTGAGTAGGAAAACTCAAACAGCAAATCCTATATTGGAACGATCAAGATGCAAGTCTTGGAAAATCTCCGTTGCATCCAACATGCACCGAGTGTACAGATGCAAGAGGTAAGCAGGTTTCAAAAGTTTATCAATTGATCTAATATTAGAATGAAATCGTTGCATCCAACATGCACCGAGTGTACAGATGCAAGAGGTAATTCGGTTTCAAAAGTTTATCAATTATCTAATATTAGAATGAAACCACTACATCCACTATGTGAAGTCCTTTAAGATACTAAGAAAAATACTGTAAACGTATTTTTGTTGGCTAAATTTAAATTGGTAGCAGGATATCTTATCATCTAAGCATCACAATGCTCACATAGAAGCACCTTGAACTAACTGGTGGGCCAATGTGTTCCATTTGTTAAGCTTCAAATTCAACCCGAAGGCTTAAGTTGCTATGTACTGGGCCAACACTTGTATCAAGTTAACACCCTCTCTTACATATGGCCTTATACCCTACAAGAAAAGGCAAAAAATGGATTAACCTCAAAAGTCTGATACCTTGTTAAGCTCCTAGTTCAATCCAAACGCTTAAGTTGTTATATTATTAGTCGATTATGTTTACCATGTTAACAAGAAGGACACTTCAAAATATGTGTAGTACTTATATGGAACATGAGAAAGGCTAGGTTTTGGGTGTGGGCCAGTCCTACTTGCCTGATGGTTAGATACGCATACATATTTTCTAAAACAAAATGAAATAAAATAAAACTGTTGAGAGAGAAGGAATAATCTTGTTCTTATTAATTTACAAAGAAGGTAACATACATATTTATATTCTAGTGTTAGGGCAACAAAAAGGAAAACAGAGTTAGAGTCTAATTTGGAGACTAAAGAGAAAAGGAAAAAAAATCCTAAATGGATTAGGAGACTAAACAAAAATGAAGGGAAATCTTGAGATAGTAAGACAAGAGGAATTGACAAGACATTCGACCACGGGAGGTGAGAGGGAAGCGAGAAGAGGGTTCAAGATAACATGTGAAATGAAGTAGCGATTAATGTCGGGTGAATAACAACGATAACCCCTTTGAAGGCGAGAATAACCCAAGAAGACACACTCTGTGGCTTTGGCTGAAATTGTCTTGCAGGGAGTGAATATGAGCCAAAGCATACCTGACAGACACGGGGAGGGAGGCAAAGAGGTTGATTAGGTAGTAAGACCAGGAATGAGGATCTGATCATGTAAGCGAGAGGATGACATATAGTTAATCAAATAACATGTAGATAAGATAACATCCCCAGCGTTGAGAGCACTTATGATGAAGGAGGGAGAGTGCGGTATCTCGACTAAATGGCGGTTCTTAAACTCGAGACCTCCATTACATTTGAGGAGTGTAAGCAAAGATGATTGGTGAAGAATCCGTGGGAAGACATATGAGAATGACATAGAGAAATATTCCTTTTCATTATCACTTCTTAAAATACGAATAAGTATTGGTCGGTCTGAATTTCAGCATGAAATTTCTGAAAGATAGAAAATAACTCAACTCGAGTTTTCATTAAAAATAACCAAGTACATAGAATAATCATCACATAAAGTAACAAAGTAATGAAATCTAAGAGTAGATGTAGACCTAAGAGTACCTTAAACATCGGTATGAATGATCTGAGGAGACTTTGTCAGGGATCTAAGCGCTTTGGGAACGATACATAGTATGTTTCCCAGTGACCATATTTACACTGCGAGATAAACTAGAAAAATGAGGAACCATCTTTTGAAACTTGGAGAGGCTTGGATGACCGAGACAACTGTGGAGGAGGAGAGGAGCTTCCATGGAAGTGTAAGCAGTGGAACAAAGAGATGAGCTGCGGTGAAAGAGGCCTTGTGACTCATATCCTATGCCAATCGTCTTCCCCGTACTCCGGTCCTGCAAGGTTACAAAGTTGTGAGAAAAAGTAAGTACACAATGAAGGTCGCGAAGTCGACTGCTGTGGAAATAAGATTGAAAGGAAAATCGAGACATAAAGTCTGGTAAGGGGCAAGGGAGGGACAAAGCCAGGAGCGATGCCTTTAGCTATGGTTTGAGAACCATTAGCTAAGGTAATGAGTGGAGTGAGAGACGAAAGGTAGGGAAGAAAAAAGGTATTTATTACGGAGATATGATCGGATCTTTACAGTATGTCGAGGATCGGAGGTGTGGAGGGAAATGAATGTGTAAAGGCGAATAGAGACATTGCAGTCTAAGACGGCGAAGCAATGGAAAAGATTTGGTACAGCAGGTGAGACAAAGGTACTCTTCATATTCACCGGGCGTAAGAATGACACCCTAAGGTGTGGATGAGTTCCCTAAGACAGAACTCGAACTCGCTGAATGATTTGAAGGCTAAGCTAAATGAGCATTACTGGGAGGTATGTAACTGATAAAATCGATCACGAGTGTGTCAAAGCCTGTTACAGTAGGTGCAGTGAGGACATTGTCCTCAACCTTAGTTGCTACCACGTCTACCTTTGGAATCACTTCGAGAATGAGACTGAGAAACTATCACAGAAGTGTTCGGTGTAATCTTAGATCGCATGGATTGAATGGTAGTGGAGGTATGGCGAAGTAATCGAGCAAAAGTCTAATCAAAGTTTGGAATAAGCTGCTCCCGGTGAGTATGCATTTGGGATGTTCTCAAAATACGGCTTTAAGGTTAAGCGGAGAATGATCCGCCAAAAACTCGATCCATTTTTGACTGTGAAGTATCAACATTAGTAGATTTTGGCAAGATAGATGCAAGTTCATCCTTAAGGGCGGATGTATATCCATATCGAGCTATTTCAAATTAGCGATGGAGGATATTCCTTAGTGTCCAGTTTCTTCACCTGATTCCAGAGAGTGTAGCAAGTTTTATGAGCCCCAATATTATATAGAGTCTTTGCATCAATAGATTGCCGGAGAATATTGCATAGTAAAACATCGGTTTTTTGCCACTGAGCACATTGATCTTCAGGGATACTTGTGTCCACAGTAGTAAGATGATCCTCACAACCATTACCAATAAACCATAGGTCCACAGAATCAACTCATGATAGATAATTTTCGCTTCCCGTGAGTTTATCCAAGGTAATCATAGGAGTTCCGGTTATAAAGGAATTATAAGTTTGACCTTTCGCAGCCATAGAAACATTTTTCTTGGCCATAGAGACGTCTTTTTCAGCCATAGAGATGAGAAATCAGTAGAGTCATAGAATCAGCAGACGATACTTTTAGAAGGAACAAAACAACTCGGATGGTGAGAAGGAAATTGTTGGACTTAGAAAACTTAGAAAAGCCAAAGATATATGTCGCTGGAGAGAAAAATGAACAAAAAAAGGTGATGCAGGTGTCGGATCAGAAAACCAGGTACCTAGGCTTGTAGATCAGCGACAGGCGACTCAGATGATGAATTATGGTGACTGGAGGAGAAGCCACGTACCCTCACGCACTGGTGCGTGAGGGACATCGGCGGAGAGGAGAGTTGTGCGTGGTGGCTCGTGGGATGCTTCTTGTTGGAGATTCTTCCACTGGCGGGGAGAGCAGGCTCCTACGATCCTGGTGGAGTTGGGGTTGCCAAAAAATCTCGCCGGAAAAGTGACCAGCGACAGGTTGCTTCGACAATGGTTGTGGTTGGATGGGTCGCCGTTATTGACCACACGGCGAAACCCTAACCCTAATATTCCCAAACTCTTTTATGGCTCTGATACCATGTTGAGAGAGGACTATTCTTCTCATTAATTTACAAATGAGGTAACATACATATTTATATTCTAGTGTTATGGCAAAAAAAGGAAAACAGAGTTAGAGTATAATTAGGAGATTAAAGAGAGAAGGAAAATAATCCTAAATGGATTAGAAGACTAAGCCTTAACAAAAATGAATTTGCAAATGATCATAAGAAACCTCATACTCATGTTAGATTAAGGATGTCAATGGATTTTGTTGGGTTAATGTAGTTGTGAGGTAGTAAATACTAAAAATTTACGTCCACTGAATATGAGTGGTTCAGTAATGGTGTAATAATGACCTGCTAATAACAAAACTCGTTTGTTACACTGATAACACAATATGACTGGTTTAACATGTTTAATAAATGTGGCAGGTTGGATTGCATATGAATTGGCAGAAATAACCTATTAATATGATTTTAACACATTTACACAATTTTAGTCTGTTAACATAATTTTAATCATACGATTTCAACCCCTCGAATTTGTTAACACAATTTTGACCCATCAAACTTGTTAATATGATTATAATTAGTTTAGCTTGTTAAATTTTAAATTTATAAAAGTATGATTTTTGAAACATCTTTTTGTTGCTTTAACTTTTAAATTTTTTTAGATCTTAATTATTCCAATTATTCAACTTTAACTATAGTATATTAATACTGTAGGAAATAAATATAAATTTTCATTTTACACCTTGACTTTTATTTTATTTAATTATAAAAATATTTTAAATCTTTGTCATGAATATAAAACTAATAAATTTTATATGGCATTGTATCAAAATTGTCACCCTTGGACAATCTATAGTTGTTTTACAAATTTCATTTTCCCTATGATGTCTAGAATGAGAAAAAAAAAAGGAAATTAGAAATTTATGTGTAACATCTCTTGGGATCTTGGCAGTAAGTGTATATAAAACTGCTTCCAACTCTTTTAACTGAGTCGATATAATATGGGTGGGTCACATTTGGGTTGGGTGGAAAGGCCTAGTAGTTAGATTCTAACATCTAATTAGGACATGTTTAAATTCTAGTGCAGTATTGAAACAAAGTGAGGTGGCTATATATGCATGGAATGTCCAAAACCTCAAAGCTTCTTGATTATTGGATGGTTTAGACAACCATGAAGCTTTAGGTGCATCCTAATTGCTGATGTATTATTTATTTATTTAAACCTATTACTGCAGAATAGCCTTTCAAGTAGCTGTATATAATCAAATAATCTTAGGGTAGTGCATTGGCTTTGGGGTTGTTAAACGACCAACTCTCCTAAAAGCTCAAGCTTGTAGGATTCGGGTTTAATATGAATACCATACTTCTCAGTACCTTCCCTCACGTGCGGCCCCATACCCGCACGTGGGTGGAGAGTCAAACAAACGAATAATCCTTCATGGACTTTCAAATAAACAAATGAGGATTTAAATTACAAAGAGGTGGTTGAGCCACGAAATTGCCTCATGCACGTGGGTGGAAATTAAATAACATTATCTTTATGGACTTTCAAATAAACAAAATAGTTCAAATTGCAAGAGGTGGTTTGAACCGGGCTCTTGCCAAACCAAGCTTTAATATCATGTTAAACGACCAACTCTCCTAAAAGTTCAAACTTATAGGATTTGGGTTTAATATGAATACCACGCTTCTCAACAGGGGTTTATGGCAGAGAAGGTGAAACTGGGATTTATGGAGCAAATACTTATGTAGAGTTATGGCTTTATGTGGTTTTGATATGGCATAAGAAAACCTTGCTATAAATTTTGGATTGTAAGGAGAATTGGACTTTGGTATTGAGGTTACCAGGTGTTTGTGGTGTTGGGATATAGGATGAATGTTAAAATCAAAGTATCGCCTGGTCGTGTGTGAAAAA
Organism: Tetrastigma voinierianum; assembly: GCA_016808115.1. Lineage (NCBI taxonomy): Eukaryota > Viridiplantae > Streptophyta > Magnoliopsida > Vitales > Vitaceae > Tetrastigma > Tetrastigma voinierianum. The sequence continues at coordinate 240,530 of JAEQBH010006890.1, read as the reverse complement.
TAGATGCAGATAAAAATGCCAGAAGAATGGGGGAGATAAATATCGGAATCTTGTGAAGCTGCTAAAGTCTCTGATAGAAGAGAGGACCTCTTTGAGATTGAGGAGAAACCTTTTTGAATTGGAAAAGGTGTATTCATTGACTAAAATGGGCATTAAATGTTTATTCATTGAACTACTAATTTGTCTCTGCAACTGTTTTCTTTCGAATTATGAACCTCTGCCTGAGTTTGAGATGATGTATTGTTAGGCAGGAAGTTCTTGCACAAAGTGTTTGTGAGTATGGATTAGGCAACAATGCTTCTATGTAAAAGCAGTTATGGAGACAAATTAATAATTCTATGAATAACAAAATAAGAAAAAAAAAAAAAAAAAAAATTTCTTTTACTAGGCCTTATGCTGCAGAAATAATAACCTCCTGTTCCTTTCTATAGGCCTTGTTCCCGCCTCTTACTCAAAATTTAGAAGCTCTAGAAGAGCATGTAACCAAATTAGACCAAACTAAGCTCAAGCACAAATATGAATTGACAAAATACACACCATACAGATACTAACTTCAGTTCCAGACACCTCTAATCTGTATACTCTTATGTCTGTCTCTGAATATGCAAAATTTAAGATTTTTCTACATTTTAGGAGGCTGAACCAAATAGGCTCATGCGTAAACTCGCCCAACCCAGTTGTCTAATAATACTTGTGGGGTACCGTAATGGTTGAATAGGGTGGAATCCAGAACTCTCTCATTGGTTTTGCATGCAATTTCTTTTCTTATCATCTGTACGAGACTGAATTTTGATTACAACATGTATGCATGATCATACTGGATTGAGATTCCCAGTTTTATGCCCTGCAGGTTCCACCGGATTTCTATATTCCTGATTCTGATGAAGATGAGCAGAATCCTGATGAACGTGTCGATCGTAAGTCCATAAGTTACATAGAGATGCATGCATACACAAAGCTTCACTTACCATATTTATGTTCAATTCACTCCATATATTTCTCCTTTCTCACCGTTTATTTCAGAGCACACCAGGGACAAACAAATCCAGAGAAATGATGAGTACTATGAAGGCGACAAGGACAATGACCAAAATATGGATGATGTATAAAGGTAACCTATGCAGTGTTTATTTATTGTTTGATACTTGAAGCCTTAATTTGAAAGGAAAAATGTTATTAGATTCCAACATTGGGCTAACCACATGTAATGAGAAAAGAAAAAGAAAAAGAAAAAAAAAGGACTAGCACTTGTTTTCCTGCCTGCTGGTTTTAGTGTCAGTATTCCCTCGTTGTCTTTTGGTGGACTACAAGTTACAATGTCGTTCATACTTAGAATTAGTTTCTAATTTTTTTTTTTAGGAATACAATTTTACTTAGAAATTTAAGCAGGAAAACCATTTTTTGATTTTAAATATATATATTTATTTTCTCTTTCAGAGTTTTTCTAGAAAACCAGAGCCAGCGGATTCCTAACCCGCCTATGTTCTGTTTCTGCCCAAAATTACGTTGGGGCCCGCTTATCTGGCCCAAATCGCATTAACCGTCTCAGCCCAGGTAGTTAATTGGTTGCCATTTATTGATGGTAGCAAATATTTCAATACAGCAATTACTTTATCACCTACGGTGTGGAAATAATGTTCTTTCACCCTCGACCCGACCCGTATTTAGGGTTTTAATCATCTATAGAGTTTCTTTTAAAACCGGGATCGGGATCGGGATCGGGTTCGGGTTCGGGTTGGAAACGGGTGTAATGTCAATCTAACCCGCCCCGGATGTAAATTACCCTTTTCACCCTCAACATATAAATTTCCATTCCTTTCATTTCTAGTCTCTCGGTGTTACTTCCGGTGATCTTATATTCTACTTCTACATCTTAAATCCCACCACCACCTTCTCTCTTTCAAACCCATCTCTCCCAATTACAGAAACCCTAGAAAATCAAGGAATCCCAATTCTATCTCAAACCCCAGTTTTGATTAACGAAGAGACCCTGATTCCATCTCCAGCATTTGGTGCCAATTCAGAGAAAACATTATTTCAATCTCAAACCTTGCCTATGATGGAACCAGTCATGCATGGAAAAAGCCCATGAAATTAGGGTTTCATTATAATCGGGGGGCATATATATGTCAAGCTGAAAAGCAGAGTGAGTCTTGAGAGACCCATCACCAAAAACAGAATCTGAGTGATTCTGTTTCTCATTTTCTTTCTACGTCCCCACTTTGTAACACCCCGTCTGTCTTTTATGGTTTTGATTTTTGTTTATTTGTTTGGGGAATTATGCTTTAGGGTTAGAGGAGAGGAGATCTTATATCTTATAAAGAGTCTATGAAATCACTAAAATTAAACACAAGCTATAGAACTTGATGAGATAAAATTACCCCTTAATAAATTAACTTTTTCCCAATCAAACCCACCCACCCGAAACCCCATCAGGTCAGCTACACCACCTAACACGGCTTGAGTCAACCCACCCAACAAATTTTTTTGTTTTCTCTTCTTTTAATGCACCAATTATAGTTTTAATTTCTTATTTTAATTAATTTGATAAGATAATATCTTATTTTAATTTATTTTGAAGATCTATAATTTTTTGAATCGTGAAGATCTACTTAATTAAAAATACATTTTTAAAATTTTATTCATTAAGTATTTTTTATTTTATTTATTAATAAATATATTAAAATAAATTAACTTTTAATATAAATACATTGACCTATAGAAATAATTAATCTAATAAAAACTAATATTTTAGATTATATATAATACTTTTTATTTATGATTTTGGTTTTTTTTTTTTATTTTGTATACTTTTATGTATTAAATTTTTATAAATCATAAAATTTTAAAAATATAAATGAAAAATATTAATATCCACAAGTTAAATTATTCTCTAAATAAAGTAAAAGTAATATAAAAATATTAACTATTTAACAAAAAAGTAGAGTGATAATCATTTAGTATTTAATTTAAAGTAATATTTGAAACGAATAAAATTATATATATATATATATATATATATATATATATATATATATATATATATATATATATATATATATATATATATATATATATACTGCTATATATATATAGTCTATTTTATATTAAAGTGATTTATTTCAATGTGTTTAATTATACGAAATAAAAATAGAATAAAATAACAAATAACAATAAATAAATAAATTTTTAAAGAATGATCTTTTAATTAAATAAACTTTCAAGTTCATGCTTAAGTTTCTCAAAATTAATAAAAAGAACAGAGGTTTGTTATAGTTTATAAGATGATTACATCAACTGTATAAGGAAAATGTATTAATTATACAAAGAAAATGTATTAACTATATAAGAGGTTATATAAGCTTACATTTCTTATATGACTTGAAATTTTTTTTTTATCTAAAATCTTTGTCGTAGGTCGTATGCTAATTCACTAACATATGACATTTTTTATATGAATTAGTGGATGCAATATTTAGCCCACACAATGTAAACATTCATATATTAATTTTTAATAGGGAAAATAGAGATATTTTGTAGTGTACAAAGTGATTACACTAACTGTACAAATTAAATGAACTAATTGTATAATGGGTGTACAAGTTTTCATTTCTTATAGAATTTTTATTTTTTATTTTTTCAAATTTTTTTTATAAGTCATTAATAAACCAACCTAGAATGTACTTTATAAACCTATTTTTTTTTTAAATATCAATAAAAGATATTATCCACATATTTTTATTATTAGTTATAAATAAAAAATAATATTTTTGAAAAAAAGATTTTCAATTTATTAATTTATTTATTGCCATAGGTGAACGTATTTATATATTCGAAATTGATTTGTTTTACTTCATTTATTAAACAAAACAAAATTATAATAAAGAAAATAAAAAATGATGAATAATTAAAATTTTAAAAAATAAAAGTTTTTCTTAATAACGTACATTTTAAAAATAATGAAAATAAGATGTAATCTTATAAAATTAATTAAAATTATAAAATTTAATTTATTTAAAATTTAAATGAGGTTGCTTTCTATGAAAAAACACAAAAAAAAAAAAAAAAAATTGATTGCAAAAGAAAAGAAAAGAAAAAGAAAAAGAAAAGGAGGCTAGGGGCGTGTGGCCGTTGGTGGAACCGTGGAAGGGGTGGGGGGCTGTGGGGGTAAGAGGAGAGAACAAGGGTTGTTTCGGAAGCTTGAGGGTAATGTTGGTATTTTGGATTTATTATAGCCTTGTTAATTTTGTTTGTTATGGGTTATGGGTTGCATTGTGATACTTTGATAAATTCTTTATAAAATATAGGGTCCATCTAACCCTAAAGTATAATTCTCCTTATTTGTTCATTTGGATTTTGGAAATCATCAAAAAGCAAACTCTGTAGTGTTTTCAAAACAAAAATTGAGTTTCTTTTGTAGTGCTTGAATTAGGCTTTTGTTTGGATTGTTCAAACGGTTCGTTTTTTGCTAGGAGAGAGGAAGAGAAAGGGGAGGACATCGGGAGAGGGAGAGTCAGAACCGTACAAGTCGGGATCGTGGTTGGAATTTTTATATAATATCGGGATGGGGTTGGGACAAGATCGACCTATCTACAATCCCGTCCTTTTGCTATCTCTATTGTATAACAACATGCAGCAAAATAAATATATTTTGTTGTCAAATTTTCCTAAAAAATATAAAACCATAGAATAAATAAAATTATATCTTATAATTTTTCTTTCATTCTATATATATATATATATATATATATATATATATATTATTCCTTATAATTCTTTTTTTATTTATTTTACACAATATATAAATTATTTATCTATAAGGTCTCATCTTGAAAACATTATTCTTAAAAAAATTAATTTTGTGATAAATTCTAAAAATATTTATTTCAAAAATTTGTTTTATTTTATTTTTGTTCAAAATTTAGTTTTTTTGCTTTTCCGGAATAGAAAACTGTTATAGAATATAAGTATCAAATAAACGGTTAATCATGAAGTGTCCCTGAAGTGTTTCTTAAAGAAGGGTCAAAGCCACTTGAGGTGTTTTAATTTAATTTTTAAGTGTTTATATTTTTTGTAGGTAGACAACGTAATTGTGGATTTATTTTATAAAAAATTATTTATAGAAGTATAATGGTTTATATCCTTGCTAAAATTTTCTTTCCAAAATTACAAAATTTATGTGAAAAAATATGTTTAAAAAAAGGGAAAATAGTAAAAAATAAAAATAAAAATCCTGAAGTTTAGCGATTTGTGCATTTATATTTGTACTAAAAATTTTGATTTTTAATGCGCGATATTTCATTTTAATTGCACTTGTAACCCAACCATGAGATTATTGAGTTACTTCAAAAAGAGGAAGCAAAAAATTGATGTATCGGATTTGATGCTAGAAAAAAATATTCTCATATTAATGCACTTGTATAACCACCTATAGATTAAAAAATATTTTATTTTTTAAATACTTTTCATCTCATGTTTCCTATCTAAAACTTACAAAATTGAAATCAAAATTTATTTTTAAATACAAATCAATTATTCTTATCTCTAATTTTTAATTAAAAATTTATTTTAATTTAATGTAATTAATAAAATAAATAAAGCTAAATATATATATATATAAATATATATATATATATATATATATATATATATATATATATATATATATATATATATATATATATATATATATATATATATATATTTAAAATAGTAAAATTCTAATAAAATAAGTTAACTATAAAAATAGTAATAATTTTTTTTTCAAATAATTTTTCATTTTAAAAGCAAAAAGATAAAATTAATTTTTTTTAAAAGATTAAATATATTCTTATCAAATAATTAATAATATAGTAAATAAATACTATATTTATATATTTTTACCTTTATAGAATATCAAACTTAGATTAATAAATAAAAATATTATGCATTAAGTAAAATATTTATTTTCTTCAAACAAAAACATATTAAGAAAAAAATATTAATCTATCTTTAATTTTTTAAATCAAAACAAGTAATATTTGAAGATAAAATTAAAAATTTCAAATGTGTTTACATTAACTATTTAAAAAAAATTTCTTTTAATTTTTTCCTTATTCACCATCACAATGTTGACCTCTGTTGAGATTTTAATATAAATATGGGAACACATATATATGTATAATTATTGTATACAAGCTATCATTAAGGTTGAACTGAATTAAATAAAGTGATCTAAGATGGTTTACCTTACTGGTATTTTTGAGGCTTTATCATCCCAATTAAGTGTGGATCTCTACCATATGTGCTGAGATAAGTACATAGTTTTAAGTTCTATGATGGGCTAGACTATAGAAATTCTGTAAGGGTTTATACTATATAAATGGTTATAGTTCCTAAATTAAAAATATATAATTCTTTTTGCGTTCCATAATAAGAAGATTTGGAAGCTGCATCTAATTTGGAAGGCAAAATCACAAACTCAAAATAGATTTGCGTGGAAATTTAGGTATCTTACTATTATTTGTTTGGTATACTTGTTAAGAGATTAAAATCTGGTATGAACAGATCCTGTTTTTAAGAGATTCAATTATCAACAACCTCCCCATGAGCAACAGATTCTAGAGAAAGTGGTGCTGAGGTTATGGAAAGTAAGGGTGGAAGATGACTTGTGATTCAGACTGAAGGATTGTGGGGGTGATTGGAAGGAGTTGGGGAGTAACATATCTCATTTCTCTGACAACGATGCGACGATGAGGGAGCGATTGCTGATTGTGGGAGTTGATGTTTGTGAGATTGAGAGCTTGGATTACGAGTTTGTTTTATTTATTTATTTTTTCCGGAAAGGTTTCTATTGATTTCCACGGAAGATGGAGGAATGATAGGGAGAAATTTTGTTTTTATGGTGCTGTGAAGACGGTGACTAGAGCTTGTTTTATTGGGAATTGAATGTGGGTTCATGAAAGCGGCTTTAGAGTGCTATGTTTGGTTCTCGAGAAAATGTGAAGGGAAGAGAGTTTTTTTTTTTATTTCGAGGGACTATGTTATGTGAAAGGAAGAATTCTCTTATTATGTTTTTAATTTGAAGAAAATAAATATTTACTTTTAATGTATAATATTTTATTTATTAGTTATATTCTTTAAAAGTAAAAATATACAAAATATAGTATTTATTTATATTATTAATTATTTGATAGAATATATTTTACTGTTTTTAATTACATGAAATTAAAATAAGGTATAATAAAAAATTATAGATAAGAATAATTAATTTGTATTTAAAAAAATTTGATTAAATTTATAAGTTTTAATAAATATGAGATCAGAAAAGTATTTAAAAAATAATTTTGAATTTATAGGTAGTTTGTACTATGCAATTCACTGATATGAAATTATTTTCCTCAAAGAGCATCAAATCCGGTAAATCAACTTTTTACTGTATCTTTTTGAATTATTTTTATCCAACGTGAAAGCTAGGTCAACAATCATGGTCGGAAATTTTGATTTACGGCGACACGAAATTTAAGTACTGTTTAGTAGGTAGAAAATTTTTACATTTTACCACATTGAAACTTTTTTAACAAGGAAAGCGTTTAGTTACGAGAATAAGGCGAAACAATTTGAAAACAAGAAAATGAGTCGCTATTTTGGCGTTTATATATGAATCGAAAGCGGGTAAAATTTGTTTTAAGCATTTCAATTAAATTGGCCAAATTAATGAAATGAGTTCCCAAGTAACGTATTTTAATGAAATTAATCTGAAACGTATTTTAATAAGCCCAAAATTAGAATACATTAATTTTATTATTAAAATTTGGATAGAGTTGAAAATTTTAAGTAGACTAAGCAGGCTGGCGAGTTTTTTTACTAATTTCCCTTAAAAAATACAATTACTTGTGGAAGTATGTAGGGTCTTGTGAAGAGTATTCGCAGTCTCGTCTCTGTGAAGAGTTATCCTTATTTCTTCTAAAATGAATCGTAGCTCTCTCAATTCTTCGTACAATATGGAGGAGGTAACTTCACTCTATAATATGATATCGCTGGAAGAGGAGGAAGCTGGACTAGTCATGAATCATCTTCAAATAGTGCCTGGTGGGGAGGTTTCTCATAGATCAAACCATGAATAGTCAAGCCATGAAAAATACGTTTGCAGCCCTGTGGCACCCTGTCAAAGGAACTAGCATTAAGGATCTAAGCCTGAACCTCCTTTTATTCCAATTCTTCCATGAGATAGATTTTGATAGGATCATTGATGCAGAACAAGAAAAATAACTTGATCTCGGATCGAAGTTATGCTCTGATACCAAATTGATATAGTTCGGCTATGAAGAATAATAAAAATTAAAAGCGACGAGTAAATAGGCAGTTATCGGGGTTTTCAATAATATCGAATGCTAGAAAAGCGATAACGTAAGTCTTTATTTATAACAGTGCGAGAAAATCTATGGATAAATAAAAAATCATAACGGATAAATAAAAAATCTGCAAGCGGATAAATCAAAAAAAATCTGATTATATAAATAATTAGCGCCAATAAAAATTAAACCGTTGAACTGAATTACCTACGGTTTGAGGCAGATATAAGCTGCTCCATCCCACGACAATAAATGTACACTCACTATAGCGGGCGTTGAAGTTGTGCAGCTCTTTGATCAACCTGATAAAACGATGGAAAAGCTTTTTAGCCCTTGGCTAGCTACGTGTACCCAACCGCCAAGCTAGGAAAATATAGGTTAATGATGGCTTCAACCATCCACTTCGACCATCCCTGTCGGAGAGAAGAAATCCAGGGTCGAGGATAGTGCGATCGAATCAATTAGACGCGTCAGACCAGTTGATTTTACTGGCCATGCAAAATGAAGTAGAGGAAACAGTCCCGGTAGTAGAAATGGAAATGGAAAATATCATGTGCATGATATATCTGATGAAGATTCTTCCCTAAAATATCATGGTCAATAACCAGTTATTCCAAATTCAAAAAAGTTAGGCGATTTGGAAGGCATTATTGTAGCATATTCAAAGCAACGTTGTACCGAGGACCAACTTTCCAACATTGATGACGGAGATGCAGAGATTGATGCCATGGTGGAAGAGAATGCCCTGACGAAAGCAATTAAAAGAAACAAGGTGGGTTCTAGTTACCTTGTCTGCCAACACCAATGAGTACAATAAGTTGGAATTGTTGTGGTTTGGGCAATCCACGCACAATATGAATCCTATAGTGTCCAAATACAAGTCCAACGTTAATGCTTTATTGAAGGACATACTGGAAAGCAAGATAGTATTTGTGCCAAGATCAGCTAATAATGCAGCTCATTTAGTGGCAAGAGCTGTCGGTTCTACGTCTGGTAAGGGGTTGGTGGCCAACCATCATTCCTCTCTCCTTATGATGTAACGCACTCTTATCGAGTTCAATAAAATTTTTATATTTTATTAAAAAAAATTGATTACTTAAGATTTGAGACATGACTTAAATGATAAATGGGTGAGATGAGTTTCTGAGATCCACAAGTATTGCAGCAAGATTCCTCTTTTAATTTAAAGGTTTTGATGATATGAATCGAGATTATTGATTCTAACGATGGTTAAAATTGAGTTGAGTGATATGTTGAAATTGATCGAGCATTAAATGAAAATATTCCAAGCTTTAAGATGACAATGATGTATTTGATTAAGCACTTGGAAATGAAGTTTAATCAAATCAAAGAACCAAGATTTCAAATTCAAAATGACAAGTAAATAAGACTCTAAGTTTAAGCATCAAGTGAAGATTTTTATAAGCTTAGGAATCTATATAAGATGAATGCATTGATGCACTTTATGCTATATCATCTTTCACATGCATATTCTTCATAACTCGGTTTTTGTGTCTAAATTGAATATCTTTTAAAGTTTAAAATGTATTCCAAAGTGTTTTCTAAGATTTGAAATTGTTTTGGAATGAAAAGAACCAAAAGTGACTATTTCCGGGGCTTTTTCGACATTCTTTGCATACTTTGTGATTTTTATTTAGTTTGACTTTAAATTGATTCAATATTTTAAAACCCATGTTTGCTCATCCAAATCTTAGTTTATTTTGAGTTTAAAATGTGCTTAAAAGAGTTATTTAAAAATTGGAAGTGGAAAGAGTTATTTACTTGAAGTTTGATCGGTTGTTAAGCCGGTCGGCCGGTTCTAACCGATCCAGTGTAATGATCGTTTGGGTCCCAGGTATGTTTTCATTTTTATGAACGGTGCAGAGCCAGCGGTCGGCCGGTTGGTGAACGATTCGAGTAAACATTCATCTTGGTCTGCTTGATGCATTAAATGCCTGATGACTAGTTTATTAATGGAGCCGGTCTACCGAATGGGTTAGATTACGAGTCTTGCAGGGTTTGGCTCATATAAATTCTTAGTTATTGGATCGTTTGTAGTATGAGAGCATTGTATTTATTCTCGACCCCTTATTTATAACTATTTGCTTAATTCTCGTCTAATTTCTTGGTGCATTTAATTCATTTGCGTATCGCAGAGTATGAGCTTGATTCAGTATAGCTTGAGTTATATTTGTTCAATCTTGTATTTAGAGAATGTCTTATTGGGGAAAGCTTCAAAATTAGTATTATAAGCGAGAAGGATTTGTGAAAAAGAGAGCCCATTGGTAATCCAGTGTAAAGAAAAGCTCGGGTTTGAGCTTAGGCCAAGTGGAACCCTCGCCCAGTTGAGTTGAGGAAGAGAAATGAACGTGGCCAGTGTGTGAACCATTATAAATCCAGGAGTTTGATTTACCCTCTTACATATCTCTTTTATTTATTGTTTTTGTAGTTAAATTTGTAGATATCTTATTGATTTACAAAATTTTCTTGAGAAAACCAATTCAGCCCCCTCTTGGTTAATTTGCTAAGTCATAATCAATTTTCAATTGGTATCAGAGCTTGACCTCTTGTTTTCAAGACTTAATCATCTAAGAGGAAAATGGCTAGCACTAATACTAAAACTAGCTTAAGCCTTTTTCAACCTGAAAGTTTTCCCATCAACAAACCCCATTTTTTTGCCGGGTCCGATTAAAATGATTTGGTATTTGCAATATCTTGATTTGGAAGTTTGGAAAATAATCCTATTTGGTTACACCTATCTTACAAAAAATGTTGATGGAAATAAATCCAAAAACCTCATGAAGAATATAATGATGAAAAAAATAAAGAATTTCAATTAAACTCAAGAGCTATTTATAGTCTTGTATGTGCTTGCTCAGTTAGAACTGATACCAACTTAGAATTTGTCAGTAAGAAACTCTTTAAAGATGTTTAGGAAGGATACTCGAGAGTACCCATGAAGGAACCAACCCAGGTCAAGATTCTAAGTTCAAGAATTCTTGTTAATGATTATGAAATATTCAAAATGAAACCTAATGAATTTATTGTTGAGATGTTTTCTTGGTTCACGAATGTTGTCAATGGACTTGAAGGTTTTGGGAAGTAGGGTAAGTGAAGAAGACAAGGTATCTAAAATTCTAAGATGCCTACCTCCTAAATGGAACTCAGCTGCTGGCTATTGACTTAAGAATTTAAAACACCTCTTGAGAACTATTGGTTCCTTGACCTATGAAATGAAGGTGTAAGATCTTAAGAAGAAATGCAAGGAGGAAGAAGGCAAAAAGAAGAGTAATTGCTCCAGCTCGAAGAGAAAGTCGTTGAGGAAACAAAGATCAATGACATGGAAGATGATATCTTCCTCATAAAAAAGAGTGTACAAAAGATAATGATTAAGGATAAATTTAGTGGAATAACCTACAATAGAAGGAGTAACTACAAGAAATAAGGTCCTTTAAGAGAAGAAAAAGAAAAGAAGAGGCTAAGTAATTTGCTCTAGTACAAGGATTGGGTCATGGAAAAATATGATTGTCCTCTGCAATGCGAGAGAGAAAGAGAAAGAGCCATGATGGCAACATGAAGTCAAAGTGAAGATTCATCCAATGATGAAAATGAGAAAGAAGTTGCCAACATGTGCTTCATGACTCTTGAGAATCAAGATGAGGTAAATTCTAACTTTGATAATGATGAGGAACTTATGATTGAATATGAGAAATTACTTAAAGACATCAACAAGCTTGATGAAAAGAATACCTCACTTAGGAAGAAAGTTTTTGAGCTTCAGAAAGAACTTGATGAAATCAAAGAAAATTTTTCAAAAGTTCAAGCTTCAAAAATTTCTCTTGAGAATGTAAATGAGGAACTACTCAAGAAGAATGAATGGTCGGTCTTTTCCCTTACAAAATTCTCTTGTGGACAAAAAGCTTTTGACATGATCCTAGCTAGCAAAAAAATGTGTGTGTGTGCTTTTTTTTTTTGAGTATAAGGGAGGGCTGAGATATAAGTCTTTAAATAATGAAAAATATTTCAAACACTACTTTGTCAAGGAGTCCCGCAGTGAAAGTCCCTCAACCATTTGCAACTTTTGTGGTAGAGGACGACACATTAGTTGTACTTGTCCTCTTAGGAATGGATCCCAAAAGGCCTCAACCTCTAAGTCAAATAAGCTTGGGTTAAAAAGTCAAAGGTCACTAACCACCAAGGACCCAAAAAGATTTGGGTACCTAAAGCTTCTTGATTTTCTCTTGTAGGGATCAAAGAAAGAGAAATGGTTCTTGGATAGTGGTTTCTCAAGACATATGACTGGAGATGAATCAAAATTTGCCTTCATCAAAGTAGATGAGTGAATCCATGTTATATTCCCCTCGATCAACTCATCTTCATCTCTCATTGAAAATGTTTTGCTTGTTGATGGTTTAAAACATAATATTTTGAGCTTTAATCAAATTTGTGACAAAGGTTTTAAAATGATTTTTGAGTCATCTCATTGCATCATCAAGGATTCTCAAAATGAAAAAAATCATCTTCATGGGCCATAGAAATGAAGGCCATGAAGGCCATGATAGATTTTGAGTCCTCTCATTGCATCATCTTCATGTGTATACAATTGATATTTCAAAATATGAAGGCCATGATAGATTTTTTTCTAGCATGCATGATGAGAGTTGGTTGTGACATAGGAGATTGGGACATGTGAACATGAATATCATTACACAACTGACAAAATGAACTTGTTAGAGATATTTAGAAATTCTTTGAAGGTAAGAGTTTGTGAAGCATGCCCGAATGGGAAAGCAAATAAACATCTTTTAAAACAAAAATTTCATTTCTACTAGAACCTCTTGAGTTTCTTCACACTGGTTGTTTGAACCCTTAAGGATAACTAGTGTTGAGGTAATCATGCTGTGGTGATTATGTGGGTGTTCTCTGATATGCATGGGTCTTATTCTTAGCTCTACAAATGATGCATTCCATGAGTTTTCAAGCTTTGTAGAAAAATTCAAAATGAAAAAAAAGGTTTTACCATCTCTCTTGTATAGAAAGTGACCATGAAAGGGAATTTGAAAATGTTGATTTTAAGCTTTGCTGATGAGCATGGAATTAAAACTTCAACTTTGAAGCTCCTAGAACTCCCCAACAAAATGGGTTGTTGAAAAGGAAAAATATAGGCTTTGCAAATGACAGAGATGGGTGCTGTGTGATTTGCCAACATAAGTGACGGTCTGTCTTCTATATTGAATGGAGTTTTGATAATGCCCTGTTTGGACAAAACCCCATATAAACTTTGGAAAAACAAGAAACCTAAGAATTATTATTTCAAAGTATTTGGAAGTAAATGCTTTATTTTCAAACATAAGGTGACATTGGAAAATTTGATGCAAATTTAATGTTGGATATTCACAGTATTCTTCTATCAGTAAACATAGAGTTTTCTTCAAAAAAAATGTATTTATTAGAGAGTCCATCCATGTAGTCTTTACAGTGAATTATGATTATCCTTGAGAAAGCGTTGATGATGATGTAGGTTTGGACTTGTATGGGAAGATTACCAAAATTGAAGATAGGGTTCACTGGCAAGAGAGTTGATTCAAGAAGGAAGAGAATCACCTTTGGCCTCTCACCTCCTCCAACTTGAGCAAAGGAGAATCTAGTCAAGGACTTCCAAGAGAGTGGTTGTCACAAATCATCCACAGATCAAATTATAGGTAATCCATCCATTGGGAATTAGGACTAGATCTCTGCAAAATATTTGTTAAACATACACTATCTCTCAAATTGAGCCCAGAGACTTAAGTAGTATATAGTAGATGAGAATTAGGTAATAACTATATAAGAAGAACTCAATCAATTTAAAAGAAATGAAGTTCGGGAGTTAGTACCTAGGCAAATAATTCAAAGTGTTATTAGTACTAAATGGTGTTTAAAAACAAAATGGATAATGTATAATAGTTAGAAACAAAGCAAGATTAGTGGCCCCAGATATAGAAATATGTAAGAGAATTAACTATGAAGAGACCTTTTATGTGTGCAGCTAGATTAGAAGCCATAAGAATGTTGCTTGCTTTTGCTTGTTACAAAAACTTCATTTTATATCAAATGGATGTGAAGAGTGTTTTTTTAAATGGTTTCATAAATGAGGAAGTGTATGTTGAACAAACAGAGTTTTAGAAGTTTAATTTCCTAACCATGTTCTCAAACTCAAAAGACACTTTTATGGCTTGAAACAAGCTCTTAAACTTGGTATAGTAACAAATTTCTTATTTTAATTGTTTCAAAATGGCAGATTGTTACAACTCTCTTCTAATTAAGAAAGAATAATGAAATACTTATTGTTCAAATCTACTGTTGGTGATATTATCAGTATTTCATGTTCATATGAAGGTTCAGTCTATATCCCAGGATGACATGATGATTATATCAGTTTAGTTTGGCATCCTCTTTGTGAAAGTGGCAAACAAAAAAAATTTCAGCAAAAGCATAGGATCATGGGCAGCCAAATCATTAAGCCCAGGAGGAGGGTGTAGGATTACCTTGTGAGTTTCAAAAACCAATCCAATGGTGAAGTGCGAAAGTGAGTGAACGAGTCTTTAGGTTCGCCTCTAGCAGAACATCCACATGAAGAATGGAGCTAATACGCCTCCCGAGGCGACGATCTCGGAAGGAGTCGGTGTTAGTAGTCTCAATCCAAGAGGAGTCCACAAAACGCAGGTCTGCAGAGAGAGTTCTTGAAGAGGTACCGTCTTGCTCTCTTGAACATATCCTTGAGAGGGTGAGAAAGAAAAAAATGGCGTGGGGTTTTTCATAAAGGTGTCATTTTATAGGAAAACCACAGCTTGTGCCTCTCTAAAACACACCATCCAGGGCTGATGACTATCGCATCTGTGCGTTATGGCGTGTTCCCTCATGGGCCTCAAGCCTATGAACAAGCCCAAGCTTGCACTCTCCTGCTTAGTGAAGACCTTGGCTTAGAGATTCCTTCAATTCGGTGACATTCCATTCAAGTTGATCTCTTATGAGTATGAAACTTATATATTTTTAAGCCAAATTTTCATGCATAATTGAGAGCTTAATGCTTATTTTGATGAAAAATTATGGAGTCTTCACCAAATTTTCTGTTTTGCAAGAACTAGGATCAAAGGAAACAAAAAGAGCAAGAAAAGAAGTTGAAAAGACCAAGACAGGAAAAAGTTGTCACTACAATTCCACAATTGTCGTGACAAATCAGAGGGCAGACGGAAGAAAAGTTGTCGCGACAAAAGTTAAGAAGAATTCCTGAAGAAACAATTGAAATTTGTCGCGACAATCTAAAAGTTGTTGCGATAATTAGTCTGAAGGAAGAAGCAGCATGACAAGAAGAAGTTGTCGTGACAACCTGATGACAATTCTAAAGACAAAGGCATAGAAGACTTTATCGAGAAAAATTCTAAATTATCGCGACAAATTAT
This sequence comes from Tetrastigma voinierianum, assembly GCA_016808115.1. Lineage (NCBI taxonomy): Eukaryota > Viridiplantae > Streptophyta > Magnoliopsida > Vitales > Vitaceae > Tetrastigma > Tetrastigma voinierianum. Next base: position 224,755 of record JAEQBH010006890.1, on the reverse strand, counting down.
CTCAGAAGTGTAGCAAATTTTGTCGCAACAACTCCACAACCAGGTTGAGGACAATATGGTGGTAATATTGTGGTGACATTTTAACAATTCAATAAAATGATTTACTCGATTGGGCTTGCATTGTAGTCAAGCGAAAACTGTATGATTTAAACAACGAGAATGAGTATAAATGTAAGCGATAGGCAAAAAAAAATGATAAGAGGATCACAATCTGAAGCTTGAGGAAGAAAAAACGACGAAGAGATGTTTGTACATATTTTTATTTTTCTTATTTTTATTTTCTTTTCTTCTTTGACTTTTATTTTTAGAATTGGAGTAGTGATTTGAGTTGTAATATTGAGCTTTAATTTTGGATTATCGAGCTCCATTATTGTTTGAACTTGAAGAAAGGCTAGAAACATTGCTGGAAGTCTTTTTTGTTTTGTTTTTGATTACATTTTCAATGAATTTGTTTAAACAACTAGTCATTGTCATGTGTGATCCTCGATTATGGAAGAAATTTAAGCTCATACGGGAGGAGTTGTGTTTAATTATCATGTTTGTATTATCTTAATGCATGTTGTGGATTTGAAGACTGAATTGATCTAATTGGTATTATTCTTGTAATGAACCGTTCTCATTATCAATGGAGTATACTCGAAAAGAGCTGTATCTGTGCTCTATTTTCAAGGATGCCTCTGAGTGACATAGAAGGATGTTCTTGAGAGCAAATAGCAGTAACTTAGGGGTATGCTAAATTGATACTCTTAGAACTATTGAACTCTAAATATTACCGTGATAAATCACAAGTGCTGTTCTAACAGCACGACTTAGTGCCTTATTGTGACCAACATAGAGTGTGTTCCCAGGCATAAGGATGACGCTGACAAATATCGGTTTTAATATTTAGAGGTTTCATCTCATTTTGGTAGAATAATCCTGTTCTTATCCTGGAAGGTATGATCAAATGCTGATCTACATTTATTATGATTGGAGAAGCTTGTATTACCGCATACATGGAGTAGTTAACTGATCTATTCCAGTTGGTTGATTAAACTCTTGTTTGGAGGAAAGTGACCAGTGTGGAGGTGGTGCAATCATGGCACCGGAACCTTCTATGCATCTAGTTTAGGAACATGTTGGCTTAAATGAGTGAAATGTATAGTGGTGAGATTCTTTGAAACTATCTTAATATGCCCTTAGACAGGAATTTAGGATTCCAAGTACATAACTATCTTTGTTTTGAGCAGCAATCTTTGATTTACTATGATCAGAGACCATTGACTCCATTCCCAGCGTTTATTCAATCTTAGAGAAACCTTTAATTTCTTTAGATTTAAACATTCTTTCAATTAAAGAAAATTTTTATAAGAATACTGTTACTTTAGTTTTGTTAGTTAGTTACAATCCTTGAAAACTGAAGCTCAAATAGTGATGTTCTTGAGTAATTGATGTACTTTATCTTTAAATTTTCTTATCAATCCCTGTGGGAATGATATTTGGACTTGAAAATCTACTTTATTACTTGTTGACCTATGCACTTGCAGTGATGCATACCAAATTGGATTTATGAATAGATTAAAGTAAAAAAGAAGTAGAAACTCTGTTATGAACAACAAGTTGTTGGGTGCAGTTGCAGGAGACCTTAGTTAGTCTCTTGTAGCAGTATTACAAAACTTGTTCCATTGAAAGAAATCAACAAGTTTTTGGCGTTGTTGCCGGTGATTGAAGCATGAAATTTGTAGATCAATATTTCAACTAAAAAGGAAATTGCTAATTTGAACATTTTTTTTTATCATATTGTTGTCTTTAGTTGAAGAAGTGATAGAATCATTGAGTGGACTCACTTTGAATTCGGTGTGCTATAATTTCAAGTACCTATTACATACATAGAAGGCTAGAAGCTGAATTATTGCCACTTGACACTGAAATAGAGAAAACACTGAAGAGCTTGAAAAAAGTGAGAGTAGTTGAAGAAGCAAAAATGGATGAACAGAGAGAGGGTAACCAGAACATGCATGTAGCAACAAGAATACCTCAATAGAGGCAGAGAACTATGGAGGATTTCTAGAGACCAATCATCAGAGAAGAGTATTCAGTAGTAAGATAACCACCTATTGAGGCCAACAATTTTGAACTTAAACCTGCCTTAATCACTAGGGTGCAGTAAAACCAAATTACTGGGCATCCCAGTGAAGATTCCAATGAGCATTTGGGTAGATTTTTGAGGATGTCAAATACTGTAAAGCTGAATGGTGTGAGCGCTGATGTGATCAAGCTACAGTTATTTCCCTTTTCTCTGAGGGATATTGTCGCTAGTTGGTTTGAATCCCTGCCTTATAGCATAGTTACAAACTGAGAAAAACTTGTAGAAACATATCTTAGCAGATTTTTCCCTCACGCTCTAACTTTTGAGAGAAGAGGAGAAATCATTGCTTTCAAACAAAAGGAAGATGAATCATTATACAATGCTTGGGAAAGGTATAAACAGTTGTTGAGGAGATGTCCCATACATGGTATAGAACAGATGAACATTTTTTTATCATGCCATGAATTATACTTCTAAAGTGATAGTTGATGCAGCCTCTAGGGGAGCATTTAGAAGAAAAAGTGTAGAAGAAGCCACACAACTCATAGAAGAGCTAGAAAAGAGCAATTATAGAGCTCCATCTGAAGCTTTAGGGAGCAATAATAGATTTAGAGCAGGATATGTGATTGAGCTGAAAAAATGATTACAATTGAGGCAAAGCTTGATGGAATCATGAACATAATGAACAATTAAGAAAGAAGGAGTCAAACAATTAATGAAGTGGGAATTGTAGAAGGTGGTTAGCAGAAAAGTGTTGTTAATCAAGGACTAGCTCAAGAAGGTGCATACCAAGTTGAAGAAGTCTAGTTTTTGAATGGAAATAGAAGTTATGACTTCAAACCCAACAACAACCTTCTAACCCACTATACACTAACTCTGAGAAACCATGAGAATCTTTCTTATGAAGGTGGAAATTATTAGGGTCAAAGACCAATGCAAAACTATGCTCCACTTGGATTCCAAGGACAACATCAAGGTATTCAAAGAGTAGATAATCAAGGACAGAAGAGATCTCTATCCTTTGAAGAGCAAATCATTAGATTACATGGATGGCAGATACTATTTGTGTTGAAATTTTACGAACTTTCCAGCGAAACACAAGCGTGTTTAGGCTAATACAAATGCCTCCTTGAAAACTTGGAGACTCAAGTAGGGCAACCGGCCTTAACATGAAGAAAATCGGTTTAGGGTTCTTTGTGAAGTGATCACAAGAATCGAAAGGATTGCATAGTTATCCACCTGAAGTGGCAAGAAGCTACTTGAAATAAAGAAGGTGAGAGCGGATAGATAATGAAATTGAAAGTAAAGATCAAATTCCAACAAGCAGTAAAAAGGGGCAAAGCAAAAATGAGTTATCAGATGAATTGACAATTGAAGAGCGGCGTGAAATCTGGCTTGAAGAAAGTGCGGAAAAGGAGGAAGTGAGATCTTATGGGCGCAATTCCATTCCTCAGTGAAAGCGATAAGCGGGATGATTAGTTTGCTAAGTTCTTAAATATGTTTAAAGTTGGAGATCAGCATTCCTTTGCTGGGCATTGTCGAAATGCACCACTATCAAACTTCATGAAAGATCTCAATCAATAAAAAGAAATTGGTTAGAAAATGGAGTGGTGAGCTTGTCACGTAAGCTTCTTGGTGCCATTATTCAGAGAAACCTACCACAGAAAATGCAAGACCCAGGCAGTTTCACTATACCTTGCACTATTGGGAACCACGAATTTGGAAAAGCTCTATGTGACTCTGGTGATAGCATAAATATGATGCCTTTGTTAGTAGTACGAAGATTAAGTTTGGGGGAGTTAACTCCCACTACAATGTCTCTACAAATGGTAGATAGATCAATAGCTCAACTAGAAGGTATTCTGGAAGATGTGCTTGTCAAGGTGGGAAAGTTCATTTTCCCAATGGACTTTATGGTGATTAACATCGAAGAAGACAAGCAAGTACCACTTATGTTAGGTGGACCATTCCTAGCTATTGGAGTAGTCTTGATAGATGTAAAGAAAGGTGAGCTTACTCTGAGGGTAGGCACGTACATATCAATATGAATTAGAGTTTGAAGCAATCTGATTTTAAAAGAGCTCAATGCATGAGAATTGATAAGGTAGTTCCTGTCAGTAAAGCGAGAATAGTGATTATATAGACAGAAGTTCACTTGAGAAATGCCATGTTGAACTCTTAGCTGAAAAGCTTGGAATTTAGGGAAAATCTGAATGCAATTGAGGAATTGATGAAACTGTTTTAAGCCTTAATGAAGGAAGTGCAGATGATCTAAGCAATAAAATGAAGGTGCAAGAAGTAGAAAAGAGCTCTAATGCGCTAATATTGAAAGAATTACCTAAGCACTTGAAATATGCATTTTTAGAAGAAGAAAATTCTAAACCAGTCATCATAGCAATTGGTTTGACTTATGAAAAAGAGCAGAGAGTGGTGGAAATTCTTAGAAAGCACAAGGAAGCTAAATCATGGCCAATGGAAGACTTGAAAAGGATCAACCCGTCTATCTGTATGTATAAGATCCTTATGGAAGAAAAAACAAGGACTTCCATTGAACACCAAAGAAGGTTGAACCCAGTAATGAAGGAAGTTGTGAGGAAGGAAGTTCTTAAATGGCTAAATGCATGATTTATTTATGGAATCTCAGACAATCCTTGGGTGAGCATAGTGCATGTGGTTCCCAAGAAAGGTGGTTTTACAGTGATCAGGAATGAGAACAATGAATTGATACCTACAATAACTGTTATGGGATGGAGAGTCTTCATAGATTTAGAAAACTAAACATAGAAACCATCAAGGATCATTATCCTTTGCCTTTCATTGATCAGATGCTGGACAGATTAGCAGGACACCCTCATTATTGTTTCCTGGATGGCTATTTAGGATACAATCATATAGTTATAGCTCCTGAGGATCAGGAGAAAACAACTTTCACATGTCCTTATGGCACCTTTGCTTTCAGAAGGATGCCATTTGTACTATATAATGCTCATGCAACTTTTCAGAGATGCATGATGTCTATCTTCTCAAATTTGGTAGAAGAGGTTATGGAGATATTCATGGATGACTTTTTTTCTATGGTTCCAGTTTTGAGAATTGTCTGGAAAATTTAGCAATTGTTCTACAAAGATGTAAAGACAAGAATCTGGCTCTGAATTGGGAGAAATGCCACTTTTTATGGTTGGAGAAGGAATTGTATTAGGACATAAACTTTATCGACATGAGCAGAGTGGATGACGATTGATAATTAACTTTGTTTTGCCAGTATGAATTAAGTAGGTCCAGGATTTCCTCTGGGACATCTTTGGGTTCTCATGGGAGATTTATCAAAGTTTCTCAAAAATAACTAGAATATTCAATGTGGTTGTTGTTTGGAAAAGAATATAAGTTTGAATTAAATGACATGCAGTACACCTTTGAAATCAACATAGAGTTAGTAATAACTCAATCATGGCAACACCAGACTAGAGCAAGGATTTTGAAATTATGTGTCATGCCAGTGATTATGAAATGGGAGTAGTTTTAGGGCAAAGAACAGAAAACATTTTCAGAGCTATATATTAACACTATGTAGGAACCTTCAATGAGACTGAGAAAAAATTGCTCGACAACGGAGAAGAAAATTGTTGTAGTAGATCTTTGCTGTAGAAGTCAGGCAGTATATTTGGATATATCCTTGTGTTTGTAGTCTTGCGATGATTTTCATGGCGAAAGGATCCCAAACCTAAATTAATCAGATGAAGTCTCTTATTCTTTACTTGAGAATTTGACTTAGGGTGGGACGAAAGAGCGTGATAATGTGATAGTTGATCCTTGTCGGGATGAAAACTGCTTAAAGAAAAAAAGGGATTACGATTGGAAAACTTTCGGATAGTAATTTGTTTCGGGTAAGTTCAATTTCCTTGGTATGCTGATCTAGTGAGCTACTTAGCTTGTGGAATTATGCCACCAAAACTCACCTATCAGTAGAAAAGGAAGTTGAGAACTGAAGCTAGACTATATATATGGGATGATCCACTTCTATTTAGAAGGGTGCAGATGAATCATCGAGAAGGTAATTCAGCGAAAAAGCGAAGTTCTGAAACAATGTCAAATGTGCATACGTATAGGTCACTTTGCAAGGATATATGACCTCGGAAAATTTTAATCTGAGTTTTGCCCTTAACATTCTTGAGGCAGTTCTAAATAGGTTAAGAATTGTGATAAATGTTAGAGAATGAGCAACGTCAATAGAAGAAATGAAAAGGCCTCTACAAGGAATCCTAATGGAGCAAAATTTTGATGCATGTGGTATAGACTTCATGAGACCTTTCCCACCTTTATTTGGAAATTTATACATTCTCCTTGCTATAGATTATGTATCTAAATGGGTAGAAGCTATTGTTTGTCTAAGAAATGATGCCAATACAATAGTGGGGTTTGTTCAAAGGAACATATTGAATAGATATGGAGCCCCAAGAACAATTATCAGTGATAAGGGAAGTCATTTTGCTAACAAACTATTTGCAAATGGACAAGATGAGATATCCAATAGGGAGATAAAGAATATACTTGAGAAGACAGTGAACACAAGTAGAAAAGATTGGTTATTAAAGCTAGATGATGCATTAGGGGAAGTCTGGAATGTCAAATGCAAAGAAGTCGGAAGTAAACTGATTAAGTAATTTGCTGATGCAATTATGGACGGAATACAAAAGAAAGCAAAATGTGAGAAAAAGAAGAGCATGTTAGTAAGTCAAGCGCCTGCCAGCCTTTACTACCTAGAGTTTATTAAGTCCTTAGGGTGTTTGACACCTAGTACCTAATCTTGACATGGGAATTGGTGGGCCCAGCACTAGGGGTAGGTGGAGAGCTTAATAAAATTTGAACATTGCACTACTCACTTGGTGAACCTTGCTGAAAAGTCAATGAGAAACAAGCTGTGGTTTGTGAAGAGAATGTCATGGTGTTAAATTCAGATGAGTAAAAGGTAACAAGAAAGATGTACCCAAACAAGTTTGGGGGAAGTATATTTGAAAGCATGAGGAAAAAGATTTGAAGAAAGGATGGAAAATGCAATCATGGGAAGAAAAGAAAGAATGTGTATATTGGATAAGTTCAAGCCTAAAATTCCTATTCAACTACCCTTACCTAAAGCCTCATTGAAACTTTACGGAACCTATTCGATCTTGAAGGTTCGTCATGCCACATTATTGAGACAATCTGACCAACAAGCCTATGAGACCTAAAATCATGTTAGAACATCTATAACCACCCCTAGATCTCATAAAGGCTGGTGCGATCTGTACCCAGAGAGTGCAGCTTGCACCTCCAATCATTCGAAACGATGAACTAGAGTTGTATCACGAATGTGAGGAGTTAATCCATATATGCTTAAATTAAAATGCAAGTAATTTGATCCTATGATTAAAGTGTATGTTGGAAATTCTCTTCATAATTGATTAGTCATTAAACTTAAGTGCTATCATTTATGCAAACTGCTGTTGGAAATAATGAGCTATAAAATTCATTGAGTTTTGGATTGATTGTGGATAATCAAATTCTTTTTTTCTTTGCTTGAGGATAAGCAAAACTTTAAGTTTGGGGGAGTTTCATAAGCATGAATTTTATGATTATTTTTTTAATCAAATTTTGCATGATTTTTGATGTTGAATACTCGTTTTAAATGAAAATTCTGGATACTTCACCATATTTAGTATTTTTGTAGGAATATCATGAAAAATAAATAAAACAGCAAGAAAAGAAACAAAAAGTAGTCCAAAGTCCAAAGTCGCGACATCGGGTGAAGAGAGTCGCAACATCATATTAAAGTTGCGAAACCAAAAGTCTAGAGTCATGACATCGGGTGAAAAGAATCGCGACATCAGTAATAGCAGTCAGAGTCGTGACATCGGCTAAAGGAAGTAGAACACCAATTCGAGTTCGAGCTTCAATGGCGACCATCGCAAGAAAGTATGACATTGACATTCAGTCGCAACACGAAAGTAGGTCGATATTAGAACAAGGCTACAACATTTAAGACACTAGTCCTAGAATCTAGACTTCAACAATGACATCATAGCGGAGTCTTGACATCGACACTCAAAGTCATGACATTGAGGCGGATAAACCAAAATGTAGGTCATGACACCAAAATAGAGTCGACATCACGGTAGAAATGTCGACATCGGTGTGACTAGAGCTGAATCTATGGGATTTTTACAGATCCGTTATCGTTACCTCATTTTCAAGGCCCAATCATTAGAGCCTATAAATAGAAGCTCCTAGGGTAGAGTGCATAGCTTTTGGAGGACCAACTTCATAATTTCTTGGAAAAGAAAGCATTGCGGAGGGGAGCTTCAAATCTCAACTAACCTAGTTGAATAAGCTCTTGCTGGTGAAGCATAGCATTAGAATTCTTTCTCATTTTACTTTTTGTTTCTGATTTCAAACCTTGTGAACTTGCCTGATTAGCTTGGGATTGATGTTTGAGATTTTAGAATTTGATAGACTAACTAATTTGGATGAATTAATTGAATTAATTTCGATTGCAGATTAATTGTTGGTTTGATGATTGATTGAGTTTATGTGATAAATCAAAATTGTTTCTCTTAAAGCTTCATTATTCTTTAAAGAGATCTTAATTTCTTCCCTTCATCTCTTCTCATGAATCTCAAAGTGATAGTTGAGGTTTGATTTAGGTTTGAATCCCCGAATTATTTTTTCTTGAGCTAAATATTGGAGTGTTGTTATTCTTTTTAGTTCGAAGACATTGAACCTCTGTTTATGGAGTTGAGATGTGAACTAATCAGAGGGTAGTGATTTTAGTATTTGTATCGGATCAGGTTGTGACTTGGTTTGAGGATCAAGTCTCATCCAGCTCATGGAATTGATGGAAACCTTGGTCTGAGGGTCATTTCTTTCTTAAGAGACCCATTTCATAAAAGTAATGACCTGAGCACTTGTTCTTGGTTGAGAGCTTGTATTTTAGGGTGTGAAAAGTTAGATTTGTGGAAGTTAGCTAGGACCCAACCAAATTACCCCTTGAGAAAAGACTAGTTAATCAGATCTGACTAAATCTTTTGGAACCTGTTGTGTTTTGATGCAATTAACCCATTCCTAATTCTATCATTATTTGAAAGACCAAAAAACACTGCATAAGAACAAAAGAACCAAAAACATTTATTTTCAGTATTAATTTCAGTATCTTTATACATAGATTTGTAGCTCAAATAGTGATGAACTTGATGTCAGTACTAGTCAGATTCACGTTAGAGTAGATCCTTGTGGGAACAATATCCGAACTCCTAGAGTTCACTTTATTACTCGTACAACCTGTGCACTTGTAGACATTTGAGTCTTAGTTCAGTTTTCAAAGAAAAATATAATTTGAGAGGAAATAGAATGCCCTGTGTTGAATACCACTTACTCTTTATATTAATCGTGAAGAGTGGTATAAGTCAAGACCTTGGAAAGAACAGAACTTGCTATGCACTTGATCCAAAATCATCATGTTTTTGGCGCCATTTTCGGGGATTGACAGTCCTTGGCAGTAGTGTAAAAAATGAGGTGAATAAGTTTGTGACCATCAAGTTTTTGGCGCCATTGCTAGGTACTGACTAGTCCTTGGTAGTAGTGTTAGATATGAGGTGAACAAGATTTTGGGCAGTCAACAACATCACTCTAAGGAGGCTGATTGAAAAGTCAATCATTAGCTATCAAAGTAGCAATTTCTAGGGTCACCTGCCTCACCCAACAATGATCACTTATCTCTACATAAAGGAGGAGTAACCTTCAATAGAGATGAAGAAGAAAGATGTCCTAAGACCCCTCCACTCACCCTCACCGCTATCACTAAACCTCCAATAAAAAAAGGCAAGAAGAAGTTGAGGAGAATAGAAGAGAAAAAGAAGTTGAAGAGGAAGGAAGGAACACTGAGCTGAATGAGCAAGCAATGGTTCTAAGCATAGAGAGAAGAAGCAATGTAAGGTAGAGCAGTGCTAGTCCTGAATGGTTGATTGAACGAGAAAATTTGGCTTTACCATAATGAACAAGGAGGAGCTCAAGCAACATAACTTGATTCAGAAATCCACAAAATGTTGAGGATAGAATAGAGAATGGAAGAAAGAGGTTTCCAACTGGAAGTCAAATTATGGGAAAGAGATAAATATTTTAAAGAAGCAATCAGAAGAAGAGATCAGTATATGGATGAGGCAATCAAGCAGAGAGACATAGAATGGAAGGGAGCGTTGGAAAAAAGAGACCAGATGTGGAGAGATGAGATACAGAAGAGAGATGAAGCTTACTAGAAAGGGCATACTCAGAGAGATTCTGATCTAGCCAAAATGTTGGAAGGAAGAGACAAGGCCATTCAAGAAACATTGGTATCGGAGATACAACGAGTTAAAGCAATTTGGATTCTTGATACCAACTTAAGTTTCTATTATGCTTAAGGGACATGGGAAATAATGAGATCCCACTTGCTCAAAGTGATAGATTGATTAATGCTAATGTGAGATGTTGGATTAGGTAGTGAGACAGTTTCCAACAAGGAAAGAAAATAGATGCTTCAAAAGATCACGATTCACCAGTTATAAAGCCATTTTCATTAAACTTCACATGAACTTGTACCAGGAAACCTTAGCACCCCTAAAACCAAAAGAGCCCTAGGAAAAACCAAATCAATGAATCTCTCTTGATTGTTCTCATCATGTTTTCAAATCCCTTTTTGCAATTGCTCATTGAATGTAATGAAAATATCTTTGTGAAATTGGGTTAATTGTGCCTTTTAATCTGAACCGTTTCTGCACATTGAGTGAACATGATGATAGTTGTGCTTATGAGTTGTTTGGTTGAATTAAGTGTTGTTGAATTACTTGTGCTACATGGTTGGACTGAAATTGAATAGTTTCATCACATTAAACTGCTGAATTATACTATAGCATAGTGACATGTAGAAAACCAAACAATAAAATTGATAAATGAAATTGGGCAAAATGATCTCAATAGAATGGAAAAGTTGTGATGTCAAGGATGACTAAACTGAAATTCTAAACTTTTGAAGGTTGAAACAAATAACAAAGTTGAAAGCTGATAATTCTATTTTGTTTGAATACTTCAGTTATAAGGAAACCTGAAAACTTGCACATGGTCATTAATACCTTTGAAAACTAATTGTGCTTGGGTTAGGAACATCTTATGAGATCCATCATAATTTTGTCTCCAAGGGTCCTGGTCTTAGAACTTGTTAGATTATTGTTCAAGGTGAAATCCTAGGCAACACAATCAACAGGAAATGATTTAGGCCATCATTGGAAAGTTTGTGCTTTTTAAAGCCTACCATGTAATATGCACATATGCATATACCACTAGTACCATGTTTAGGCTTAATTTGAAATTCATCTCAAATGCCAAATGAAGAAACTTCCCTAAAATTTGATCCTATAGTAAGAACCTTTAGTTTGTCTAAATTGCATTGTGAATGCATAAGAAGTGATAATGTGACAAGTTTGGGGGAGTATTAATTTGAATTGTGAAGAAGAATGCGGATAAGGGGGTGGAAAAAGAATTATCAACTGAGATGAAAATGCACCAAAATATGTGCACATAAGAGTATTCAGAAGTTGCAAAAGTTCAAAAATGTCAAGGAGGAATGTGTTTTGTCTTGTAGCCTTCCTCCCTTAGGTTATTAAGTTCTTAGGGTGTTCTTTTGGTACCCTAATCTTATTTGGTATTGGAGTTACTAACCCAAAACTTGCTAAGGGTGGTAGAAATCTTAAGAAGTCAAAACATTGCACCATTCATAAAACCTTGAATAATAGAAAAGAAAGAGTTTACTGAATTGAAAGCAGAAAGTGGTAAAAAGAAATGCCACAATGGAGAATATGCAGAAAGATGCACCAAACAAAGTTTGGGGGTGCTTAAAGGATGTTTTGAGTAGAAAATAAAGGATGAGTCGTTTGAAGGCAAAATTTTGAATGGAATGTGCACTTTGGGTAAACTTGAGCCTTAAATGTCCATTTACATACTCACTACCCAAGCTATACATTACAAGCCTTAAATACCTATTTGATCCTGAAGGTGGTGTTAGGCCTACATTAGTGGAGAACAATATGACCAACAAGCCTATGGGACCCGAGTCAAATTAAGGAGACTTTCATGCTTTTACATAGATCTCATAAGACTACCTAACTTGCAAATCTATTATAAAGACCAATAACACACACTCACATATCGGGGATCGAAGTGAAGTTGTTTACACTTTGTGAATTATCATTTGTTAGATGAATTTGATTGAAAATATTTTTGATTCCTGAATTAAAGCTTAGTTAGAATTCATATCACAACTGATGTTGAGTGAATTGAATTGCTGATAAGGTTGAAAAGATAATTGGAAAGAAAAATGGTCTAGCTTAATTGCTTGAGGACAAGCAAGAATTATTTTCTTTGCCTGGGGACAAGCAAAACTTTAAGTTTGGGGGAGTTTGATGAGTGTGAAACTCATTTATTTTTAAGCCCATTTTCCATACATAATTGAGAGCTTAATGCTTATTTTAATGAAAAAATATGGAGTCTTCACCAAATTTTATGTTTTGTAGGAAACAAAGAAGCCCCGAAGAAGCTACGAAAAGATGAGCGGGAAAGCATAGTGAAAATTCCACGATTATTGCGACAGATGAAGGAGAGGCAAATAGAAGAAAAAGTTGTACGTGACATTCAAACAGAATTATCGCGACAAAAGGTGAAGGAATTCACGAGAGAAACAGTTTGAAATTTGTCACGACAATCTAAAAATTGTCGTGACAATTAGTTTGAAGGAAGAAGCGACATGACAAGAAGAAAGTTGCCACGGCAAACGATGACGGTGAAACAGGCATAGAAGACTTTGTAGCTATAAATTCTAAATTTTCATGACAAATTATCTCTCGGGAAGTGCGACAAATTTGCATCATAACCAGCACCCGCAACCAAAGGGAGTGAGGACCTGTGGCGAGCAATCTTGTTGCGACATTTTTATAATTGTCAGGCAATTTACTGGATTAAACACATTGAAGTCCGCAGCCTACGTTGAATTGTGGTCCGACAAAAGAATGAGCTATAAATAGCAAGCAGTAGGGCCTGAAAAAAAAGAAAAGTCCTAATCTGAAGCGAGAGGAAAAGCAGCGACCGATCTTTGTACATATTTTTCTTATTTTATTTTCTTTTCTCCTTTGATTTTATTTTAGAATTAGAGTAGTGATACATTGTAATATTGAGCTTTGATCTTGGATTATCAAACTTCATTGTTTAGACGGAAGAAGGCTAGAAAGCAATTTGGAAATCCTTTTCTTCAGTTTTTGATTACATTTTCAATGGATTTGTTTAAACAACTAGTCATTGTCATGTGCGATCCAGTTATGGAAGGTTAAGCTCCTTCTAGGAAGGAGTTAGTGTTTTGATTATCATGTTTCTATTATCTTAATGTATGTTGTGGGTTTGAAGGCTGAATTGATCTGATTGGTATTATTCTTGTAATGAATATTTCTCAGTATCAGTGGAGTATACCTAAAAAGAGCTATATCTGTGCTTTGTTTTCAAGGATGCCTCTAAGTGACACGAAGGATGTTTATGGCGAGAATTTGGTAACTTAAGGGTATGCTAAATTGATACTCTTCGGTAATGAACTCTAAATATTCTGTGTTAATCAAAGAGTCTTTGTTCTAACCTCGACTTGAGGTGCCCATACGTGTGACAACATAAGTGTGTTCCCGAGGCATAAGGACAACCTGACGAAGTATCGGTTTAATATTTAGAGGTTTCGTCTCATTTTGGTAGAATAATCCTTTTCTTATCCTGGAAGAGATTATTATGATCGAAATGCTGATTGAGGTACCAATTATGATTGGAGAGGCTTGTATTACCCTGTCTATGAGACGAGTTAAACTGATCCTAGGAATTTAGTTGATTAATGCGGTTTTAGGAAGAGCTGACCAAATCTTAGAGGAATAAGATCTAAAGTAGTTGTTTAGACACATATTTGTCTGGTTTGGAACATGTTCTGTAAATGAGTGAAATGTATAGTGGTTAAGGTATTTCAAAACTATACTAATATGCCCTTGGACAAATTTAGGATTCAAGATCCATAACTATCTTGTTTTGAGCAATGATGCATATTGATGATCAGACCAACGACTCAGATTCTAGTGTTTATTAAATCTCACAGAAACCTTTAATTTCTTTAGATTTAAACATTCTTTCAATTAAAAAAGATTCTATAAGAATATTGTTACTTAGTTTTGTTAGTTAGTTACAATCCTTGAAAACTGAAGTTTAAATAGTGATGTTCTTGAGTAATTGGGGTACTTGATCTTTAAATTTTCTTATCAATCCCTTTGAGAATGATATCTGGACTTGAAAATCCACTGTACTTGTTGACTGTGCGCTGCGGTGATGTAGACAAATTAGTTTATAAATAGTTAAAAAGTAAAAAAAGAAGTAGAGCACAGTCTGAACAACAAGTTTTGAATTAACGATACGGGGACCTTAGTTAGTATCTTGTAGCAGTATCATAAAACTTGTTCCATTTAAGGAAATCAACAATCTCCCTCATATTTGGATCACATCCAAATCCGTTTTATATTAGCCGCACACTCTTTTAAGCGTGTGACCCAATAGGTTCTCGATTATGTTGGCCACTTGATTCGATCCCGATTATGTTGGCCACTTGATTCAAAGCCATTGGTGTCAAGCGAGTGTGAAGTGGTATGCGACACATCGCAGGCTAGTGTTGGAGAGTCGAGTGGTATGTTAACCCTTCTATAGACAATTACCGCACAATTCGTCCTTTCACTAATCTATACCCCACTCGGTTCAAAGCATGGACAAAGTGTAGCTCCTACTAGACTGCCTATGCTACAGCTAGCTCAAATGATGTTAGATCTTGTCCTCGGACTCATTACTCATCAGTTATGCACTCGAAGATACTCTTCATGTCATTTCCACTATGGCCAAAGATTTCCGAGTAATGATCCCGATAAGAGGCCATATGTATACTCTCCTTCTATTTAGAGTGGCGAATCCTTTGTTGGCTACCCAATTACCTTCGAATAACTTAAGCTATACCTGACTATCACCTAAAGAGCAATCTCGAAGAGGCAACATAGATCAAGGTCAAAGTACAAAATCAACATCCAAGATATCCTTGAGCACCTCAAGTTTAAGGATACATGGACCATTGCTATGATGAGACAATCATCTACATTTAAATAGATAATACATATGATTGTCTCATGGTAGGTCTCCGATGAACTTAGCTACTCTTAGCAAGCATCCACTACTTGATCAATTAAAGGCATGACGTAATGCTGAAATGCATGGGATCAAATGTCTGTAGTCGTTGATCCTATGACTAGAGATAATTTAGATACTAACATAATTTCACATGACAGGAATCTTATAATCATGATCTCATAATGATTTCCTTTATGCTATGTTATGTATCATGGGCTCCATTAATTCGATTAAAAATCTATATCAATTCAACGTGTGATTATCAAATTAATGAAGATGCCTTTAATAGTAACAAAAGATGTACAATAAGTGCTAAGGGCGATTGCCTTTGAAACCTTGTTGGCGATTTTTATGCAATACCAAAATATGTAGGTCACCCCGAATTCTCGCTGCGCCACAGGAATGATCAGTCCTCGATAACAACACCTAAAACTTGTTGTTAATTTTTTTGATATAAAATATGTTGTTGCATTATATGAGAAGAAGCTTCAATTAAAATTGTGTTTTGGTCTAGATCCTCTGAGAGTGCACGAGGTCATTAGTAATAAAAGTGGATTTAAGTTCAGATATCATTCCCACGAAGATAGATGAAAATCTAAGCATTAGTACCCCATCTACCAAAGTCCTTGCTATTTGAACTCCAAAGTTAAAAGTGGTTTGGTTTTTTAAACTAAAGGCAAGTAAAACTAAAATAAAACTTTATAATATATATAAAGAATTTTAAAATAATTGGATTAGCAAGTTCATGAATTTATGTAACAGGATTAAGTTCAATGTATAATTATCAATTTCTGCATCATTTATAACATTAGTTCAGACATGAGTTTGAAATCTAAACTTGTCAAGATGCAAGGTAATATGGCTTGGATTTCTCCGCACACCATACATTTCAGCAGTAGAGATCCTATGTTCCTTTCGGACACATGAGTCTAATTAGTTACTTGTACAATATAATAATCTTTCTAAGATCTGGGTATTTTTCCTTCTCAGTACTTCACACCATTTTCTTAGGACTGAAGACCAATTTCCCCTATAGACAGGATAATGCAAGCCTTCCCCAATTTAATTGGCATCTCATCTATCGAATCTGACAAAATTCTTTGTCTCCTTGATTAGATCTCAGCTAACATGGGATCAAGATCCTTTCATCAGACATAGGAGAAACCTTTGATAAACTAAATTGATATATCATTCGACTAATCCTCACACCATGAGTAAATTAGTGATTTATCAAAGTAGTCCTTCAAAGTTCATTAGTTCCATAATATTAGTCTAACACCCCCCCAGTAGCGCTCATACTCTACGAATCTCCATCTCTATGTCACTCAGAGGGCTTCCTAGAAATCAGAGTAAGATACAGTTCTTTTAAGGTACTGCATGCCTAATAATGAACAAACACAACTTCGAAAAAAACCAGAAATAAATTGATTTGGTGTGACATTCTTTCAAGTTTAGCAGAAAACAATAATTAACATCGCTCCATCCTAGATGGAGCTTAGTCTTTCAAACTAGTTTACAAAGAACAGTGACTAACGGATCAGGTAGCTTCACTAAAATTGCAAACGAACTGAAATAGATGAACTCCAGAAAATTTCCAAATTCATTAAATCAGACAGTAACGAAAAACAGAATTTTATAGAAGCGGCTATAACCCTTTTGAGATCCTTTGCTTTCAATTCAAGAACAACTAACTAAAATGCTACTCTAAAAACTAAATGAAAGAAAAAAGGAAAAATAAAAGAAAAATAATATACAAAGGAGTTCCAACTACCCAGAAGTTCTTGGTTTGCGGAAGCTTCGCACAATGCCCTAGATGCGTCTATTTATAGATTTTTAAATGATGGACCGCACTTCTAGGCTGAAATTGTGGATCCCTAAAAATTCTAGCCCAATTGACAACTTTGTTGCGACATAGAAAGTTATGTCACGACATAGTTCTCATCTTTACCCCCCATCTCTTGTCGTGGCTCTGTCATGACATATTTTCATGCTTTCTTCTTGAATTCTGTCGCGACATAATTTGGCAATGTCGCGACATAGTTATGCTAAAGTTGTGTAGTCTTTGTCGCGACATGAGTGTCTTGTGTCGTGACATAAAAACTTTGTTGCAACACAACTTGTTATTTTTGCTACTTGCAGTTAATAATACATGACATATATTTCTTTGTTCTTGACAAAAGCATTATTTTGCTACTTTTGATTATATCGCGACATATATTTCTTTGTCCTTGCTCAAAAGTTCTTGTCTTTCAGCCTTGCTTTATGTTGCGACATAAGTTTGAAATGCCGCAACATGAAATACACTATCTTGACAATCTTCTGTTATCTCATTTTCATCTTTTTGTCGGGACAAAAATTTCTGCCTCTAGCTCTTCAAGTTTGTTGCAACATTCTTTTTATTTTTTATTTTTATGTTACGACATACTTTTTGTGGTTCTTCTCAACCTTTGTCGTGACAATAATTCTTTGTTCTGAGAGTTTCTCCACAGTGCATAGGTGTTTGTGACATACTTTTCTTTGTTGCTACATAATCTTGTTTCTTGCACTAATGAGGCGAACTCACATTGTCTCGACGCATACTTTCTTTGTCTCGACATAATCTTCTTTGATCTTTGTCACTGGATGAACTGTTTGTTGCAACATTGAAATCTTTGTCACGACAAACTTGTATTGGCTTGCCTCATTGCTCTTCCATTTTCTATCGCGACAATTTTTTTTTACTCTGCAGCTTTTATTGTTGCGACATAAATTTGATTATTGAGACAAAACTCTATTTCCATTGCTTGATCATTGTCGCGATAGAGATCTCTGCCTTCAGTTCTTCATTGTGTGCGACATACTGTTCTGCGTCGCAACATTCATCTTGCAATTCTTCACATCTTTTGTTGTGACAATGAATTTCCTTTTGTCTCTTGAACTATTCATCCTTATGTTGTGTTTGTCGCGACATAATGCTTCTCTGTCATGACAAAGTTATCTTGCCTTCCATTGCTGACTCTGAATTTTGTGTAGCGACAGAGTTGTCTTTTGTCACGACAAAGCTTTTCTTCCATCTTCAGTTCTTTATGTCACGACAGAGTTGTGACATCTTCTGCTACAAGTTTTGTCTTCGCGAGTTCGAAGCAATCTTTGTTCTGCGTGTAGCGCTTCTTTGATATGAAACCATAACTTTCTTTGAGTTACATTGAGATCCACATTGATGAGTCTAAAGCATCTATTTTAATCCATTTTTAAGCATGTTTCCTAACAATTTCGGATCTATTTTATGCCAAATTATGGAATATTCACCAACTTTATGTTTTGCAGTGTTATTTGAAAAAGAAAACAAGTAGAAAGAAGCGAAAAAGGTGGGAATGCGTGGTCTTTGTGGTATAATTTTTGTATGTCGCGACACAAAATCAAGCCGAGACGAACTTTGTCACGAGGCGGCAACTAAATGTCGCAGCAAAGATCGGACAAAACTGATGGCCCGAAAGAAATTTTGTCTCGACAAAGAGTATTTATGTTCACGACGTATTGAAAGATTGTGAAGCTGCATCGGCAATCAGCTACTCTGTCGCGACAATGATCAAGGAAAATAGTAAAGAAGTTGTGTTGCGACAATATTTCCTCTATCGCAAGATAAAAGGCTAAAGATTAATAGATGAACTTTGTCGCGACAAAAGACAGCTCTATCGCGATAGAAAATGCTAAGAATCCTGACATAAGTCAGGCGAGAATAAAGTGTTTTTATGTTCACGAAGAATTTTCGACATCGAAACCATTTCGAGGAGGAATTTACATGTGACGAAAAGAAAATCCTGTCGCGACATAACATTCAGAAGTCATAACCAAGAGCAACAAAATCTCTGTCGTAACAAAGATTATTTCTGTCGTGACAAACAAAACATGAAGGAGGTAAATTGTCTATCGCGATAAGAAGTTGAAGAGCAAAACAAGAGGAGTGGCGATAAAGAAATTCGTGTTCGACATATTAAAGAATTGAAGGCGAGATCTACGTAGCGACAAAAGAAATTTTATGTCGTGATAATAAAAGCTATGGAATGATAGAAACCGTCGCGACAAAATATAATTAGGTTGCCACCGAAATTGAAGGGAGGGGCGAAGTTAGCGATCAGTGTGTCATGACAAAGATTTCTATTAAAGCGACCAAGTATTTCGGCCAAGCGTGAGAGTCGGAAGAAGAGTGCGTTATTCGCTGACTAAGGAGTTTCTTGTCGCGACAGAAATTGCTAAGGACTTAAAGAAATCCTGTCTCGACAGAGAAAACGCTATCGCGATAAAGTTGACAGGCTGAAAAGGAAAATGTTTGTTGCAACAAGGAAAATTATGTCGCGACAGACTTTAGAAGTAGAAGGACATGAGAAGCTGGTTGCAAACAGGTTAGGTGTCGCGACCTGAGGCATTCTATCGTGTGAGGAACAAGGCGCTGGATAAAATCTATGTCCTGACATTATCAAAGTATGTCGCAATGGAATCCAAGAACCAAGCCCAAGAGCCGGGTTGCGACGGTACATCTTTGCGACGAGAGGCGGGAGGGGAGGCCAGAAATTAAAGACTCTGTGTAGTGGGCCTATGTCACGACGGAGCGACCCGATTTGAGACGAGTTTTGGGGATCCTGATGTAATTAATGAAGTGAGGCCCAACATTGGAAAGCCTATAAATAGATGCTTCTAGGGTAATTTGCGCAGCTTCCACAACTCCAAGACGTTTAGGTGGTTGAAGACTCTTGTATATTTTTATTTTTTTCTTTCTTTTTATTTTATTTTCCATTTTTTAGTAGATTTAGTTTTAGTGTAGCTTTATTTTGTTAGTTTTCCTTTAAATTGATGGATTTGTGTATTGTATTGAAGTGCAACTTTAAGCTGGTATTTCTTTGTAAAATCATCTTTTCCATTACTGTTTGATTTAAATGGATGATGGCAAGTTTTAAGGTTATGTTTATTAGGTTCGTTTATGAATTCGGTGAATTATCTGATCACGTTATGTCATTGATATGGTGAACCGGTTTTGGATTGAGCTCATTGGAAATGGGTCATTGATGATAGTCATTTTTGCATAAGGTAGAAAGCTTGAGATTAGAATTCTTGAATTTATTTGATTGGTATTGTTTATAAGTTACTTGTTCACCGGTACTAGTGGTGTGTGCCCTGATGGAAGATGCGTATCTAGCTACGATTTCAAAAGGGCCTCTAAGAATTGACACGAGGATGGAGAATCCACGAGGAGTGTACAAATGGTTCTTGTGGGTATGTGAGCTAATACTATGGAACTAATGAACTTTGAAGGATTACTCACATAGATCACCAACTTACTTATAATTTGAGGATAGTTGAATGAAGTATCAGTTTAATCACTCAGAGGTCTCACCTCTTTTTGCTGAATTAATTCTGATCCCATGTTAGAAAAGATCTAATCAAGGAGATGGAAATTTTCATCAGAAGTGTAGGATGAGGTGTCAATCAAATTGGAGAGAGAACTTTGAAATATCGCATACATGGGGAGCGGGAATTTTTAGTCTAGATCTGAATATTAGTACTTGATTCAGTTTGAATAGTGTTGTTTTGAGCCTTGTTCATTTGTAGGGTTTTGAGCACTTTTTGTGTACTAATCAACCCAAATAACAATTGATACAAGGTCCAAACTATACTACTAATCATATTTAGTGGATATTTTGTAGTTTTCTGAAACCCGATTACACCATTATCTTTGGTCGATTCAAATCACGAAGAACGGCCAGAACTTCGGCATTTGCATGTACAAGCGAGAAGGCGATTGGATTTAAATGCGGAGGGAAGTGAGCTTAAGCGAAGAATTTCACGGTGTTGCAAATTTTCTTATTTGTAGAATTTTGCAGCTTGCGAAATTTCGCATCTTGCCCTGTTTTGATGTGTTGACCACTTTTTGATTGCTTTTTGTGGTTTTGTACCAAAATTGCCCTCATTGTATTTATGTTGTTTCATACTTTTTTGTAATTTCCTTGACTCTGAGCAGTATATAAGCCTCAGTTAAGCTCATTAAAATCGATCAATACATCAATCCGACAGGAAATTGGGCGCCAAAGCTTTGAGACTTTCGCGGGTGTGATTTTCTCTCATCTTTCTCCCTTTCTTGCATTTCTCACCAGCCAAACACCCCTTGAGGATGACTGAGGATGCTCGAAGCCCAAACCCCTCTCATCCTTGAAGGAGGGTCATTGGAGTGGAAGTTTTGAGGTGAAAGCAACATCGCTGCATTGTCGGCGAGACATTTATTATCATTTATGTTTCTACATCTCCGTTGAGTTTGAATCACGTGATGTACCGCACAGTGGCTTGATGCCAGCGGCTTTAAAGGCTTAGTGGATCTTATTCTTCAGATGTTTGATGCTAAGCAGATTGCCATTTATTTGCTCATACGGGTTAGATCCGAGGTCGATTTTAACTAACGAAACTGTAATGGTTAATAAATGCGTATGATAGGAGAAAAACTTTTAGGGTTTTTAGTCTTTATGGCTAAACATAGATCGATTAGGAAATCACTATAGGTCATCCTCCCGACATGAGGAAAGGCTGAGGGGTGTTATATTTGCCTTAGATGACCCGGTGGCGGCTTGAGGATTTCTTTTACACTTCATTTCCTCACGATTACGGTTTTCAAGCCATGACCTCCTTTGTTTTTACAAAAGCCGATCAAGAATTCAGGAAACAATTTTAATTAACTATGACTCATGGCATGAGAAAGCATCATGAAGGTCTTGAATACTACAGACATTTATCTTTGCGAGTAGCTTTGTACGGCGGTAGGAATCTAGGATACAAATTTTTGTTGGTTTAGGTACACCTCTTGTAGTACGAATCAAATGGTACATTCTTGGGGATGAGGTGTGTCGTATTGTGGTGAAGAGCATTGGTTCTTGATCCATCTGGTATTGGTGAATTCTCATTCCTTTTGGATTTTACCATTATTCCCATTTACTAAGGCTTCACGTGTGGGAAATTGAATGTTTATACTGTGCATACCCGGGGCCATAAGTTTAACCAACTATAACCCTTTTTGGCAGCCTTGTTTTTGGTTTCTTGTTGTTTGTGTTGTGTTCCTAGGACTTTATGCAACACTGGGATAGGAACACTGCAGGCAGGCTAGAGAGAACCAGTGCACCACAAGAACAGGGGTGTGAAGTCAGTTTACATAGTAATCAGATGGAGCCTCCACCTGAGGAGCAACAAAGTCAGCAGGGGATACCAAGAAACCCTAATGCCTACATGTCAATGAGGGACCATATACACCCACCAAGAGTGAGTGCACCCTCATGCATTGTACCTCCTGCAGAAGATGTAGTCGTCAGGCCTTATTTGGTGCCCCTGTTCCCAACCTTCCATGGTATGGAAAATGAGAATCCATACACACACATCCAGGAGTTTGCACAACTTTCAAGGAGGGTGCAATCGAGGCGGATTTGCGGTTTGGCGCTTTCCTCTCTTTAACCTTCAAAGACAAAGCCAAAATTTGATTAATTCTCTTGCTGCCAAGAACCATCCGACCGCGAACTCGCAGTAGAGTTTTTGAAAATTCTTCAAAGGCACAAGACCAACAGTTTGAAGAGGCAAATTTATACATTTGAAGCCCATGATAATGAGAAGTTCTACCAATGCTGGGAGAGATACATGGAAACCATCAGTTCATGCCCACACCATGGATTTGATACATGGATGTTGGTAAACCAATTCTATGATGGAATGTCTTTTGCCATGAAGCAATTATTAGAGACCATGTGTGGAGGGGACTTCCTGAGCAAGAATCCAGACGAAGCCATGGACTTCCTCAACTATGTAGCTGAACCTCCAAATCTTGGGATGAGCCAAATCCTAGGGAGACAGACAGGATGAGGCCACCACCAAATAAAAGGGAGGCATATACTGCTTCTCGTGAGGATACGGAGAGACGTAAAGCAAAGCCGGCCCACCTTGACTAGGAGGTTAAAGAGCTTGAAACGAGGAATCAACATAAGGTAATGAGCAAAGGATCGAGGCATCTGGCATAACCAACCATGCTTCAACTGTCATCCACTGAGCACCAAGGAGAGCATTACCCAAGTGTTCTTCAAGAAGGGACTGGGCACCATCGTCAACAAAAAGCACACATGTGCCCACCACCACAACCCCATACAGCAATACCTACAACCCCAACTAGAGGAACCACCCAAACCTCCCTTGAAACCAAAACCTCCTCCCTATGTGCCTCCTGCTGCACAATAGCAGCATGGGTCCTTAGCCCAGCCACATCCACCACCATCTTCATCTCCAGTTGAACAAGCTATTATGAACTTGAGCAAGGTGGTGGGTAACTTTGTGGAGGAACAAAAGGCAGTGAATGCCTAGGCTAGTCAAAGAATTGACACGGTGGAAAGCACACACAATAAGAAAATGAGCAACCTACACTCAGAAATCTCTCAAAAGCATGACAAATTTCTAAGCTAAAATTTCCTTAAAATATGACAACCCGCATTCAATATCAAGACTATTTTAACCAAAGAAGAAAAGGGTGAAAAGGGGAAATTCCCATCTCATTAATAACCAAATCCTGTGGTACCGCATGTAGTAAGCTCTTCAAGTGAGTCAAATTCTCAGGATGCATGAAGTTAAGGCAATCATCACATTGAGAAGTGGAAAAGAGCCAAACAAACAAAGACCCAAAGCAAGAAACAAGGTCGGGCAGAAGTCAAGAAACCGAACTGCAGGAGGTGGTGATCAAGAAGATTGCAGAAAAAATTAGCACACCCCCACTTTTTCCTTAAGCACTAAAAGCTAAAAAGAAGGCCATTAACGCTGAAATGTCGTAAGGTCGGTGCGGGCAAAGGTCAACATTCCCCTGCTTGACATGATCAAACAAGTCGCAACCTATGCAAAATTTTTGAAGGATTTGTGTACAGTGAAAAGAGGGCTGAATGTTGACAAGAAAGCCTTCCTGACTGAACAAGTCAGTGCTATCATCCAATGCAAGAGTCTAGTGAAATATAAAGATCCGGCCGTCTAACCATCTCGTTAATATCGAGGCACTTCAGGTGGAAAAGGTACCGCTGACTCGCGCAAGTGTGAATCTCCTCCCTATTCGATGTACAAGCGCCGGGTTGGGAGAACTAAAGCCCACTCCATCAGACTGCCTCTTGCGTATAGGATCAATTAAGATACCAAAGGGGACAAAGGGAAGATGTTCTATCACAAGTGGACAAATCTCTACTATCCAAGATTTTGTTGTGCTAGACACGTAACCAAAGAACAAAGAGGGGCCAATTTATACCTATCATCTTTGGGAAGACCATTCTGGCCACTTCCAATGCGATTATCAACCCGCCAAAATGGTGTTATGCAACTCACCTTCTAAACATGACCCTGTAACTTAACATCTTCCATTTATAAAAAGCACATGCCGCCGGTGGAAGATGGTCAGAAGAAGTTTGCATCATCGACATAATCCCGAGGAACAAAGCTGATCAACAACGTAATGTAAGATGGGCGGATCAAGAATTGGTTGAGTATTCAGAAGGGGAGTAGGAAGCACAGGACATGAAACTTGTCCAGGGGCACTGGAGGAAGAAACAAGAAATTTTGCCTTTGATGATTGAGGAAGGAACAAGTGAGCCCCAAAAATTGGAGCTTAAACCTTTTCCCTGTAGAGAGTTGGAACATGCCTATTTCAAGAGCAGGAGTGCTTGTCTAGTTGTCATTTCATCCTCGTCAAAGACTTCACAGAAGGTAGTCTCGTCGCACATCCTCGTGGGAGAACAAGCAAGATCCGAAGGGTATTAGCCCGTAAGTTTGCACCCATCACATCTACCCAGAGGAGGGAGGCAAAATGCAAGGCAGCCAGAGAAGATCGAACCCACATATGCAAGAAGGTTAGGCAAGTCCCAAGCCGGCCGCAGTCAGTATCATCTACCCCATATCGATAGCACTTGGGGTGAACTGCTAAACCCAAGTGGTGCCTAAGAAATCTAGGTAACCACGGCATAACGAAAAGGAGGAGATGCCCACCCGCTACCACTACAATGGAGGGTATGTATCGATGAGAAGGCTAAATGAAGTGACCAGAAGGATCACTCCTCTACTCCTTCATGGATCACCGAGAGGATTTCCGGTCACTCTTCACCGTTTCCTGGATGGTTATTCAGGATACTTTCAAATTGAAATTGCTGCAGAAGACCAGGAAAAGACCACCTTCACATGCCCATTCGCACATATGCATACAGGAGAATGCCCTTTGGCCTGTGTAATGCCCCCGCTGAAGATTTCCAAGAATATGCTCGCATTTTCTGATTTGGTAGAGCGCATTATGGATGTTTACATGGATGACATTACAGTCTATGGAGGGAGTTTTGAAGAATGCCTAATCAACCTGGAAATTGTCCTGCATAAGTATATAGAGAAAAACCTGGTACTGAACTGGGAAAAATGCCATTTCATGGTCACATGAATTGCACGGGGCATATTATTTAAAAGGATCGGTTGATAAGGCAAAATCGACTTTAATTTTAAACTTCTCCCCACAAATGTCAAGACTATGGCAATTCTTGGGCTGCAAGTGTGGTTCTAAGGTGAGGTTCATCATGGATCTCAAATTTCCAAGCCGCCTCTGCTAAACCGGAAAAAGACGCCAAATTTATTTCCTGGGGATGCACCGCTAAAGAGTTTGGTGAGCTTAAAGCCTATTTGACCACTGCACCAATAGTGAGAGCCCCCAACTGGCAATTACCCTTTGAGGTGATGTGCGATGCAAGCGATCTAGCCATTGAGCAGTTCTCGGACAAAGGGAAGAAGGAAAACCTTATGTGGTCTATTATGCGAGCAAGACACTGAATGAGGCATAGAGGAATTACACAACCACGTAAAAGGAGCCGCTGGCAAAGGGTCTATGCCTTTGCACAAATTTCAGCTTATTTGGCTAACGGACATAATAATATTCACGGATCATTCACCTTGAAATAATTCAAGCCACTAAACAAAATGCTAAGGCTAGGCTTATCGATGGGTTTTCCCCGCCGCAAGAGTTCAAATCTACAAATCAGTGGACAAAAGGGTGTGGAAAATGCTTGTCAGCATCACCATCAAGACACACCTACACAACACTTACAACCCTCCAATCAATGATGAGTTCCCGAGGAGTCACCGTCCCGGTCGAGAAGGCACCCTGGTATGCCCACATTGCAAATTACTTAGCTACAGGGGAGGTACCAGCAGATTGGAAAGCACAAGACAAGAAATTCTTCTTCGCAAAAATTCACTCCTACTATTGGGAGGAACCCTTCTTGTACAAATACTGTGCTGACCAGATAATTAGGAGGTGTGTGCCTGAAGCAGAGCAACAGGGAATAATCAGCCACTGCCATGAGAATGCATGTGGAGGCCATTTTGCTTCCCAGAAAACTGCAAGGAAGGTGCTGCAGTCTGGATTCCACTGGCCCTTTCTTTTCAAGGATGCCCATACCATGTGCAAGGAATGCGACAAATGCCAAAGGTTAGGGAAGATTTCTCGCCGTCACATGATGCCTTTAAACCCGATTTTGGTAGTTTATCCTTTCGACTTATGGGGGATTGATTTCATGGGACCATTCCTTCTCCTCGATACCTCTTACATTTTGGTGGGAGCGACCATGTGTCCAAGCTCAAGTTGAAGCAGCCTTGCAGGGCAAACACCACATGGTGGTACTAAAATTCCCGAAGGAGAATATATTCTAGATTTGGGGTCCCAGCTATTAATTAGTGATGGAGGTTCGCATTTCAGAACAAACCTTGAGAGCCTCCTCACTAAGCATGGCAGGTCACATAAAGTAGCCACCCCATACCACCTCGTAATTGGCAGCCAGTTTGAAGCTAGCCAATAGAGAGATCAAGACACATCGATGAAAGTGGTTAAATCCTGAACCCAAAGGATTGGTCTCTCAAGTCACTGACTCTTGTGGGCATACGCAATGTTCCTACAAGACCATTCCGGGGTATGTCTCCTTATCGCCCCAGTTTATGGCAAAGCATGTCACTGGCTTCTATGGAGATTGAATATAAGGCACAGGTGGGCAAAGTGGAAGAAATTGAACTTGGATATGGACAGAGATGGGTCTCAACAGCTCCCTCGAGCATCAACGAGCTAGAAGAATCGTGAGGAATGATGCCTACTTCAACTCAAAAATTGCAAAAGATAAGATGAAGAGGTGACATGATCAACTAATAGCTCGCAAACATTTCAAACAAGGAGACCAAGTGTTGCTCTACGACTCCAAGATCCACCTCTTTCCGGGCAAGCTTAAATCAAGATGGATTGACCCATTCACCATCCAGGAGGTCTATCCTAATGGATCAGTGGACCTGCTCAATCCCAAAGACTCCAAGTAGGTATTCATACACTTGTGCAAAGGCCGGCCATATGTAGTGCAACACTTCAATTGACAAGGGAGGAGACTCCTCCTCACCCTCCATGATCGCTAAAAACGGGGCCTTACAGAAGTGGCTTATGCAAGATCTCTAAGCCCCTAAAATTTTGTTGCCGAAATTTTGGTTTCTTTACTTTCAGCCTTGTTTTTAGAGATTTTCGATTCCCTTTGCTTTGCCTATTTTTCTTTGAAAATTTTCTTTGCAGTCGAGCCTTCTCACACTTTAGTCTTCTGCTTTGCAAAAAGCGTAAAGTGGGGCCGGGTGTTATTTTCCAGAAATTTTTCTCAGATTAAGTAAATTTTCTGTGTCATAAATTTCGTGTGTCCCATTGTTCATCTCCCTTGCCCTTTCATCTTCCGTCTGCTGCAAACCCTTTGTTTCCTACGCCCGCCATTAATTTTCCTTTTTTTTTGAACCAGCCATTTAATAGGCATTTAAGGCCATTAGTTAGCCAAAACCTTTCATTTGCCCCCCTCCCTATATAAAGCCCTTTTCTTTCTTTCCTTTTCATTTCACATCCCGTTTCCATTTTCTGAAGCCCCCCTCCCCCTTTCTTCTCCTTCTCAGGCTCTAGAATGGTGAAGACCCGCAGTGGAAGCGCTTTTTGGCCCCAGGTGCGCCGATCATGTCTATGGGGGTAAGAATTCTTTAGTCCTAAGATCTGAGTATGAAGTACTAAAAAGGAAAAATACTTAAATCTTAGAAAAAGGGTTACATATTACAAGTAACAAATTAGAATCATGTCTTAGAAATGAATATGAACCTTTAATCAAGGAAAAGTTATGTTATGAGAAATCCAAACTATACCACTCAGATCTTTGACAAATCTGCCTTTCCAATTTACGGTTGAGTCATGAATCAAAAATGATGTAGAAATTGGTTATTACTAATTGATCCATGTCCAGTTTTGTCTCACTCAATGAATCCTCAACCCCAATTTTATTAAACTTCATTTTTGTATATTAAAGATTTCATTCTAGGACTACATTTTTAGTCCTCTTATCATCATAACAGTGGAGTTCAAATAGTAATGATCTTGAGTAGTTGGGGTAGTTAGTCTTTTGATTTATCATCCTTCCTCGTGGGAACGAGACCGACTTTAAATATCCACTTTTATTACTTGTATGACTCCTCGTGCACTTACAAAGGATCAAGACCACACTCAAATTGTTAATGAGTCATTTTACAACAAGAACAACCATATTTTCATGTATATGAAAATGTCTAACAAGTTTTCGCGTTGTCGCCGGGATTGCTCCCGGGTGGTAGCACCGTGTTTGGCATACACTAATCACATCATGTTACTTTGGTCTTAACACCGTCACGATATGGGTCTCTTTCTTCGCAAGTGTAAATTCTCGCTCTAGCCAATTTTTCTCGCTTTGGTTGGAAATCGTTTTTTTTTCATTTAAACCTAAAAATACAAAATTGGTGAATATTCATAATTCAAAGATTAAAATTGCTCATAACCTCAGAAACATGCCAGAAAAATGGATTGTAACTAGATGAGCTTAGGACTCATCAAATTTCAAACATAAAGCTTTGCTTTGTCTCCTTAGGCAAAGAGAAGATGATTTGTTTGTCCTCAAACAATTTAGCTTTGATTTTTTAATGAAATTTTTCTGTTGAATCCATAATTTGGTAGGATACATAAGTTAGTTGTAAAATTATTTCTTAACTTGTTTCCAATCTAGAATTAGGAAGATTTTCAAATAAGTTCACTAAACAGCCAAACAATTTCTATAGTGCAAACAATTCAATTATTCCACCTAGTCTTCTTTCTTCTTCCTTGATAGATTAGTTAATCTTCTGGGATAATACTCAGATAACATACTTTTCCTTTATTCTTTTAAGTCCTATACGCTTGTTTTTCATATTAATCTCCACTAATGTAAGTATATACCACCTTCAGAATCAATTAGGTCTTTTAGGCTTATAATGTGTGGCTTGGGTAATTTGGTGATAACACAATTTAGGCTCAATTTTACTTAGATTTCGCCTTACCACTTTACATACTTGCCTTCATTATGCATCTTGATTTTTCTATTGGATGTTAACTCTCAAACTTCATTTGGTCGGTGCATCTTTTCAAGATACTCTTATCGGGTATTTTTCTCTTGACCACATTCAGATTGTAAATTTTCCTTCTCATATTAGAAGCTTTTTCACTTTTCATCTTTTATCAAGGTTTATGGAATAGTGCAATGTTTTGCCTTTTTAAGCTTTCTACCACCCTTAATGAACTTTGGGTCAGTAACTCCCATACCAAATGGGTATTGTGGTACCAGGCTACTGAAACACCCCAAGAACTTAATTGTTTAAGGGAGGAAGGCTATAAGGCCAAACTCATTCCACCTTGATATTTTTCTTTTCACAACTTCTTTTCCTCATTCTTTTTATCTTTCCTCATCTCAATTGATTTTTCTGTCTCAACCTTTCTTGTCATTCTTTATAATTTGAAATAATATTCCCCCAAACTTGTCCTTTTCTATCATTGATGCATTTATGATGTAATCTAGGAAAATAAGGGTTCTTTACCGTAGGATTATGTTTAAGTGAGGATCTAGGCTTTTCATTTGCTGGTTGATGATGGAATTGCCTATTGGCTAACATAAGGAACTAAGGTGTATGCTTATGCATATTATAAGGGTAGGCTTTGAAGGGCTCAATCTTCCAAGAATGGCCTATATAATTTCCTTTTAGTGGTATTGCTTAGGATTTCACTTTGACTAATAAACTAACAAGTTCTAGGACATTTGGAGATTTAACTGTGATAAATCCCAGAAGATGTCCCTAACCTTTGCACAATCTATTTCAAAGATATTTTTGATCATGTGCAAAGGTTAATTAGATTCATAATAACTAAACTCCAGTTACAAATACGTAATTATAGGTCTTATTGGTTCCATCACTGACGTGAATTTGAAATCTACATATATCTGCCAATATCTTTACAACTTTCCTCTTTTAGTTCATTTCATCCTACCCCAATTCATGTTTGTTTCCTGGATATGTTGCTGTGCTATTTTACAAGTTGAAAGCTTATTTAAATCAAACATTCAATTCAGAGAGATTTAACATAGCAAAAATTCAATTCCATCATCATTCCAATTCTACCAAACAATTCATAGCTCATTCAGCAATCCAAACCAGGAAAACTGGTTTCTCCATTATTTAACAAAGTTATAAACTAAAAGTCATCAATTTCTACTTATTTAAAATCAAGGAAAGAAAAGTAAAATAAACACAAGAGAAGTGCAAACTGAGAATGGATACCAAGTTTTTCAAAGGAATTTTTTTTTTTTTTAATTTAAGATTTCAGGTATTAGAGATTTGTTTACAAAGAGGGAAAAGGGAAGAGACAACAAGGCAAGTTATTTACTTCTTTCTCACATGCCCATGAATGTCTGTGATTAATCG
This sequence comes from Tetrastigma voinierianum, assembly GCA_016808115.1. Taxonomy (NCBI): domain Eukaryota; kingdom Viridiplantae; phylum Streptophyta; class Magnoliopsida; order Vitales; family Vitaceae; genus Tetrastigma; species Tetrastigma voinierianum. Next base: position 193,617 of record JAEQBH010006890.1, on the reverse strand, counting down.
GGATTCAAATTTAAATCACCGTTAAGGAGAATTCAAGGATCTGGACTTGTGGATGCTTGGACTTGCTTCCTTCTTCAGCTCTGTTGAGTGCAGACCACTCCATTGAAAGTGCCATCTATTTAATGAGATCATTTTGTCTCTGCCCAATAGAGTTAAGAGTTCCCTCAAACTCACCCTAAGCAGAGTACATTTTGATCAAATTATTGTTGATAAAGTCCAAACTTTATGTCCATAATTTCTCCTTATAATTTAGGGTTGCTTCCAGTTCTTTGTCCATTTTTTCTATGAGGAGCTTTATCTCTTTCTGATGTTCTTTATACAGATATCCGAAGGCATTTGCCTTTTGTGGCAAGTTCTGCTCCATGGAATCCTCTCTCTCTCTCATGATCTTAAGCATCTCACTGTCCCTCTTAAGTTGATATGAGAGGAAGGCATCTTCCCTTGCACTGAGTTTCTTTTCTCTGATTTCCCATCTGCTCTTCAACTCCTCATCTCTCGCCTGAGGCTTCCCTCCGCATTCTGATCTTCATTTTAACCTCAAAGATCCATGTACTCATCCCCAATGAGTCGATTTTCAACCGGTTGTCCCTCTTGCATCTCATGTCTCATCCTCAAAGATCTCCACCGCTTATGTATTGTTATCATGACAACCAGAGCTTTCAGCTTGCTCTTGATGGATTTGTCTTAATTTCAAGACATTGTCAAAATGGGGCTCAAACCTTCTTGCCTCTATGGATGCTCTGGAGTTGCATTATCAAACTGTATCTGATTTACTTCTCTGTTATCTTCTTCTTCTCTCTCTGTTTCTACTTCTTTTTCTTTGCCTCTGTTCTTAGGCCCTTTTATTACTCTTGTCAATGTTAGGGGTGAGGTCTTAGGGCAGGTCTTTTCTTCCTCCCAGTCTCCTTCTACACCCCCTAAAATACAAAGTTTAGTGATTAGTGCTGGATGAGGTACTAGTCCCCTGTAGAGTCCTCTGTAATAACTCAGAATTGAGTTATCTATTATTTTTCCAACATTGAACTTGTACCCCTTTAGGATGGCATACAACAGTATTGCCTTTTTATCCTTGACTGTACTTAAATGCTTGGAAGGTAAAATAATTGAAGAGAGGAAATAAAACCAGACCTTTGCTTGTTTAGTCAACGAACCTCTCGCAATGGACTCATGTGGGTTCTTCTTAGTGGCATTCCATTTCCCTTTGCCATTAGTCAGCAAATCAACGATCTTCTAGAAGTCTAGTTCTTTTACTAGTTTCTTGAACTTTTAACCATTCTTCATCTCGTTCAGATTGTAAGTCTTGTCAATCTCCTCCTCGATGAAAGAAATCCATGTACTCCTAACTTATACTGTCTTGTCCTTTATTCCCACCATGTTTGCATAGAATTCTTTAACCACATCTACGAATCCCGGAGCCTTATGCTCACAAAAGAGATGCCATCCTTTGCTCTCAACCATTTATTGGAATAGTGAGATCAACTTGCTGAAGCCTTTTTCGCCAATGAAATCTCTGCGGCTGTAATTTGTCCCTCCAGAAAAATAAGCACGCTTGAGATCAAATCGCTTGCTTTTTCTTCCCTTTTCTCAGCTCTAGCTTCTTCAGCTCCTCTTCTTCTCTTTCTGGTTTCTTCAATTGGTTGCCTCAATCTCTCGCTCTTAGTTTCAACTCTTCTTCTTCATGTCCTCGCTTCGCCGAGTTGCTTCGACTCGCTTCTTCTTCTCTCTCGTTACTCTTCGAGAATACTCGCTCGCATTAGGAACAAGGTGCGATGGCTCAGACATGGTTAGAAGAAGATTTTTGGAATCTAGGGTTTTCTAAATGAGAGATAGATTTGGTGAATAAAGATGAGTGGGTTGAATGTTTTTGAGGCAGTTGGCTTTTCAGGTTTCAAAAACTTTCTATTTATAGCCAAATGTTTTGTTGTGCTCTCATTACATGTCGCGACAGAAACTAACCTAGGGTTTGTTCCATTTTTAATCTTATGTCATGACATAGAGAAATAATGTTGCGAAATATTTTCTACACTAAATTAAAAGCTAGGTCAGTCCTTTGTCGCAATAGAGCAAGAATGTTGCGACATGAAAAATTTGATGTTCAAGTGTATTTGTGTAGCGACAAAGAGAAATCTGTCGTGATAAACAATTTCTTGCAAAACATGAGTTTAGAGCAAATTTGGTTGTGACATAGAAAAAATAATGTTGCGACCTAGTTCATTCATCCTACTTGACATTTCTGTCACGACATAAAGATACATGTCGCGACATACTTCCCTTATGACTTCAAACATGCTAATGCACTCTTTGTTGCGACAAAGAGAACCAATGTTGCAACAGAGACTAATCAATGTCGCGACAAAAGATTGTTTGTCGTGACAATCTTTTGGCTTTCCTCAAAATTGCACAATTAACTATTTTGCAATCACACACAAATAACAATATGCAATATCTTCCTCCTACTCAAATCATACTTGTGAAAACACCTCTAATCATCAAAGATCTCAATTCAAGTATGAACAATCATATTTCATTTCTTCATCTAATATAACTCAACATGATCATCATCAAGGTATTCAAGGAATCAACACAACAAAGCTATTTCAATTTTTCTGTTCTAAACAAAATCACATTCCCCCAAACTTTAACTATGCATCTCATTAAACATAGTTAGGAAAAAAGAGACACTTCTCAGAGCACTTCGCTTCGATAAGTCTGAGAAGGAATGATTCTAAATAAAATCCATCTCTAGTACAGCTTCATTGTCTTGAAGAATTAACAAAATTCACAAAATAAAATTTCAAACAAAATTAAAACTAAACTTCAAACACACTAATATTAACAAAATCAAGAAGCAGAAAATAAAATTTTCGGCTTGGTCAGCTTCAAGAAGCCGCTTCGCCTTAATGTCTTGGCTGATTTGGTCGTTGCACGTTTTCTTTCGCAAATTCTCCTCTCTTCAACTGATCAATCTTCATTTATGCTTGAAGATACTGTCAACTCCCACCATTCACTTCAACTACCCTGATTCAGTTTCTGTCACCGCCCTCGAAGGGTGTACTTGCTACTACTATGTATGACCCCACTCCATCTTGACTTTAGTTTTCCTAGAAATAGTTTTATTTCAGAATTGTATAATATGGATTGTTTCTCCTGCTTTGAATTCCTTCTCAAAATCTTCTGATCATGCCACTTTTCGCTTTATCTTTGTAGACTTACATTAATATAAGTTTCATTTCCCAACTCTTCCAATCAATTAGCCTGGGAGTAATCTTTCTTTGGCGCCTTGAAAGTCACAATTCGCCATGGTCCACATAGCTTTGTATTCCAGTCCCAAAGGGAGATGACAAGGTTTTCCAAATACAATGGAGTTGTGCGCCCTACAAGCCCACAATGCATCTAAATTTTATGTGACCGGGCCTTTTCTCGTCAGATAACTATTTTCCGTATTTTCTTTTATCTCCTATTGGAAATTTCTCGTCGCCATTTGACTAAGGGTGATAAGCCAATCCCATTACATGTTTGATTCCATATCTGCTCATAAGTTTTGCAAAAACTTTATTTGCAAAATGGCTTCCCTTATCACTAATGATTGTTCTGGGTGCTCCAAATCAAGCCAAAATATTTTCGCATAAACCCAACAACCGTATTAGCATCATTTATGGGACAAGATATTGCTTCCACCTATTTGGATACATAATCCATAGCTAGGAGACTGTATAGATTACCAAATGATGATGGGAAAGGTCCCATGAAGTCTATTCCCCAATCATAAAAAATCTACACCACCAGGATTCCTTGTAGGGGCATCTCATTTCTTCTTCTTATGTTGCCAATTCTATGACATTTATCACAAGTTTTACCCATTCAAAACAGTCTTTGAATAGAGTAGGCCAATAAAACCTGGATTGAGAATTTTTCGCCTGCTCATCTCCCGCAAAATGTCCTCCATATATGGTGATGCATGACATTTATCAATAATTCTTACTCTTTGTTCTATTTCGTACATTTCCCGATGATACACTATATTTGCTCATCTTTCTGGGGTAGTGGATCATCTCTAAATATAGAATTTGGCTACGCTCAACTTTCTTTCGTTATCGCTAAATTCATATGAAATAATTCACAGTTGGAGTAATTTAATGACACAAGATACCAGGTGTTTGACTGAGCAATACAAACAAATGCTATCGAAAGTTTATGCTATTTTACTTCCTTTTCCTTCTTCGCAGTTTTTTCCAATCTAGAAAAGTAATTAGCCATCACATTGTCACTACCTTCTGTCACACTTCTAGGATCAAATTCCTCAGAGTAATAATACCTATATGATCGCCTTGGCCTTTGGCCTCTTTCCTTAGCAATCTCGTATATCTAATGGCAACATGATCGTTGTGTATTATAAATACGGACCCTAGTATGTAAGGCTTGAATTTTCAATACAAGCAAACACCATTGCCAACATCTTTTTTTTCACAGGTGAGTAGTCAGACAGGCCTCATCAAGGTTTTGCTAGCATAAAGATATCATTTTGAATATCTTCTCAGTTCTTTGTCCCAATATAGCTCCCATTGCATAGTCACTGGCATCACACATAATTTCAAACTCTTTGTTCTAATCAAGTGTTACCATGATGGGGGCTGTAACTAATCTGGATTTAATTTCATCAAATGCAGCTTGGCATGATTCATCAAAATCAAACTTTGCATCTTTTTCCAGCAATCTACATAATGATCTAGAGATTTTTGAGAAATCCTTTATGAACCTCCTATAAAAACTAGCATGTCCTAGGGAAACTTATCCCTTCAATATTATAGTGGTAGAGATTTTTTATGATGGAAACTCATTGGGTTTACTTCTAACCTAGAATCGTAGAAATTCAGGCCCCAAGACAAATTCTCTGCTACCATGAAATGATATTTTCCCCAATTTAAGGCTAAATTCTTCTCTAGACACCTTTGAAGTATTGTTTCCAAATTTTCCAAACATTTCTCAAATCTGGATCCATATACTTAGAAATCATCCATTAAGATTTCCATAGCCTCTTCCACCAAATCTGAAAACATAGACATCATATATCTGTGGAAGGTGGCAGGAGCATTACATAATCCAAATGACATTCTTCTAAAAGCAAAAGTGCCATAAGGACATGTAAATGTAGTCTCTCCTGATCCTCAAGGGCTATAACAATCGTTATAACCGTATCCATCAAGAAAACAAGAATGGGTGTCTGCCATTATATCCAATATTTAGTCAATGAAAGGTAGAGGATAATGATCCTTTCTCGATTTGTTATTTATTTTTTGGTAGTCTATACACACCTCCATCCTATCACAATTTCCGTAGAAAATCAATTAATTCTTTCTCACTATGATAATATGAACCCACCTTTCTCGGGAAACTACATGAACTCCGCCTACCCAAGGGTCGTTTAAGATTGCATATATAAAGCCCGTGATTTAAATGTTTATATTTCTTTATGACGACTTTTCATTAATGATTAAGTCTTCTTTAATGTTCAATGTAGGCTCCGTGATTATCCTTTAAAAGGATCTTGTGCATTCATATGGAAGGATCAACATTCCTTTCAAATCTTCTATATACCAAGCAATTGTTTCTTTTGCATTTTCCGAGTTTCAAGTACTTTTATTCTTCAGTTCAATAATGTGCTTGAAATAATAATAGGTTTTTTCTTTTTCTGTTCAAAGCATACTTTAAATGTGACTAGGGAATTCCTTCAAGGTTAATCTTCTTAAACTGTTTTATGTTTCTTTCCGACTCTATTCATCGCAACATTTTTATTTAATTGCTTTCATCAATACCGAAAATCGCCTTGATTCAAAATCGAGTTTAGAAATTCAACATCAAGAACATCGAGAGACTGAAATTCATCTCCATTTTCACCTATTGAACCCTCGATCTTACAATCATTTATCAATTCATAATCGATGGGTACTTGAGCCTACAATCTACAAATAACATATATCAAATTCCATTGCTTTCAAACTGTGGATTTGAGACAAAGGGCATCGCTCATCTCCAACCTCGTAGTGGCTCTTTCTTCACATCTATCAAAGTCGCTTTCAGAAAGGTTAGAAAGGCCTTCCTAGCAACAAGGGACTGGTTTGTCTTCTTCAATATCAATAACCACAAAGTCCACCTGAAAAATGAACTTTCCCACTTTGATAAGCACATCTTCAAGCATAATCTTAGTCGAGCGTAAGGTTATGTCCGCCATCTACGTGGTCATGGTCAGGAGTGCTCCAAACTTAGTCTCTGTCACTATGACAAGGGCATCTGGTTGATGCTATCTCCATAATCGTTGCTTTCCCATTTCGTAATCCCTATTGTGCAAGGAATAGTGAAGCCTAATCGATCCCGCATTTTCTCCCGGTAAAGATTCGAATAACTACACTCAAAAGAGCTGCGAGCTAGTCTACTACCCTTCTTCAACAATTTTTCTTTTTTTTCAATATATCCTATAAATTTAGATAGCGAGGCATTCGAAATAATGCCTCCTCAAAAAGGGATATTAACTTCTATTCTTGAACATGTTCAAGAATATAGAGAAGTGCTCTTCTAACTTAACCTTCTCGTTGTTCTCCTCGGTGAACAGGACTCGAGGCTATGCTCAACCCTTCCTTCTTCCTTGTGCCCTCTTCAACTCACGCTTTTGCCGTATTTTTGTCGTTTCCTCTCGTCCAGTTGTGAAACATTCGGAACTGTGATTGCCTAATTCTCCCCTCCAATTTCTTTCTTTTTCTTTCTCAGCTTTTCTTTCTTTTTTTCTTTTTTCCTCTTTATCTTCTTCCACTTGTAGTTACTACCATAACTCTTCGATTCTTCCCTTATGTCACTTAGGAAGGCATCCTGAATTGATTTCCTGAGAAGAAAAACAGCTCTACTTATGTCTCTAGATTCTTCAGAGAGGCATTCATATTGGCCTGAAACACAATTGTGTTTACTTGAAATGTCACATTCAGAATTTCAGGCCATGATGTTCACATCCTTATTTTTCTCATATGAAAGTCGCATCCGTTTCTTCAAAGGAAGGAGAGATCTCTTTTATCCTCGAATCTATGCCTTTGACTTCCGTTGTTGTGCTGTTGTTGGAACCCGGTTTAAGCATAATGTTGTTGAAAATTCCGCCTGTGTCTTTGACCTGCCGTGCTCCTCCCCATATGAGAAATTCACTGAAAGGCCGGTGTAAACAGCTGGCAAGTCGAGGTCAGGGCTTAGTTGTAACTTCTATTAGCATTGAGATACCAGGCTCTTTAACTCGATAGGGACCCCATGTGGCTATGTCCCCTCTCAAAGACTATTCTCTTCATTTCATCAACCGCCCTAATTTCATTTCACGAGTGTATTCTTCTCTACGTACCCCCATTTCGCTTCATCAATGCATCTAATTTTTCTTCTATGATAGTCATCCGGTTCAGCTTTATCACACCACTTCCTTTAAGTCTGCTATTGCTCCCTGAAGTTTCAGATGGAGCTCTATAATTGCATTTGGTAAGGTTCTCTATCAATCGTTTCATTTCTTCAGCACTTTTTTCTCTCTTACCAATGATAAGAAGCCGCATCAATTATACCTGAGGTATAATTCATAGAATGATAGAATTTATCCATCCGAAAGTGGTCAGATCTATTCCATGCATCAAGCATCTTTTTCAAAGAATCTTTTGTATATTTCCTGCATTATAAATACTTCATCCTCCTCATTGGAACACTATGATTTCCTTTCGTAAGGAGGGTAGGGAGGGAAGAATCCGCTTCATAAGCCCCACCAACTTTCCTAATCGCTCACCGATCCAACAGTGACTCAAACCAAGTTGTCGCCACACCCTCGCTGAAAATGGAACAAATAGAGCTTGATCACTTCAAAGTTCCACCCCATTCAATCTCGATCAGATAGCGCCATCCTCATAAATATTCTATATGCTTGTTGTGTGGTCTTCACTCAGATGCCTAGTAAAATTGATGTTGTCGCACCATCGATCACCGGCTAAGTTCAAAAATTTTGGCTTCTATAGCAGGTCAGGTCTCACACCGAGTATTCATATCTTGAATAACTAGCCTCCAAAAGTCCTCCATTGTCATTTTAAGGTCTCTCTGCTTCCGCTTCTTTTGGAATAGTTTGCATTCTTTCTCTCTAATCTGTCATAGTTTTTTATTCAACACTTTTAACCTTTCTCAGATTCCTCAATGTTCTTTCCAATTCTATATCCAAAGGCAGCATTTCTGCTTTTGGTTTTCTGTGCATGAGAAATCTTCCTAAAATAGAAATACATTGAGATCAAATTAAATATGTGGAAAACAACTGTATCAATTTAAGCTCATAAAATATTGTTAGTAGCTTACTCTGCATTGTAGTTAAAAACTATTTATGTGATTTTCTAAAATTTATGATAGAATAAAGAAAAATGTCCAAATTTAGCAATCTTTTGCTAGAATATTGATATTTAAATTCATCTTTTTCAATCTCAAGAACGACAACAAAACTTATCGACCGATTTTTCAGAGCTGCACTAAAATATGTAGTCACCCAAATTTTTCAACACCGCCAATCAAGAACTAGATCGCCCCCGATAACAACACCTGAAAACTTGTTTAATTGATTTTTTAATATAAAATATGTTGTTTCCTCGATGAAGGCCTAATTAAAATTTCGCTTTGGTCTAGATCATTGCAAGTGCACAAGTCATTCAAGTAATAAAAGTGGATTTAAGTCCAGATATCGTTCCCATGAAGATTGATGAAAAATCTAAACATCAATTACTGTATCTACTCAAGATCCTTGCTATTTGAACACCAAAATTAAAAGTGGTATGGTTTTAAACTAAAGGAAAGTAAAAACTAAATAAAACTCTATAACTATATATAAAGAATTTTAAAATAATCGATTGGCAAGTCACCTGGATAAGTAACACTCGAAATTAAGTTCAATGTCTAATTATCAATTTCTCGCACTACTTTATAACATTAGTTCACTTCATATTTGGAAATCAACTTGTCAAAGAGGCAAGGCATATGTGGTCGATTTTCCTAATAATACCATACATTTCCTCACTAAATTAGAGATCCATGTTCCTTTCGGGACACATAAGTCTAATCATGACTCAGAATATAATCCTCTTTCTAAGATCTCGAGTATTTTTCCTTCTCGCATTTCACACCCTTTCTTAGGACTTCAAGACAATCTGTCCCTATAGATAGGATAATGCAAACCTTCCCCAATTTAATTGGACATTCATCCATCGAATCCGACAAAATTCTTACTCGACAGATCTCGCCAACACTCGGATCAAGATCCTTTTCATCGCATATAGGAGAAACCTTTGATTAACTAAATTGATATATTATCCAACTAATCCTCACACCATGAGTAAATAAGTGATTTATCGAAGTAGTCCTTCAAAGTTCATTATTTCCATAATATTAGTCTAACATACCCCCAAGTAACTGCTCCATACTCTTAAGAATCTCCATCTCTGTGTCACTCAGAGGGCTTCCTGGAAATTAGAGCAAGATATAGTCCTTTTCTAGGTACAAGCTACTAATATTCTGAACAAGTAACTTCAAGAACAAAACCACTTAAATAAATTCAGGATTTCGAACTATGACATTCTTTCAAGTTTAGCAGAAAACAATAATTAACATCGATCCAATCCTAGATGGAGCTTAGTCTTTCAAACTGGTTTACAAAGAAGAGTGACTAACTGATAAGGTAACTTCACTAAAATTGCAAACGAACTAAAATAAATGAACTCTAAAAAATTTCCAAATTCATTAAATCAAATAGTAATGAAAAAAAGAATTTTACAAAGAAAACCAGCTTGAAACTTTGTAGTAGATCACTACTCAATTCCAAGAAAAACTAACTAAAATGCTACTCTAAAAACTAAATGAAAGAAAAAAGGAAAAATAAAAGAAAAATAATATACAATGGAGTTCCAGCTACCTAGAAGTTCTTGGTTTTGAGGAAGCTTCGTATAGTGCCCTAGATGCGTCTATTTATAGATTTTCAAATGATGGGCCACACTTCTAGGCTGAAATTGTGGATCCTCAAAAATTATGGCCTAATTGATTACTTTGTCGCGACATAGAAAGTTTTGTCGCGACATAGTTCTCATATTTGTCCCCTACCTCTTATCGTGGCCTGTGGTTTCTGTCGTGACATATTTTCATGCTTTCTTCTTGAATTCTGTCATGACATAATTTAGTAATGTCACGACATAGTTCTGCTGAAGTTGTCTAGTCTTTGTCGCAACACATTTTCCGCTGCTTCTGAATTTTGTCGCGACAAAACTTCTTGTCTTTCAGCCTTGCTCTATGTGCGACATAAATAAGTTTGAAATGTCGCAACATAAAATACACTATCGCGATAGTCTTCTATTATGTTTTCTTGAACTTTTTGTCGCGACAAAATTTTTTGCCTCCAACTCTTTAAGTTTGTTGCAACATTCTTTTTTTTATTTTATGTTGCGACATACTTTTTGTGGTTCTTCTCATCCTTTGTCTTGACAATAATTTCTTTTGTCCGATAGAGTTTCTCACAGTTGCATGGGTCTGTTGTCGTGACATAATTTTTCTTTATCGCGACATAATCTTGTTATCTTGCACTGTTGAGACTAAACTTTGTGTCTCGACAGACTTTTTCTTTGTCACGACATAATCTTCTTTGATCTTTGTCGCTAGCTGAATTGTTTGTTGCAACATTGAAATCTTTGTCGCGACAAACTTGTCTTGGCCGCCCTCATTACTCTTCTATTTTTTGTTGCGATAAATTTCTTACTATGAAGCTTTTAATGTTATTATTGAGACAAAACTCTATTACCATTGCTTGATCATTGTCGCGATAGAGATCTCTCGCCTTCTACTCTTCATCATGGTTGCGGATACTATACTTGCAACATTCATCTCAAGAATTTTACATCTTTGTCGCGACAATATATTTCGTCGCAACATACTTCACTTCAACCTTATGTTGTGTTTGTCGCGACATAATGCTTCTCTGTCACGACAAAGTTGTCTTGCCTTCCATTACTGACTCTGAATTTTTGTCACGATAGAGTTGTATTTTGTCGCGACAAAGCTTTTCTTCCATCTTTAGTTCTTTATGTCACGACAGAGTTGTGACATGTCGTGACAAATTTTTGTCTTCTAGCTTGAGTTCAGTTTGATATTTGTTGCGACATAGCGCTTCCTGTTGTGACATAGCTTCTACTGGTTCTATTGAGGATCCTTCACATGACAGATTTCTCGCCTCGCTAATTTTCTCGTTTTCTTACCGGAATTGTCCTTTTCATTTAAAACCCGTGGAAACACAAGTCAGGAATATTCCATAATTCAGCATTAAAATTGCTCATAAAATTCTAGAAACATGCCAAAAAAATGGATAAAAATGAGATGAGTTTAGGACTCATCAAGCACTTCTCTAAAAAAACTCCCACTTGAACTAAAGCCAATCGCCTTTGTATCTCATACCATAGGCAAGTAGATGTGAATCATACTCTTCTCTCGGGAAATGGCTTACCTTTATGATCGCACATTTCAATTAGTGGGCATTTCTCTATCTTAACATCATGATCACTAAAGATTTCTCAGATCAAATGGTATCATCTTGATTACCAGTTTGGCCCTTTGATGAGACCGTGGCTCCTATTTGTTTTCACAATGGCTCCATTGTCATCCCAATAATACAGTATCAGATTAAAAATTCTAGGGACCACTCCTTATTCATAAATGAACTAACTTGTCCAAATGACTTCCATAAGTTGCCATCAGAAGTAATGATGTACTTTGATTCAGTTATAGAATCCACACTCATCTCCTATTTGGAACTCTTCCAACTGACCGTGCCACCATTCGATGTGAACATTCAACTTGATTGAGATTTGGAGTAATCTTTATCAGATTATTAGCTAGCTTATCAGATTATTAGCTAGCCTATCAGATTATTAGCTATCATCTTACCATAAGATCACCATCTCCATAAATCAAGAATACATCATTAGTGCTTCTCAAGTACTTGAGGATATTCTTGAAAGTCACCCAATGACCCTTACTTGGGTCCAACTGGTATCTGCTCGTGACTCTCAGAGCATATGATACATCGGGTCAAGTACATTACACAGCGTACATGATTGATCCTATAGCCGAAGCATATGGGATCATACTCATGCGTGTCCTCTCATCTAATGTCTTTGGACACATGGACTTCGAGAAGGTGATCTCACAAGACATGGGAACGTATCCTCTCTTGGACTGCTCCATGCTAAACCTCTTTAGCATCTAAGCTATGTATGTAGACTATGAAATACCAAGCAACCTTCTTGATCTATCTCTATAGATTTATATCCCCAATGATTAGGTTCCTTCTCCAAGGTCTTTGATGGAGAAAATTCTTCGATAACCAATATATTAACATATTGTAACTTTGAGACATCGTTTCCAATAATTGATATGTCATCCACATATAATACTATGAACATGATTGCACTCCCACTAACCTTCTTGTACACACAAGCTCATCTGAATTTTGTGAGAAACCAAACTCTTTGATTGTCTTATTAGATCGGATATTCCAACTCCTAGAAGCTTGCTTCAATCCATAAATGGATCTATGAAGTTTGCATACTTTATTGCCATTTCTAGGTGTGAAGACCTCCACAGTCATACACACATCCTGCTTAGGCTCCCTCATGAAAGTCAGTTTTCACATCCTTTTGCCACATCTCATAATCATAATGAGTAGCAATGGCAAGGAGTATCCCTTTTGGATTTAAGCATAGCTATTGACTAAGTCTCACATAGTCAATTCCTCGTTTTGACACAACCCTTGGCCACAAGCTTAGCTTTATAGGTAATCACATTGGCCTTCCATGTGTGTCTTCTTTGAAGATTCAATTAAACTTTGATTTGTCCCTTGTGATCAACCAAAGTCCATACTCGGTTTGTATACATGAAATCCATCTTCGACTTCATGGGTACAAGCCATTTGTCAAACTCTCAACTATTCAGAGATTCATCGTAGGTAGTAGGCTCATCCATCTCTATGAGCAATACATCCCATTTGAATGCTAATTCGTTGCCCGTAGGGTATTTTAAATCAACAAAATTTATAACCTAATTCTTCATACTATCGTAGCATTGGGTACTAGTATAAATCGCCTGTGGATCAGCCCATAGGGATGGGTTTTCTTCAGGGAATGACTAATAGTGAGGTTTACACTCCATAGATTATAATTGATATCGTGGGACTCCGATAAAAAGAGTGGGTTTAGGTTGTTGAAATCGTAACTAAAATGAAGTAAAATATAGAAAGACCCCTTGAAGTGTCGTGTCACTAGCTTGGGTCCTAGGGAAAATGAGGTTTCTGTGGTCTTTCTCAGATTTGGGAGAGTAAGATATAGTTACTCGACCTGGACTCGGGTTTAGCCATAAAACTTAACCCTTAATAACTATCCTTTGAAGATGGCATTCACTGAGCATTAATGGTTCCTGCATATTAAAACATGTCTCCTTTGACTCAATTTTCCAATATCTCATAAATGATAACTAGCTAACATCATCGATCTAGCAATAAGCATCCAATGAGCTCCAAAGCCACTTCAAGTAATCAATTCATTCATGCACTAAGGGATTTGAACCTAGAGTTTAAGGAAAACATAAATGTCATGAATACCTGTTGGAAACATGAGATACCCCATTTCTGGGCCTCAGTTCCTTCAGCCTGCCCCTTTACTCAAGGAAGGAGGCCGAAATACCATCCTTTGAGTCATTATCCCAGAGGGTGCCTGGGCATGAAAATGAAAAGCAAAACGGGAGCTGACAAGCTTCCCAAACTTCAATAAATCAAAGCTTTTTACAAGGTGTCTTTCGTGGGAAGAGATATCACCAAACAATACAATTTACAAAAATGTATGAATTGCACACTATTACATGGGGATAATTGGCGTAAATAAAAAAGGCAGTCAAAAGATTCCTGTGCTATGGTGACTTCAGAGTTTCGCAAAATTCGCAGGTCAGCAATCCCAGGGGTTGTCGAAAATTGTCAAGGGCCCTCCGTCGGTTCCGCCTTCTTTCCCCTGCCCCTACTGTGCTTTGTGTTGGCAATTGATTTCTTCATGGTCGAAATAGGATCCCTATTTTCAATATATAGCTTGTGAAATTGGAAAACCGCTATAAAATTTGATAAAAACATCATAGGTCCTTAACGCGCCGCTTAGGGAAGTCACCATGATTACTAAAAGAAAGTACTCAAACCCGGAGTGTTAAGAGTATGGAAACAAATGACTACGGAGTAGTAATCAAATGCTTAAAAGAATATTTAGATATTTGAAAGGCACTATTGATATTATCTCGTATCCAACATGTGATACTCTTGAATTATTATGCTATTCCCATGCAAACTTTAGAGGTTGTAAGATCGATAAAAGCACTAGTTGAACATGTCACTTTAGGTCACTCACTGCGGTTCTAGAATAGCAAGAAACAAAATTCGACGCTTTGTCAATGATGGAAGCCTATCACATAGCTAAGCAAAGTTAGGACAGGCACAAGTACTTTGGATGAAACAAACACTTAGTGACTTTGGTTTGAAATTTTCACATGTTCCCATTAAGTGTGACAACACAAGTGCCATTAGCATATCAAAGAATCTCGTGCAACACTCTAGAACCAAGCATTTAGAGATTAGACATCATTTCCTTAGAGAGCATGCACAAAAAAGGGATATTACACTTGATTTTGTTAGAATCGAGGACCAACTTGCAAATATTTTCACCAAATCCCTTAATGAGAATCATCTTGTTAACATTAGCAAACAATTATGGGTCATCTCTTTTGTGAATTTTTTTTTTTTTTTGAATTACTTGGATTGTCAATATCCCCTAAAATGCTGTGTTTAAACTCTAACTCCTAACCCTTACTTAAATGTACTTTCAAAGGGGAAGAGATACTTTATGTTTAAAGCTCCATGTTCCTTTGATGTTGCTAGCTGGGAGAAAGATATATGATCTAGGAGTTATGTGCTAAAGAGATTACATTTATAATTTTTACATCATTTTTTGATGCTTGTCTTATGCTGAAATTTACTGCATATACTTTGAATTGATTAAAATTCGATTGCAATTATCGTTAGACTATCGTCTGAGGGGGAGATTTACTCCTCCTAGATAACCAAGGTTTGTCATCATCAAAGAGGGGGAGATTGTTAGCCCAAGGGTACCTCTAATTGAGGTTTTGATGATATTAAATAAAGGTTATTGGTTCCTAATGGTTAAAATTGAGTTGAGTGATAGGTTGAAATTGATCAAGCAGCAAATGAAGATATTCCAAGCTTTAAGATGACAATGAGGTATTTGATCAAGCTCTTGGAAGTGAAGTTCACTCAAATCAAAGAACCAAGATTTCAAACTAAAATGACAAGTAACTAAACCTGGGCCAAGCATCAAGTGAAGATTTTGTGTTTAGGAATCTTTGTAAGATGAAAGCATTGCGCACTTAGTATATCATCTTTTACATGCATATTCTTCATAACCTCGATTTTTGTGTTTATATTGAATATCTTTTTGAAAACTCAAATATGAGCATCAAACCTTAGGCATTTAAAGTTTAAAATGTATTCAAAAGTGTTTTCTAAGGTTTGAAATTGATTTGGAATGAAAAGAACCTAAGTGAATTTTCGGGGCCTTTTTGACATTCTTTGCATGCTTTCGTGATTTTACTCGCCTTTGACTTTAAATTGATTAAATTTTTTAAAACCTATGTTTACTCATCAAATCTTAGTTATTTGGAGTTTGAAATGTTCTTAAAAGATTTATTTAAAGTTAGAAGCTAATTTGGAATGAAAAGGAGTTAAAACGGATCCAATACGAGTTTTAAGACAAATAACTAGTTGAGCTGTCTATGTCATCTGGTTCATCGATTGGTCCAAGCGGTCGATTGGTTTAGTAAACCGGTCGACTGGTTGCTACCGGTCGAGAGTGTAATGTCGACCATTTGGGTATAGAAAGATCTGCCTTTCATTTTTATGAACTGGTAGAGCAATTGCTACTAGTCACTCAATTAGTAAAGTAAATTATTCAATTCACACCTATAGTGCATTAAATGCACAACGGCTAGTTTATTAATGGAATTGGTTGATCGATTGGTTGAACGATTAGTCAACCGGTTGGGTACAAAATGCTACCCATGATTTCACTCATATAAATTCTTAGTTAGGATCATTTATTGACACACCCCCACCCCCTACCAAGGCGAGCGTGTCGTTAATTCACTTAAATCCCTTAGCCATTACTCTAACGACTAGAAATTCCCGTGGAACGGTCGTATTGCTTCGCTTAAACCTCAGATATCTTTTTCCTTTTCTAACTTGTAGATTTTGTAAACTCGTAGCTGTGAAACCCGACAACATGACTGCATATAGGACAATTCCAAACTCGCAGATAATACAACTTACATTTTCCAAGTATAACCAACAATATCCTTTCGAAGAGCCTCAGTTCAATATGATATTCACAACTACGTTATGTACATACATATGCTCCATTATACAAATTCAAAGTATTTCCTTACAAAATATTATTAATAACAAGACTTCAGATAAATGTCGAGAATCCTAATCTACTCCAAAGGTCCCGAGTAAATTGCATTCTGAATATAGTTTTTAAACACAAAATAATGAGCTAAAAGAGCTCATGAGTGTATGCTTTATAAAATGTTTTGCTTTTTTCTAAAACATCTCAAAATGTAAATCCTTTACAAGATATTTTTAAGCCTGTTGCTTACTTTAAAAAAAGTTTCCTAAAACTTTTCTAAAATATCTTTCGCTGGGCTTGCTTTAAAGTTTCTAAAACTTTTCTCAAATTCATTGCTTTTAAAAAGTTTATAAACTTTTTTATAAACACGGAGCCCGTTCAACCGGGCCGGATTTGAAATAAAACGGAGTCCGGGCTCAACCGTTATTAAAACAAACACGAGCCTCGCTCAACTGCTGCTTAAAATAAACAAGGGAGCCTCGGCTCAATCAGGCACCAAACAGGTTGATTTTTCAACCGTATAACATGCTTATAAATCATCAACCACTAGAGGCCTTCTTGTCATTGCACTTGTTAACACCCGAAGCCCATATCGATCGTTTGAAGGTTTGACTCGTCCACACCAGTAGTGGATCTCGGCACATCACACACTTTCCGGCAATACGGTGAATCATCGTCTCATCACCATAATTTAGTTAACGCTACAACCTTATATACTCCCTGCGATTTCTTGCTACTTGCCTCCTTTAAATGCCATGATGCATGTCCTTAAGCTCTGCCGACCAGGCAAATCTAAAATGCATGAATGATATCCTAACACCACCGTGCACGTACCTTTTAATACCTATAACCTGTGATGTCGGCAAGACTAGGATTTTAGTTAGCCCGTTAAAATATTCTCGCTATCGCTACTGTTTCGGAAATATGGTTTTATAATTCAAACCATTTGCTTGCTTGTTTTTGCTTGAAAACATGGTTTAATAATTCAAAACCATTGTTACTTTAAATATGGTTTCGATAATTCAAACCATTCCGCTTGTTTCAAGCAAACTCATCGTTGCTTTTCAAATATGGTTTAAATTAAAACATTGCTTATTAAACTCAAAACCATTAAATACCAGTGTAAAACAGTCTATAATAATAATACACTAGTATTTGAGAAAAATAGATTTAGAACACTCACCTTTTCTGCTTACTAAACTCGAGCACGATTCCATAATTTTCAAGCCTTTGCTTTTAGCCTAAACACTCAAACAAATACGGCGAACTATTAATCGCCTATGTATAACGTATAAACTTAATGTACTTCCTAGCACTTATTCACACTCGACGAATATCGCCGAGGCGGCGAGGTACGCTATGTTTTTCATCGAGTTCTAATCTTCTTTGAACCTTTCTTAATCATTTAGTAAGGTTCTTATACTATCTGCCGCATTTAACTTAGCTTAAATATAGAAACTACAATGACTGGGCATTTTAAGTAATCGCTTAAGACGGCATCGCCTGATCTGGCACGGCATCGACGAGACTGGCCAAGCACCGTACCGCTCCGCTTCTCAGACTTGTACCACTTCGGGAAATTGCCCAGAATTGCTTCTTTTTGCCACTTTTGGTATCAATTCTCTTCATACAACTTCTATATTACATAATACCTCAAAAATCAACATGGAATTCATCCGAAACCACTCCATAATACTTGTATTGGTAGTTTGGAACCTCATACCACAAAACCCTAGGTGAAAATCTTATGAATTCAACCAAAGGTCCACCAATTCTTCTAAAAACCATATAAATATGATGATTCCATGTTTATTGTCCACCAATTGGGGTTTTACCCACATAAAACTTCAAGAATCCTAGGGTTAATGTGATCTCTCCACAAAACCCTAGCATAAGAAGCAACTAATCTCCAAACCAAAACCTTAGGAATCCAAAATACCCATGATTTCAAGATGAAAACATACCTTGGTTTAGTCTTCTCCCACTTCTTCTTTCGTTTCTTTCTCCTCTTCCTTTTCTTTTCTCCCTTCTTCTCCTCTCCTACGTTTTGCCCTAGCCAAAATGCATGAGACCAAAATGAATTTTTGTTTGTCTCCTCTCCTTTTATAGTCTCATATTTACCTTAATTGCAATTAAGTCCTCAAGCACTTTAATATTGCAAATCAACTTGTTTTATTTCAATTTTTGGCATCCTATCTTCTCAAATTATGCCCTTATGTCCCATTTGATCAATTACTATTTTACCCTTGTTCTATTACAACATTCCGGGTTCCATAATTTATCATTTCACGATTTCATCTCCAAGATACCACAATGTGACACTTGGTGCTCGAATACGCCTGTTAGGTGACCAAAAGACATATACAAATTTATGACGTTATTACCAAGGACTATTATCTAATCCCCGGCAACGGCGCCATAAAACTTGTTAAGACCAAAACGTGTTGCACATTTATGCAATAGTTATGCATGCAAGATTATATTATATAAACCACCAATCTCTTAGAGTAAATCATTTTTTTCAAAGTTGGTTTTGGTTCAGATTCAAGAAGTGCACAGGTCGACAAGTAATAAAATGGATTTAAGTCCAGATATCGATCCCACAGAGATCTCAAGAATTTTAAATCAACTACCCTGACTACTCAATTTCCATACTATTTGGACCACAAAATGATAGTAGTGTTCAGCGTAAAGCTGGGAAATAACTAAACGCAAGAGAATGAAAATTAGAATAAACTGAAATAAAATAAATGAAGGTAAAACTAAGTTCTATACAAGAAATGACTCGAACAATTATCATAAAAGAGACATCAAGAGAACAGAGGAACTATCAATTCCCGTAGTTACCCCATAAAATTTCAATAATCTCAGCTTCAAAATCTGGTCCAAGGTATGCCAGGCAAAATTGGATCTCTCCACACTCCACATTTCATTATCTATTCTATGACCCGACTTTCGAATACGTGGAATTAGATAACTTTCTAAAAAAAGACTTCTTAACTCGATATTTTCTTTCAATACTATACCCATTTTGGCGGATCAGAACCTTAGCTCCCAAGTTATCTACAAGCAAGGATATACAACTCGTATCGCTTTTCCTCTAAATTAGAATAGATCAACCTTCCTTGGATTAGATCACAAAATATAACACTCGGGATTAGTCTCACCATCCGACCTGAGGTGAACTTTGCTTGTTTAAATAGATAACTCATTCAACTCGCTCTGATTTCAAGTGAGAAGAGGATTTATCTAAGTGAACTTACAAAGCTCATAAGATCCCTAATACAGTTAGTATACATTCAAAGAAATGTACATTACCTCTCAGAATGTCTTCCCGTGTCACTCAGAGGACCTCCTTGAAATCGTGAGCAATGACGCAAATCTTAACGGTATACAAACTCGATATCTCGTGATCCCAAGACAATAAACCTAAAACCGTAAATAAATTCATTAACCGAAATTACCAAGTCATTGCAAACAATCTACAGAAAGATAAATTTACTCATCATATTCACTTAATGGAAGCCGGATTCTCAATTACCGATTCACACGATACAAGATTCTCCGATCATATAGGAATGATCAAGAAGGAAATCGGAATTGAATTTCGTAATCATTCAAATTCCATACGCTCCAGTGCAATTAAAAGAAATCGATTTCAAAGATTCAACAGCCAACGACATAACATTCGCATCCAAACAAAACAAAGCGAAAAAGGAAAGAAAAAGAAAACACGATAAACAACTGCTCTAAAATGACGAAAATGAAAAATAAAGAAAATAAAGAAAATAAAAGAAAAAATAAAGAAATGAGTTTTCAAAGAATCCGCATCTTCGCCTGCGGGTCGCCAAGCCGTCAATGAGTCGGATAGCCGCAGATGCATAGTGGTTCCTCAATCGGGCCCTAATCCTAATGTAGACCGCCAGGATTTTAGAGTAGCCAGCTCAAGTTACGCTTCCAGCCTGGCCTCACTGGCCGCGACAGACCAACTCATGTCGCGATATCGACTTAAAGTCGCCTTATGAATCGCTCGCTCATGTTGTCACGACACCAATCTTATGCCCTCAGAGGTTTCAGCTTGATCGCTTGCAGATGTCGCCGACATCACGGCCTCACGCGACATCCATTCTAGTCCTTTCAGCTTCAATGGTTTAGTTCTCCGATGTCGCCGGACATCGTGGATGTCACGCTGGCTACGGGCTCAAGTCTCCTCGCGACTTCCACTACAGTCATGATGTCGCGACATCAACCTCACGTCGACATCAACTTACTCCATGTTACCTTGATTTGGTCATTCATGACGCCGCGACTCTATATCTTATCGTGACATCTTCTCACGCCTCGCTGGTCTCACTCACCTCTCCCGATGTCGCGACGCCTATATCTTGTCGCGGACTCCCGCCTCGTCATCCAGCTTCGACCGATCTTCGATGTCGCTGGCTATCAATCTCCGTCATCGACATCGCCTTAAGAAACCGTAGCTCAACCGGTCGCCTGTCGCGACATCGATCGATGTCGCGACATCGCTTTATACACCGCAGCCATCTAGCTGCCTCGATTGTCACGACATCGATATCTTGTCGCGACCTCACTTTATGAAACTTCACCTTCAACTGAGCATGTCCTATGTCGCGACTTCGATCTCATGTCGCGACACGCCTTCCGGCCAAGTAGCCTTCACTGACGGCTTTGATGTCGTGACTTCGCCCCTCGTCAGTGACGCAGCTCATTTCCCTTCATTTCATCCGATGAACTCCGATGTCGCGACATCAATCTCGTCGCGACATCTTGTCACATCATTCGCAGATTTCAACCGGTCTTTAGATTTCGCGGACTTCAGCCTCGGTCGCGACAAACACACGTCGCGAATATCAATCTCACGCCGCGACATCACTTAAGTTCCTGAGCTTCATCACCCAAACCTCTCATAGTTTAAAAGGTGTTTCGCGGTTGCGACCTCTCATCCTCGCCACGACATCACCGTTGTCACGACTGTATCGCCGCTGACGTCGCTCTCTTTAGCCCTGACACCCTTCACCGACCAGACTTACCGTCACCGCATCAAATTCCTTTAATTTCTTTGGTGTCACGACTGTAATTTGATCTTGTTAACCCCAAAACTACATCAATGAATCACCCAGCTTCTTTTCATTTCGCTCCGCTATCTGGACAAGACTTCTTTTCTTCCACTTATCGCTGTATTTTTCTATTTTCTTTTCTCTCTCGCTTAATAACAATTTGAGAGTTTCTTCATATTTCAGATATTAATTATTCATTTCTAGATGAAAATAGAAATAAAAATGGACTAAAATAGATGACTTTTAAGCTCATCAACGCCCTACGCCTTGTGTACCGTACACTCTCTCGGGACGAGTGCTACAAAATCCTCCTTAAACATTTCATTCCTCGAAATGAACAACTAAATTCAAAGGAAAGGAAAGGAAAATACCTTATTTGGAAAATAATTGAGGGTACCGACGACAGATTCGGGCCTCCTCTGCCCTGGCAGCCAGCTCCCTCTCATGATTCTTCCACAAATCTTTAACCAACATAATCACTTTACTCCTTAACTCCTGTTCCTTGCGATCTACAATCCTCATAGGCGTTTCCTCCTAAGTCAAATTCTCCTTTAGCTGCACTGGGTGCTCTCTTAGCACATGTGAAGGATCTGGAATGTACTCCTTAACATCGACACATGGACTTGATAACTCTGGGGGGGTAACTTCCAATCAGAAGCTACCTACCCACTACTTCACAACTTCATAAGGTCCTATATATCTCTGACTGCTTGCCTCGCTCGAATCTCAAAACACCTTCCAAGGAAGTCTTCAAAAGACCTACCACCTATCTCAAATTGCAGGCAAGTCTTTCCGGCGACTTGTCCGCATAACTTTCGTCTATCTCTTGCTATCTTCTAGTTATCACAAAACAACTTTCACTTTCTTTTCAAGTGATCCGTGACTAATTCAGTGGCCTACTAGTCTTCTCTCACCAACTCTCATCCCAAAGACACCGGAGTCCTACATTTCCTACCATACAAGGCTCTCAATGATTTACATTTCTATACCGGCCTAATAGCCATTGTTGTAGGCAACTCCATTACAAGTAAGTGAGCATCCCAACTTCCTCAATTCCATCACGTTCTCAAAGATATCCTCTAACGCTTGAATAGTCCTCACCGACCATCCGTCTGAGGATGGAATGCCGGTGGCTAAAATGTAGCGAGTACCTAAAGTCAAGCCAGAACCAAGCTTTCAGTCCTCGGATGTGAACCTTGGGTCTCGATCTGAAACTATCGACACTGGAACCCCATGAAGTCTCACTATTTCATTCACATACAACTAGGCCAACTTTTCTAGAGAATCCTCAACATTAACTAGTAGAAAATGGGTAGACTTCGTCAATCGATCAACTATCACCCATATAACATCATGTTGGCCTCCAGTCCGTGGAAGCGCCATAAAACCATATTGATCTTCTCCCATTTCCATACCTGGTCAGGAGTAACTCAGATCTTCCCCGCTGGCCTTCCGATAAGCCATTTCACCGCCGACTGTGTTAGGCACTGAAACGAAACTCGCACCCTTTCTTCATCCCATTCAACCAAGAATGTTCTTTCAAAGTCTCAGATATCTGTACTCACCGATGCATAGCATAGGCAGATGAATGTGCTTCTTCCATAATGTCTCTTTCACCGCCATACTGCACATTCTCCACCCTTTCACTATCATGCCGCCATCTCACTTGAAACTCTGCTTTCTTCCTTTTTCTATCTCTTCCTGTTTAATCATCCGTGGAATCTCGCGATCGCCCGCAGACTCGGATCCACCAGGGAGCTGGTCAACATAAATGTAGCCAATAAGGCCCCCGAATCCCCTCAAACTCCAATATCACCCCAAGCCTCAGATCCAATTCAACAAGGAAGATAACCCATCTCATGTGAGACAAAGAACTCTCCTGGTCGCCTACTTAGCGCATCCATAATGACATTGCTTTTCCGGATTGGTACTCAATAGTACAAATTAGTCCCAATCAACCTCAAGCCATCTTCTTTGCCTTAGGTTTAACTCTTTTTGGGTGAAAATATATTGAAGACTCTTATGATCTGTAAAGATCCTACAAGGAACACCATATAAGTAATGTCTCCATATTTTCAAGGCAAACACGACTACTGCAAGCTCTAAGTCGTGGGTAGGGTAATTCTCCTCATGCTTCTTAAATTGCCTGTAGGCATATGCAATCACCTCATTCCGATCAAAACACAACCAAGGCCTCACGGTGGAAGCATCACTATAAACCACAAACCCATCTCCCATCAGAAAGTTAAAACTCGGAGCCAAGTCAATCTACTCTTCAACTCCTCGAACTCGCTGACATGCATCTACCCAATCATGCTTCGAAGATCTTTCCTTGTCACCGGGTCACTGGGCCGCTATCTCGAGAACCCTCAACAAACTTCCTATAATACCTCGCTGTTCGCTGTCTCCACCTCTAAATACACTTTTCTCGTGGTTTCCAATTTACTACGCCTTCTATTTCGGGATCCACTCACCCCCTCAATCGAGATCATGTTTCTAATCTAGAATGCCACTGGCTGCCAATACCGACACTTGCTCAACTTTGGCATACAACTGCCGCCTCCTGTGGTCTCGTGCAACACAATCCTCAGGTGTTCTGAATGTTCCTCTGAGCTACCTGAATACACTAGGATATCGTCAATGAAAACTATGAAGAAACCTATCCAAATAAGGCTGGAATACCCGGTTCATCAAATCCATAAACGCTGCCGGAGCATTAGTCAAACCAAACGACATCACCAAAAACTCATAATGCCCATAGCGTGTCCTGAATGCAGTCTTGGGTACATCACTCTCCTACACCCTTAACTGATGATACCCCGACCTTAAGTCTATCTTGGAGTATACTCGAGACCCTTGGAGTTGATCGAATAACTCATCGATCCCAGGAGCTGACACCATCATGATGGTAACTCCTGCTCAGCCTACTCCGTAATCCATACACAACTCCGCAAACTCCCATCTTTCTTTCACAAAGAGAACCGGAGCTCCCATGGAGATATGCCTGGCCGAATAAATCCCTTACTCAACAATTCTTCTTAACCGAGCCTTAAGCTCCCCAACTCTCGCAGGAGCCATCCTATAAGTGAGGAATGGAACGCTCAAATTTCCCGGGATCAAATCCAATGGTGAACTCCACCTCTCTTTCTCGAGGTAATCCCGCAATATCATCTGAATACTTCCGGAACTCTAACAACTGAATCTCATCCAATATAGTCCCTCCTTCCCCGTTCCACCATAAACTAGATAACCCCCCGACATCCCACGCAACATTCTCTCAGGTGCCGCTACATGCAGATCATATCGAAGATAACTCTCCGCGCATTCCCACTCGACTCCAATTTCCTCGTCTATGCAACTTTACTCCTTTTATAACAATCTAATGTGGCTCTATGGTGAGATAGCCACCCATACCGAGAACCACATCAAAGTCCTCATATCTAAAGCTACAGATCCGCCGGGAACTCCTGCCCCCAATAAGAACTCTAATTGCCTCTCGACTACTATGTCTCGAGAATATCTGATCTCCGCCTGGAAGGAAACTCTCATACGAATCTCTAATGGCCGGGTCTCTATCCGGAAGCGATCTAAGAATGGCTTGATGCAAATGAATGCGTGGCTCCCGGTGTGTGGCGCATCAAGATCAAGATAAATAATACCAATGACTACATCCGTCAGACCGTGATCTTACCGAGTTACAACATAAACTCCGGGTCCGAGCACGGCCTCCGCCCCGTATCCCCGGGCACTACCGCTCTACCACGACCGCCCACCGCACCGTGGCCGGCCCTCCGGGGCCAGGAAACCTCTCCAAAGACTTTAAGTGCTCACCGTGCCGTAGCTAGGGTCATCACGGTGTCTCTACACCAATCAACCGAGGGCACCCTAATGAAATGGCCTTCCCCGGCCACATGGAAACACCCCGTACTATATCCCATACCCCATGATGTCGCTCCGACACATGCGACGTACATGAGGAATACTGCGCCACTACTAGCAACTCGGGGCCTCATTGATCCCTCGACTAGAGATAGCCTCGACCGCACCCCGACCTCGTAACCTCTACCCTTGCTTCTCACGTACTATCTCGAACTCGCTGGGAAGTGCCCGGTGCACTCCTCTTACTGTCCTGCCTACTCTGATACATAGCCGTAAAGATTTTTCAACTCTCAGAGCGCCACCAAGTCCCCAAATCTATTTTGAGGAACCACAGACAAATGCACTCTGATCCGGTGCTGCAATCCTGATAAAAACCTCTTGCATTTCAGGACTTCACCAGCTTGGATATATGGAACCAATCTAACTAGTTATGAGAACCTTTTCATATATTCGACACCGGCATGTTCTTTGTTCTAATCCGAACTCCTCAATTTTTGAATCCTTGTGACTATGAGGAAAGAACCTATCAGTGGACTATTGCTGGAATTGGTCCCATGATATGCCATCAAGATACCTCCTATCCACGGCATCCCACCAATCCTTAGCCCTGTCTTCCATCGAAACTCGGAAAACAAGACTCTTGTTTATCCGCATAAAATTCTTATAACCTCAGAAACCTTGTTTATCATTCAACCATAACCAGTCGCTCGATCACCATCGCCGCATACATGGCTCGGGCGCTCACTGTACTTCTCTATCGAACCTCCCAGTTCTTCAATAACCTTTCTAGGTCGGCGTAGGCCGCGATCGCCGACGCGGTCGCGCTACTATCTCGAGCAATCTATGCCACCCGCTTCTCCGTGAAACAACCGGGCACTTGAGCCCTTTCCGTGGCCCGTGATGACAAATACCGACCGGGCCACGAGGTCGATTCATGAGAAGCAGAAGGCGGAACCGACTACATGCCTACCCTCTCAGTACGTAAGACGCCCTGGAACCGCCGGAATGTCCTCCTAGGATGACCTCCTACGCCCTTCCGCCCGACATAGTGTCAGATTTACCAAAATCAACCATTTAATACTTTGAATCACTTAATATGTACGTGATTGAAGTTCGAAATCGATGGCTAAGCAATAATAAATTGTGTATAACAAAACTCTCATGTTTAATAACACAGTTTCCTAAGACTCTATTTATTACCAACTTTTTTGTTAGGCTCCATTTCTCCTAATACTCAACTTCGTCTAACACCATCTCGACATGTATCATTTCCTCCTCAACCTTATGTTATCAGATACAACCTTCTCTTCCTCGATAATTAATTCGACACACCCCACTTCTACTAGCGGCGTGTTTGCCCACTCCACAAATCCCCAAATTACAATTTAACGACTAGAAATTCCTCAGGAAGGGAAGCCGTATTGCTTGCTTAAACCCTCGTATAAATTTTTTTCCTTTTCTAACTTGTGATTTTGTAAACTCGTGTTTCTAAGAAACCCCAGAGCATGATCTACCGTACATAGGACAATTCCAAATCTTGTATACACAACTTACATTTTTCCAAGTATGGCAACCGGCAATATCCTTTCAAAAGAGCCTCAGGCTCAATACATATTCACAACTATGTTATGTACATACATATGCTCCATTATACAAATTCAAAGTATTTCCTTACAAAATATTATTAATAACAAAGATTCTGTACAAATGTCGAGAATCCTAACTGGGCCTCCAAATATCCTGTGAGTGCCTATACTTGGAAAATAGTTTTTAAAACACAAAATAATGAGCTAAACGAGCTCAGTGAGTGTATGCTTTATAAAATGTTTTGCTTTTTCGGAAAACATCTCAAAAATGTAAAACTCTCTTTTACAAGATATTTTCCGTAAGCTCAAGAAGCATTTTAAAAGTTTCTAAAACTTTCAAATCTCTTTCTTGTTTGCTTTGCTTTAAAGTTTCTAAAACTTTTCATCTTCTTGTTTAACTGAGTTCAGCTCAACCGCTTTGCTTTAAAAGAAAACGGAGTCCGCTCAACTGGCCATTTAAAACCACTCACGGAGCCCGGGCTCAACCGCTGGTTTTGAAATGCACCCGAGCCCGGGCTCAACTGCACTGCTGGTTGATTTTTCAAACCCGTATAACATGCTTATTAATCATCAACCACCAGAGGCCTTCCCGCTTGGCCGCACTTGTTTAACACGGAGCCCTGGCATCGACCGCGGTCGGCATTTCGATTCCGGTCCACTCACCTAGGTGGAAGGGTCCGGGCACACTTTACTCCACCTTTCCAGAAATATGGTGGAATCGACCCGGGTTGCCATCACATAATTTAGTTAACGCTAACCCTATATACTCCCGCACGTGCCACGGCCTCCTTTAAATGCCATGATGCATGTCCTGAAAGCTTTGCCGACTGTGCAAATCTAAATGCATGAATGATATCCTACCACTGCACGCATTTTAATACCTATGACCTAAGATGTCATAAGGATCAGTGGATTTTAGTTAGCCTGCTTTCAAAATATCTTTATCATTGCTGCTTTTTGAAATATGCGAGTAATTCAAACCATTTGTCATTAAGCTTGCTCGAAACATGGTTTAATAATTCAAAACCATTGTTTATTTTAAATATGGTTTGATAATTCAAACCATTTGCCGCTGCAAACTCATTGCTTGTTTTTCAAATATGGTTTAAATTAAACCATTTGTTTGCTCTTCAATTGTGGTTTTACAACTTCAAACCATTAAATACCAAAGGTAAAACAATTTTATAATAATAATACACTAGTATTTGAGAAAAATAGATTTAGAACACTCACCTTTTCTGCTTACTAAACTCTAGCACGATTCCACAATTTTCCCGCCTTTGCTTTTAGCCTACACACTCAAACGAATACGGCGAACTATTAATCGCCCATGTATAACATATAAACTTAACGTACTTCCTAGCACTTATTCACACTGACGACGCGCGAGGCGGCGAGGTACGCTATGTTTTTCATCGAGTTCTAATCTTCAACCTTCTTAATCATTTAGTAAGGTTCCTATACTATCTAAGTGCATGAATTTAGGCTTAAATATGAAAATCATAACAACTGGGCATTTCAGTAATCGCAAGACGGCATCGCTCCGATCTAAGATCTGACCGGGACAGATTCTTGGGCACCTGCATCGCCCTTTCTACTTGTACCATTTCGGGAAATTGCCCAGAATTGCTTCTTTTTGCCACTTTTGGTATCAATTCTCTTCATACAACTTCTATATTCCATAATACCTCAAAAATCAACATGGAATTCATCCTAAACCACTCCATAATACTTGTATTGGTAGTTTGGAACCTCATACCACAAAAACCTCAGTGAAAATCTATGAATTCAACCAAAGGTCCACCAATTCTTCTAAAAACCATATAAATATGATGATTCCATGTTTATTGTCCACCAATTGGGGTTTTACTCATATAAAACTTCAAGAATCCTAGGGTTAATGTGATCTCTCCACAAAACCCTAGCACAAGAAGAAACTAATCTCCAAACCAAAACCTTAGGAATCCAAAATACCCATGATTGCAAGATGAAAACATACCTTGGTTTGGTCTTCTCCCACTTCTTCTTCCTCTTCTTTCTCCCTCTTCCTTTCTTTTCTCCCTTCTTCTCCTCTCCCACGCTTTGCCCTAGCCAAAATGAATTTTTGTCTGGTTTCCCTCCTTTATAGTCTCATATTTACCTTAATTGCAATTAAGTCCTCAAGCACTTTAATATTGCAAATCAACTTGTTTTATTTCAATTTTTGGCATCTTATCTTCTCAAATTATGCCCTTATGTCCCATTTGATCAATTACTATTTTACCCTTGTTCTATTAAGCAACATTCGGTTCCATAATTCTATCATTTCACAATTTCATCTCCAAGATACTGCATCGCACACTTGGTGCTCAGATACTGCCATAAGCCGCCATGTACCGTACACTCTTCTGGATCTGGCGTTACATTTATGGCCATGAGACTAGTTGTATTTATTCTCTCAACCACTATTTCTCTTGCTATTTAATTTCAATTCATTTCTGGGTGCATTCAATTCCCATTTGCATATCCTAGAGTGCACCTTTGATTTACATCCTACCAGTTATATTTATTCAATCTCGTGAGCTGCAGAGATTGTCTCCATTGTGAAAGCTTCAAGGCAGATAGTCACGATTTAGAAGTGCCAATTGGAGTGTAAAAACTATGTGTATGCAGTTCGTTGGAGCTTGAAACCAGCGAACCTCACTGCTAAAGGTCAGAGAAATGGACATAGGCAGCAGGCGTAAGCCCCAAATTTTCGGGGGTTATTTTTTTTTTATGTACTCTGAGTTCCACTGGACTGAAAACCAGATTCAGAAACCTCATGTGTATGTCCAGAACGTAGTTCAAACAAAGGCATAACGCAGCAGGTACGTGAGCTAGTAGACATCTTTGTCGCGACAAGGCTCGACAGTGCGCGCGCGTCAGGCACATGCAATGACGTACATAAAAACATCAAACCATATTCCATATGAATAATGAAATCCTATATGGAATGTTCCAGGTCATGCAATGAGATGAGACTTCATACTCACAACTGAAATCTCGATCGACTCCCTCACACCTGCAACGCCAAGTGTGAAAACCAGTCATTGGTGTTTCACCCATTAACTTAAATCATTGGACAACCCTCTAATTTTCATTTTAATTTATCAAATCCCGTGTGTTTATTTGGGTTGCGAATTTCCGGGGTCTCACCATAGGCTTCGCACTCCTTCCGACACTTTCATGAACTCATTGGTCGGATCCATATGTCCTAATTAAGAATAAAATTCCTGGGGTCTTCAATTCTCGGGGATCTACCCCATCTTGCTTCACCCAAACACATGTGATTTATATTTATTATTGTTTTATACAACCGTGAGTCTTGACTTTTGACGTTGTCCCATTTCCGAGCTCACCACTCATTCACCAAGAATGGTGAATAATCAAATACCATGCACACACCCGACTTGATGCAATGTTACCGTGCATATGAAATGCATTTATGCCATTTCATGATGTATCATGTTCCATGCACAATGAAAGCTACATGCAACATTCCAAAAACATGGATAATTATATTTTCTACATATAACTTACATCCATCAAAATAGTATATCTCAACACAATATTTTCACACTCAGCATGTTATTCGATCAAGCAAAAACACACAAAATGGCCCAATCTCGGACCCATAAAAACAAGGCACCACATGGTCCCTTCATAGTTATGAACCAATTTTTGGTTCATTTGTCACCTAACCATTGGGACACCAAAACTCACAACAAACCTGAGGACATCAACTTGATTGAGACTAAATCATTAACACAAATTCAGATTGAAACCAAACCAAATCCCAAAATTTTCCAATGTTTATTCCCAAAATTTTGCACTCAAAACACTCCTAGCCGCTCTGCCCCAAAGACAACCTCATTAAATGGCCTTGTGTTAGAAATAATTCAAGTAGGAAAAATTCTTTTACCTCTACGGAGCTCACGAAACTCTAAGATTTTGGTACCCACGCTGCAGTCGCGATGCGTGGATCGACTTACTCGATCGTCGAGATTCGACCGTCTAATGCCGGAAAATCCTTCCTTTTGTTTCTCTCTCATCCGATTCTTCTCTCCTCTCTTTTGTCTCCCTCCTTCCTTTCTTTCTTTTCTTCATTTCCTTATCCACCAAGATTCTTCTCTTGTCTGTTCCATCCTCATCTCTTTTCATTTCTTTCCATTTTCTTTCATTTTCTTCTCTTCCTTTTTTATCTTTTTGGCCCTCATTTTCTCTTTTGGATTACCATCACCCGTATGGATCAAGTGGGGGAAACTTTCCCCCACTTTCCTCCTTGGCCACTTGTCATCACCATGTTTTTCTTCCTTATTTTCTTTATTTTCTTTTGCCCTTTTATTACATTTGTAACACATGGCTCAATGTGAGCCAGTTATTCCACGTGCACCACATGGCTATTGCCATGTGTCACTCCCTTGAGGCGTCATAGGGCATCCACATGATCATGTCATGTGTCACCCGACCCCCATGCCTTGAAAAACTCGAAATTTCGATTGTCTCAAAATCTGACGAAATTTGACAGGGTAACTAGATTTCACGAGACGAATTGAACGGTGAAGTTCGTTTTGTCATCCAAGATCTAGAAAATTTTTGGTTTACAACCAAAATTACCGTTTTACTTTTGTTGAGAAAATTTGAATTTTTCGAGTTTGGCTGTGTGTGCCAAACCACTATAAATCCGTGAGTTTGATTTCTACTTATATCTCTTTATTTATTGTTTTTGTTGTTAAATTTGTAGATTTCTTATCGATTTAAAAAAAGTTTTTGAGAAAACCAATTCACCCCCTCTCGGTTAATTTGCTAAGTCATAATCAACTTTCACCTAGGTTCGAATCCAAGAATAGAGTACTACAACGGTGTTATGCAAAGTGAATAGATAATCTTTCCCCCTTGATACATTATTTTGTATCCCTAACTTCATACAAATTTAGGGGGACAGACAAAAAATTAATGGGAAGTTTTCTATGTCGAAGGACTCAAACTTTTAGATACCAGCTTCCGGAAAATGATTTCTTGGAATCTGTAATAATGAAGCTTCAGTTAGGAAAAATTAACATAGAATAAAAGAATAAAATATTCATAACGGTTGGTATAATTAATTATATCCAAAAAAAGTTAATAAATTTAGAATTAATTACATAAATGGTGTCTCAAATTTTCAATTTTTTATTTTTTTTATTTTAGTGGCTCCAACTTTTATTTTGTTCTATTAAGTGTTTGAACTCTTAATTTTTATTTAATCAACTACTTCTCAAACCTTATCAGGATGCTAAATCAACAAATTTTGGATTCACATAACATTCCAGTAATATTATCTGTTCGTGGTTATGATTTTTATTATCTATTTGTTATAGTAAAAAAGAAATTTATAATATTGGTTTACCATAAAATTGAGATAAAAATAAATATAATACTTATTTTAAAAATAATTATAATACTTATTTTAAAAATAATTTTTATATTTAATTTTTATATTTTAATTATTTATGATAATTATTTTTGTTTTCGCATTACTAAGAAAATAAGAAAAATAATAGAAGATAATTAAAAGTTTTTTCTTAAAAATGTCATTTAAAAAAAAACCCTTTTATTTTTATTTTAATTTCATAGAAACCAATTTTATTAATTTTTTTACTCTAACAAATAAATAGCAAAAACTCTAATAAGAAAATTATAATATTGTTATTTCACCTGGTAAAAAAAATCATTTAATTAATTTCATTAATTTTATATTATTTAATTTTTGTTGATTCAACATCCTTATTGACCAATGAAGAAACACTTGATTTATCAAAATTAAAAAGGTTAAATAATTTAATTGAATAAAATAAAAAATTGGAGACACCAAAATAGAAAAATACAAAAGTTGAGACATATGACTAAACAAAATAAAATTGGAGACACCCAAAACAAAATAAAAAATCAAAAATTAAGACACCATTTATCTAATTAATCCATAAATTTAAGAGAACATTGTCACCTGACCTACTCGCTCAATGCAGGCTGAATCTTTATGACTCGGGCCCCATGGGACCGAGACCTAACCCGCCACGCCGACTTCACGCCTACGACCGGTTTTGCCTCGCTTGTGCCCATTAAGAGAGCGACTCCAACTTTTGACCAGTTTGTACAAGGTAGCCAACACCCTTCTTCATAGTCAAGTTCCAGACTAGCGACAAACTCCCCAAACTTAACTGGGTCGGCACTCCGAAGAAGTATTGATAGACGTATTTGTCTGTTTTGTATTAAAATTACGTGAGCAGATATGCAATTAATGCCTATTTGCGCAAGTATACGCGTGTCAAGTAATATGGTGTACTAAACATACAAAGATCGATCCACAGGGAGGAACGGGATTGTAACGCCCCAAAAATACCATAGATTTTTTATTTTATTCTGGGTATGAATTGAGCCAAACTTGGGTTTTTCCGGGAAATTTGATGAATTGATAAATTGTGAAAATGTAAATTGAAAGTGTGAGCATATGATTGAATATTATATGCTAAAATGAGAAAGTGGTTGAACCCAGAAATAACCCAAGTGAAAAAGGGCAAATGTGAAAAAATTTATAAAATGAGGACCTAAGGGTCAATTGTTATAAAGAATAAATGTCTAAGTGAATTTATGATGAAAGAATGGCCAAAGTGGAATAATAGGAGACTTAAATGAAAAAAATGAGTTAAAGGCCAAACAAGGCCTTATGGAAATAAAGAATTAAAGACCAAAAAGGAGAAAATGAAAATGAGAATGTGGTAAAGCAAACATGGCCTTACACTTAAAGGGATTTGGAAGGACCAAACTTGTCTTGGATGCTCAAAAGAGCAAATCACGTTTTAGAAGTTAGCAGGAGGAAAGGGAGGAGAAAGCTGGGGGTTTTAAAGATCAAGCTTTGGTGTGATCCTTTCCCACTTTTTGCTTCTAAGAGGCCAAGTAACATGGAAGGGAAGATTTGAAGGGGCTAAGGTAAGAAAAATCAAAACCCTAACTTCATTCTTTTTGATTTGGATTTTGGTGAAAAGTCCTAACTTGAGGAAAAGGGATTTTTATTGATTCTAAACCACATTTGGAGTTGTTTTTAGTGGATTCCATGGTGGATTTGATAAGGGGACCTAATTGAAGAAGGCTCAGGGAAGGAAATGAGTGAAAATGCCAAAATCCAGCATTTCTGGGCAAAAACCCGTAGGTGGTACCGGTACCAAAGAGTGGTACCGGTACCATGATGCAGTGGGCAAGTGGTACCGGTACCACCCAAATAGGTACTGCATTCAACAGCGCAGAGGGACTGTACCGCACTAGTCAAAGTGGTACCGTACCCCTACTTCCAGCAAACTCAGATATTTTGCATCGTTAAGTCCCTTATTCATACACCGATTATTTAGGAACCCTAAGAAACGATTAATGGGGGTTCAAATAAGAATGAGACTAAGTGAAAAAAACGCACCCGTACCACACAAATTTCATACGCGATATTCGCTTAGTATGATTATTTGTTTAACCCCTATGGTGAAGAATTTGTATTTCCGAGTAGCGCAAAGCGAAGACAAATAACCCGACCTAGACTGCATCGAAGAGAAAGGAATCGATAATTGGTTTGTTCTTCTGACTCTATTCTTATTTCAAGTATTTTGGTAGTTTACAAAGTAACTATGAAATGAGTACATGAATGAGTATATGAAATGAGTACATGAATGAGTATATGAAACGAGTACGTGAATGAGTATATGAAATAAGTACATAGATTGAGTATATCTTTGACAAGATAATACGAAAGTGAATATGGAATTGAAATGTGATATTTGAAAACCGAATGAATTGAATGAAATACCGAATGAACCGCCTGACGGGATGCACCAATCGGCATCTGTCACGAAGGCACCCCTAAATTGTCCAATGTCCCACTTGGCGAGATGCACCAATCTACATCCGTCATGATGACGTATGGCATTAAAGAAATGTCCCACTTGGTGGGATGCACCAATCGGCATCCGTCATGATGGCGTATGGCATTTAAGTGGGATGCACCAAACGACATCCGTCATGATGGGAGACCGAATTGTTAATTGTGTGAGTACATTACCGAATAATAATAAGGGCGGGATTCATCAAACGGAATCCGTCAGAAATGTGATTTGAATAGTCAAAGTGAAATAACCAACATTGATGAGTGTAAATGGGATATTATGTATATGCTTAAATCTCATAAATTTAATTATGAATTAAATTGATTCATTGAAATTGTATGTTGTAATATGATAAATGAATTGTAAAAATGAAAGCATGCGAAAGTGAATAGCATGAGTATATGTTGATATAATAGGCATGGTTTAATGTTAAATGCATGCCAAGTTAAATTGAATATTGAAATAGACTGTATAGAACCACTAAGCATGAAAATGTTTATCGTATAGTTTTTATCTATGCGCAGGTTTTGAGTAGACAAGAAGGAAGACAAGATCGCGAAGCGCAGAGTCATAAAGCAAGTTGCGGCGTTTAAGTACATACCCCGCCATGCATATCATTTCCTTTTTGAACATGGAATATTTTGTGAACAAATAGTTGAACTCTAAAGAAATGTTTGTTTTGTATATCATTTTGAAAGGGCATAGAATGCCTTCATCAGAATTGCATTTGATGAAAATGAAACACTAGGCCTACCATTTGAAAATGCTTCCGCGCAAATTGAAACCTAAAG
This sequence comes from Tetrastigma voinierianum, assembly GCA_016808115.1. NCBI lineage: Eukaryota > Viridiplantae > Streptophyta > Magnoliopsida > Vitales > Vitaceae > Tetrastigma > Tetrastigma voinierianum. The sequence goes on along the minus strand of JAEQBH010006890.1, from coordinate 157,823 downwards.
AGAAATAACATTAAGAAAATGTTTTGATAAGATAATTGAAAATGTCTAGGCAACCAGCTAAGGTTCGATCCTCTTCTGCCGAGCCAGTGATTCGGTCACACACTTTTTGAAAAAGAAAACGAAATAAATTGTAAAATAAAAGAATTAAACCCAAGGCCCTTGCTCTTGGCTCGACTCGCCATTCGGGTCGGACTGGCTCTGTGGGGTCGCTTACACTTTAGTGGTAGCCAGAGCCTACGCTAGGCGTTTCTAATAAAAGGGGCCCTAAACGATTTCGAAAAAAAAAAAAAATTGAAAATAGTATTTGACATACATTGCATTTGCATATAATGGGATGATATGACTTTGACGCGGATCTTGTCGATCTTAATAGGTAAGCATGGATGGTTCAGGTACCCATAGGGTCGAAGGTGACCCGAAATCATTCCGATACCCCCGCTTAGTGTGTGTGGATACATCTCACGCCCACCAACGAATGAACCAGAACAAGTGGGAGGAGGTACTATGGATATCCTCCAATAGTTAGCTCAGGCCTTACAAAGAGCCGGGCAACCAGCTGCAATTGCTTCGTAGGGATCAACCATTGAAAGAATGGCAAGGTACCGACCCGTAGATTTTATTGGAAAGAATGATGATGAGCCTACTATGGCAGAAAATTGGGGTCTGAGAGAACCGGTTTTAATGTTTGTGCAAATGCATTGTACAATCAAGAGAAATTGAATGTGTGACCTCATTACTACAGGATGAGGCTTATCAGTGATGGGTTTCCGTGACCAGGACTGCACCACCGTATATTAACGGAAGTTCTTCTCGATGAGTTCAAGAAGCATTATGTGGGTCGCATCTATTTAAACAATATGCGGCGATAGTTTCATAATTTAAAACAAAGGCAATCAAGTGTAACCGAATATTTGAGAGAATTTACACGGTTGAGCAAGTATGCTCCCGAGATGCTAGTAAGCGAAGAAGAGAAGTGTCGTAAGTTTGAAGACGGCCTAAGTGACCACATTCGGGCCCATGTCACAGGAACGAGTAAAGAAAGAGGAAAATGAAAGAAAAGATAGAAGACAGGGAAAGAAAAATCCTGGCTACCAAGTGTTCATCACGCAAAGTGGAAATTCAAGGGACCACAGGGTTCCAGGCAACCTACAACACAAGCCACCGGTAGAGAGACTATTCTACCGGCGCTGTCAGTTGCAAGTGCACAAGGAGGTGCCTCTAGAGGACAAGACGTTCCTCATTGTTCCCATTGTGGAAGAAAGCACAAGGGAGATTGTTGGAGGAGTGGACTCCGGTGCTTCTGCTTTGGGTCAGGATCCATGGAGCAATAAAATATTTGAGAGCGTAGCTGTGGCACGCCCTTCACAAAGACCAAACCGGGGCAATGTTTCATCAGTTCAGAAAGGCAGCAAAAGTGTTGCATCACCGAGTGTTCCGAGACAAGGGACAAAGACTTTGGCTAGGCAGGATGGTCGTGCCCCAGCTAGAGCATATGCAATGAAAGCAATGGAAGATACCAACGCCCCGGATGTGATAGTCGTAATTTTACTATCTTGATACTATTTGCATGCATTGATGTAATCTGGGTCAACCCATTCATATGTGTGTACTAACATACCCAACTTGGGAAATTTACCGAGGAGTGAAACCGAGTATGACATCTTGGTGACGAACCCGCTCGGACATAGTGTTATTGTGAACAAAGTGTATAGAGATTGTCCCATCAAAATACGAGAGTATGAATTTTTGGAGATTTGATTGAGTTATCCTTCAGGGAGTTTGATGTGATATTAGGGATGACTGGTTATCCCGACATCGAACGATAGTCGATTGTAGAATGAAAAGAGTGACCTTAAGGACACCGAATGACGATGAGGTTATTTTCATCGGCGAGAGGTCGAATCACCTCTCTAATGTAATATCCGCAACCACTGCGAGAAAAATGGTGCGGAAAGGATGTGAAGCCTACTTGGCTTATGTGATTGATACAGTAAAGGCAAGGCCTAGTGTATCCAATATCCCTACCGTTAGTGACTATATGGATGTGTTTCCGAAAGAGTTGCTAGGATTGCCTCCACAGAGGAAGATTGAGTTTTTGCTATCTATCGCTAAAATCAGTGCCACAGACTTCGCATCCATTGTTAATCAGATAGAATGGGCTCCACTGTAGCCAAAGGAGTTGAAATCAGCTTGCAAGAACTCAGAGAAAGGTTTATTAGAATTTCAAGTATCACCATGGGGAGCTCCCGTGCTTTTTGTCAAGAAGAAAGATGGTAAACTTAGGCTATGCATAGATTCTAGACAACTGAACAAGTTGATTGTAAAGAATAAGTATCCGTTACCCAGGATTGATGATTTATTCGACCAACTGAAAGGTGCAAGTATCTTTTCGAAGATAGATTTGCGATCTGGGTATCTGTGGACCCTACCCGATCCACGGGCCGGCGCGACTCACTTTTAAATGGAAGGAAAAATGTAAAAAAAAGAAAAGAAATGTCGGGTTGATTTTCGCTTTGAAAATCCGGCCCTCGAGAGGACAGTTTTTCTTTTTGGAGTCGCCACTTACTTTTGTTGTTATTTTATAAAGGGGAAACCAAGTTAGAACAAAACCCCAATTACTCCAAAGATGGAAAAGCAGATGCGAAAAACTAGGATTTTCCGGGTCCTGGGGTCGATTACCTATCGGGAAGGTACCTCATATGAGGTAGCACCCCTCTAGGCCCGGAACTCAGCCTCTACTAGTGAATTGGGTATGTAGGAGCATATGGGTCACAGATCAGATAGTCTCCTAGGCTAAACATACAACTTAGATCAGACCAACCTAATTGGTATCTAGCATGCTTAAAAACACTCAACCAAAAGGGCAAATAGCGTGTACCTGTGGTCCCTGGCCACACGCTACATCAAAGGTTAGCCAACAAACATAGCAAGCATGCATGACACCCAAACACAAAGCATCCATGTGAAATTCATTACCCAACATTAAAGCACATACCTGTGGTTCCTAGCCAAGCGCTGCATAAGAGGAGTCAACGAAAGGTCTAAATGCATCACAAATGTCAAATCCAAACACCATGTAATGCATATGAATACAAATACTAACGCCTAAGCATGTACCCGAGGTCCATATCCATGCACAGCAAGAATAGGTAGGGCAAAAAATACATCATACATAATGCATTTAAAACCAAGTATTGGATCCCATACCAAAAGAAAGGAAGCAGGCTGAAAGGAGGTAAGTAGTTTGCTTACTTTAGCACACATTCCCTTTAAAATCCCACAAACCAAACCATACATACCAATCCCACATTGCCCACTACCCCACTTTGTTTAAACCGAAACTGAACTCAGACCCTAAAGGCAGCCTACAGGTTCCTTGGGGCAACTAAGAGCACGCCATAATATATTCGAGACTGAAACATGCTAAAATAGGGGGCTGCCCATGAGCAGAGCTCTCAGACAACCGGTTGAATCGGTTCTCAACAAGTCCAACGATTCAGAAAAATTTGAACCTAAGTCACAGAAAATTCTCATAGAGTCAGGAATCCAACAAAACAAAAGGAATGCATTCCGATTTCAAATGACCAAGAAATCCAACCTAAAACAAAGAAAAGTACCTAAACTATCATTCTGGAAACCTAACCTTAATGAACCGGGCTGGGTTTTGATTTTCCAACCAGTCCAGATGATTGAGAAAAGATTTCAAAAAAAATTTAGAACCTTCCTTACAAAGTCAGGAATTCAAAAAGACAAACAGAGTGCACTTCCGACTCCGAATGACCAAGAACCAACATAAATAACGCAAACTACCCTTAAACCGCCAGTTCCTGCAAAACCTAACCTACGAACCGCTGGTTCAAGGTTTCCCAACCAGTCAACTTGCTGAGAGAAGCTCTCAAAAATTTTCAGAACCTTCCTAAAAGAGTCAGGAATCTAAAAAAACAAACGGTGATCGATTCTCATCTCGGATGAGTGAGAACCAACCAAAACAAACCAAACTACCCAAACTGCCATTCTTGCAAACCTAACCTATATGAACCGAATGATCTTGTTTCCCAACCAGTCATATATTTGAGAGAGGCTCTCAAAATTTTTCAGATCCTTCATAAAAGAGTCAAGAATCTAACAAAACAAACGATGATCAATTCTCAGCTCGGATGAGTGAGAACCAACCAAAACAAACCAAACTACCCAAACTGCCGTTCCTGCAAACCTAACCTAAATGAACCGAATGATCTGGTTTCCCAACCAGTCCATCTCGTTGAGAGAGGCTCTCAAAATTTTCCAGAACCTTTCAAAAAGAGTCAGGAATCTAACAAAACAAACGGTGATTGATTATCAGCTCGGATGAGTGAGAACCAATCAAAACAAACCAAACTACCCAAACTGCCGTTCCTGCAAACCTAACCTAAATGAACTGACTGGATCTGGTTTCCCAACCAGTCCATCTCGTTGAGAGGCTCTAAAATTTTCCAGAACCTTCCTAAAAGAGTCGCAATCTAAAAACAGTGATCGATTCTCAGCCTCGGATGAGTGAGAACCAATCAAAACAAACTCAGTCCACCCAAACTGCCGCTCTGCAACCTAAATCCTAAATGAACCGACTGATTTGGTTTCCCAACCAGTCCATCTCGTTGAGAGAGGCTCACAAAATTTTCCAGAACCTTCCTAGAAGATTCAAGAATCTAACAAAACAAACGGTGATCGATTCTCAGCTCGGATGAGTGAGAACCAACCAAAACAAACTGTTGTTCTCTAAAACCTAGACTGCCCAAGAGAAATCGTTGAACCCGCCTCTCACGTATGAGCTTGAAAACCGCTCAAATGGTTGAGGAGAAACTCAAATTTGACTGTGAATGTCTCTTAAAGAATAGAGTGGAGCCAGGGTTCATTTCTACCTCTTCCACAAAACGAGAAAGAAACCAAGCTCGCGATCCGCTGCACCGCAAACGCGGCGCTTGAGCCCTAAAAGTGTCCCTCAAAAGGTCCTTCCACTTTGATCTTTTCTCCTTTGTACTGATCTCCCTACTTCAGCTTCTGAGCCTACCTGGTGTTCCACCTTCAAGCTTGAAAAGAGCCCAATCGGGCCTCGGAAACAGCCTTCCCTATTAACTCATCTCTCATTTTCCATGCAAGTCGAATATCTTAAGTTTTCAATTTTTGCTTCACCAAGTATCCATATGGATTCATGGTGGGCTGTATGTAACTTAAGCCAAGGCCCAAAATGGACCCAATACTGCCCATGGTCGAGCTGGAGCTTATGGCCCGAACCATATAGGACCGGGGCTCCAAAATCACAAAAAACGCTTGCCCACAAGTCGGGCCCGACTAACCGGTTGAACCGTATGCCAACCAGTCCATCCGGTTGAGGAAAATTATGAAATTTTGATAGAATGTTCCCTGAAGAATAAGGAGACCAAAAAAACGTGCACCATTCCAAGTCCGAATGAGGGAGATATGATCAAACAAGGAGGAGTGCTCACCAAAATCACCCAAAAAAACAATGTTCAGATACGTATCGCTCGATGAACCAGTCAAACCGATTAGTCAAACGGTTGAAAAATTAGTTTTAACAGAACCTCCTTAGCGAATAAGGAATCCAACAAACAAACAGCTGAACGATTCCCCGAGTTTGGACCAAGGGAGGTTGACGACAAACAAGTTCGGGGTGCTCTAATTTGACATACTCTAATAAACTTTGATTGAGTTAAAACCTCGAGGGGCCCTACTTGCTTCCTATAGCATGATGCCAATAACTAAAAAAATAAGCCATGATGACCCTCTAAAGTGAACTACATACGCACTCAACGGACCACATACAAGCCCACCCGAGGCCTGCAGGACAACATCAGCTTCAAAAGGGCCCTAATGCAGGAAAGAGAGGAGAACGATGGGTGAGGTGACACCCATAGAATAAATGCAAGTGTCGAGGGGCAAAATCGAGGTCTACAACATGCCTCTTCGTAGGGAGGAATGAACCGAAAGTGAATCGTGGGTGCGAAGTGCAAGCGATGCAAGAGTGAAATGAATTCTGGTGAAGAACCCAGATGACCAAAAATTTATTCCCCTTACCTAGTACTGAAGGTTAACGGAACAGAGTCGCTTTGATTGAAGGATCTAAAGAAAACCAGTACGATGCCTGGGAAGATGAGTGATCCGGGCACAATACCGTAAAAGATAATGAAATCTAAAATGGCGTTGGAGAAGCGTGAGGAAATCCGAGCAAACTATAGAGAAAGGTCCGCAAGACCGGTGCTGAATCCGGTGAGTACCTAAAAGGTAGAATCCCAATGAGTGCCGAAAGGTGAACTGGCGAAGATTCAAGAAGGGCAATCCGAGCGTAGTACCGGGAAGGTAAAATCCAGCGTGAGTACCGGGAAGGAAAATCTCTATGATTACCGGAAAAGTAGGATCCGAGAGTACCGAAATGGGATCCGGGCGAGTTCGAAAATGGATCCCGCGAGTACCGGAATGTGGGATCCTGGCGAAAACGGAAGGTAAACCGGGAGTATCGGAAAGCGTGGGATCCGAGCGAGTATCGAGAAGGTGTACCAAAGTGAAAATTTAAAAGGTAGGATCCGAAATAGCACTAGAAGGTGGATCCGGTGAGTACCGGAAGGTAAAACCGTGAGTACCTGGTGCTGTAGGATCCAAGAATGTGAGGCGAAACTGGGTGAGTACTGGAAAGGTGGATCCTCGGCGAGTACCGAATTCCGGGATCGTGGCGAGTACGAAAGGTAGATCCGTGAGAGCACGGAATGGGTGACTGAAGCCAGTGCACTAAGGTAAACTGGGTGAGTATCGGGAAGGTAGAAATCGGTGAGCACCAAAAGGTAGATCCAGCCAGCATCGAAAAATAGAAAATCAGCGAGTACTAGTAGAGCAGCCCATGAGTAATAGGGAGAAGGATTCGAGAAGGTAGAATCCGGCGAGCACTCGAGAACCACCAAATTAAAAAGGATAGGATAAACTAAGGTCTAGATGAACTAAACCGGATGACTCAAAACGAAACCTAGAGCATAATGGGGAGACTTAGGATGTAACCGTTGAGATATTGATCTTGATGACAAAAAGGGTATGCCCTAGTGTGACGTCAGAAAGTGCCACAAATGATAAGCGAGAAACCAAGAACTTAATAACAAGACGGAAATAAAGGGGTATGCCCCTCAGACACCCTGGGCCAACAGACTAAGGTGAAAGAGGGCAAGCCAGGCCTCGGTCTAGGTGCATCACCATAGTCAAAATCTCATAACTCCATTACGCGGTCAAAGTCGAGAGCCGAAAACATCACAATCACTCATTCGTGAAAAATCATCCATTTCATTCCATAAAACTGATATGTGGTATGCCCCAGCGTTGTGCACACATCCGATATGCAAGTGCCTTGATGAAAACTCGAAATAAATTTCAAGAACCAATCATCCGAACAGTTTAACAAGACAACATACTGGGTATGCGCCGTTGTGCACCCCTATTTGAAGTTGGACTATCATGAGAGAATCTTACCCTAGGCTAGCCCTTAGAAGCACTCACTGTATGAATAAACCCAATCGCATGTGGAGCACACCAAACTTTGATGCCAAAATATCTCTAGGTGAAATGGTTGCCGCAGTACATGCGCATTTCCAGCCAATGCCAACATGAAAGGACGGGTATGCTCCCGCTGTGAACGTGGTCGCAGCATCAATAATAGCTATCAATGGTCCCGACTCTCTATATCATCTATATCTAATCATGGACCTGAGGCAAGCAAACTAAATGGAGAAGCAATATGACCTCGATACTCCCCAAGAAATCGTAGACCTCGTCGACATCCCGCACTCCAATCAAGATAGAACCCGGTCCATATAAAATGCTTCACAAACACGATCTCATGGTCTCGTATGCTTTACGACTGACCGTAATGTAGGCCAGGGGTGAAAGGTGAATGACATGATGGGAAACGAAGGCCCAAATACCCAATAAATACTACCAAACCCTTGTACGCGCAATGTCAAATATCAAAGGATCATGTGAGCAAGGTGACTCAACCAACATCCGAATGAACAATGTCAAATGACAAGTGAAGTGCACTAAAGGACATATCGCTTAAGAAGCGAGATGACAATCAATAAGAGTAGAAGAAGACTGAAAGGGATAAGAAAAATGATGAATGGATAAAGCAAAAAAAAAAAAAAAAAAGGAAGAAACAAGCTGGGATACAAATGTGGCAATGTGTGACAACAACGAACAACTCATCCCAGGAACGTCAAGTCAAAGCAAGTCACTATAAGACGGAGCTGTGATGCGTGTAATGATCCAGGACCTAGTGCGAAGCAACCCAAACCTCATTCCTAATGTGTGTTACCCAGATCCATGGAGCAGAAAGATCGCATAATGCTTTCTTACCAACCTCAAAGGAATAATAAATCTTCAAACCTAAATGAGTAACGAATATCAAACAAACACACTAATTTTTTTTTTTTTTTTTTTGTTTTGTTTTGTTTTGTTTTTTTGTTTTTTTGTTTTTGTTTTTTTTTGTTTTTTTTTGCCGAACCACCAAAGTAGGTCGAATGCCATACTAACACAATCCAACCGAAAGAACCTCAAACTTCCAAGCCTAAATGGTCCCTTCCAACCTATGAATCCCATATCAAAACCCATAGCGGAACAGCGTGTGACAACCCGACCGGTACTGGATAAGAGCACGCTATCATCATATGAAACGAATAGAGATGATAGAAACTAGACTAAAGATAGATGGTATGAAAATGCAAATGGAGAAGAAAAGAAATACAATGATGCAGAAAGAACAAACGAAGAATGTCACAATGCTCATAATGCTCACATATCCAACAATAACGTGAAAAGCCACAGGCGCACTTCAACCTGTGAGAAAAGTATGCAAGGCTGAATGAGAATAGGCTATAATAAATCATGGTGAGGCTCAAAGTGGCTAGCAATAGGATATATCAATGTATGGGTGTGTAATAGGGAATATGGTTACTCAAAGTAATGGCCACCCATCCTTCGACTATGATCTCACGTGATAAAACTTCTTTTAGCCGATCCATTACTGGATCTGCTCCGTGAACTGATTCGCTCTAAGTCTATCAACCAGCGCCGTTCCTCTGAGTCGTATCCTGATGACATAAGGCCACCTCCAATTCGGGTCTAAACTTACTCTAGGTCGTTGATCAATCCCCCGAGGACCTTCAAGACTAGGTCGCCTTTAAACTTCGCTCGACCCTTTTTCCAAATGTACGGGCTCATTTCCGATAAGCCCTCGAACATGATCTACTGCCCTCAATCTCTTCTCATCCAAAAGGCCGAGCCGAATATAATGGACCGAGCCCACTCGGGCCTTAGATATCCGATGCTCTAATGCTACTCTCTCATGATCCTATCTCACTTCAACAAAAGACCGCTCCTCCATGCCATATACCTCAAAGAGTAAGGTGTAGCCCCGCCTGAGGTAATGAAAGATGTGCTACAAGCCCACAATGCCAAAGGAACTTCTCCACTCAGAAGTCTCAAATCCATCTTTTCAAAATCCTCTTGATAATTTTATCATAGCCCCTCAACCGCCCATTAGTCTCATGCACGATACGCAGCATGACTGATGATGTCGAATACTATACTTCGACCGCCAGATCTCCCGCCTCTGAAATGCGCTCCTCTATTTAAGATCAACTCATGAGGGACCCCATATCAGTAGATAATGTGCGATCTGATGAATTTGGTAACTTGGGTCAATCCAAAGATAAAGTAGCTTCCACCCACTTAGTGAAATAACTCACAGCCACCAGGATGTACTCATGCCCACCGAAGACTTAGCGAGATCTTCCCAACAATATCAATACCCCATACCGAAACGACTGGGCGGGGATGGCAGCACGTGAACCCGTGGCGTGGCACGTATCAAGTCCCGCGCCAAGATTTGACACTCGACACCGCACAAACCGCAACAACTGCCTCCATAGTCAACCAAAAGTAACCGGGGCCCTCATGATCTTACGCTAGCATGTGGCCTCCCATGTGTGGCCATGCATTCTGCATGAACCTCTCTCATCACCGATTTGCAGGCGTGGTCTGGGACACACACACAGCCATCTGGGTGATCTCCTATAAAGGGCATCCCCACAAATAACAAATCTGGTGGCCAACTGTCTCAATGCTCTCCTATCCTTGGGTGTGGTAGTAGTGTCAACTCCAATCTGACTAAGAGCCCTGATCAACGCATCTCTATGTGTGGCCTGACTTGGGCTTTCAATAAGCTCCAAATGGAAATCATACCCGAGCAAAGGCAATGGAGTAAAATTTCATCATCTTCCCTCCGAATCTCTATCTCTAGCATCACAAGAAAAAGGTCTATCACCGTGTGGGTCGAGCTACCCCACTCCTCGTAACAATCTAACATCTCTATGTACTGGCCCATACTCCTCTCGAGAACAGAATGAAAGGTGGCCATAGAGGAACATGTTGTGTGTAAGTATACCGCGATATCATTGCCCGTCGGGGAACATCATCTCGAATTAATCTTAAATGGTCTGAGACTCACGCCGACTCGGTGTATACATAAAATCCGAGCTCAGATACAAACTATCGTCGAGGAGCCTCTCCATCCCATCCCATCACGGTATCTCATCTCCTCATCACTTAATCAAATGTACATTTCCTAGGGGTGGAGGTACAACCTCTATGTCATGAGTGGGCAACGGTCCGTAGTCACGGCAAGATGTCCTAAATCAACCAAACTCTGATCAATCGTCTCGAATAGCGCGTTTCGCTAAGTGCGATAAATTCCATTCAGATTACGACCAACTCTTTTGATGATAAGCACAAGTGAAGATCCGCCTCGAACCGTGTAGGTCAGGAGTGGTGGCCCCGGGGTGGTAGTGGAATAATCAAACCCTTCAACCAATCTTTGAAATGCTTGGCCCAAGTGGGCATCCCGAGTCAGGAACCGCCAATGCACTTACGGAGGCGGTGCTCTATAACGATGGTACTGCATGCGGCTCGAGGCGCCCGTAGCATATGTACCCACCAGGTATAATGTAGAAAAGTAGCCCAACCGCCCGAAGGAGAAGAACCGTGACCGATCTCGCCCTATCATCCGTAAGGAGGTCTCGGTAAACTCGCTCGAAACGGAGGGTGATGGGGACTGCGGTCCTCACATGCCAATGGCACCAACACTTGATGGTCTGGGTCTCGACCTTGGCTTCTTCCCCTTAGAGTCTGAAAGGGGAAGAGTCTCCGCCCATAATCCCCAGATATGCCCTCCTAATGCCATAAAGGGCCCCGAACCAATGATCCAAAGTCTGCCCCATGGGAAACCATGAGATGCCTAAGTAGCAAAGCAGCCGAAGATCAGCGCATAATCATGCCGGGATCCGATCGCGCTCCGAGGGTCTATCTATAATATAAAGTATCTTCTCCCCTCCATCGGGAGATAAATGAAGTGATCACCCATTCGCCGCCCGAGGGCCTCTAACTCTCTCCGATACATCCATCACGCATTAAAAGAATATCACTGATAAACTCTGTCCCAAATCACCCATGTCCTACGCCTCGAAGGGTCTAATGATGCAAACCAACGCCGGGTACCCACTCAAACGACACACGCAGGAAAAGCATGATCATTTGCGGCCTCATCCATTCCATGCCTCGCGCATAACAACAGATAATCGTTAGTGAATACTGGGCACTCTATCCCAAAGGTACCCTCCTCAATGTCCGGTATGCGAACCTGAACCGGTAAGGCTGCCACCAGAACATCATATCCGTCCCAACCTATAACTCCATCGAAACATGCAGTAGACTGATCCTCTACTCAATCCCATCAATACTGGGCCCGAGTGTCATCAATAACCCAAGGTCACAACAACGTGGTACTTGCCCTACCGACCATGTAGAACAAAATCTAACCGGGCGGGGGCGATTGAACTGCTGGTAGGTTGGAGGTGGAATCAGATAGTCCCACCGCATGCTAGTCCGATAATGGTGGGGGTGGTGGGAGGTGGAACTGCAACTCGCTGTACAAATGGGTCCAGATGATGGTGGTGGGGTAGAGTCATGCGGGGTGCTCCCCGAAATTGGCAATGGTTGGGCCTGATGCCCATCAATCCTTTGTCCCAGTCCCAATATAGCATCCCGGAGAGATGCCATGGTATCGGTAATCTCAACTAGCTGGTCGACAGTAGCGTACTGAGAGTCCATATCTCTATGATTTGATGTCTGTTCTAACCGACCAGGATCTGAATCTCTTAACAAATCTACCTCCGATCCGAACTAAGCTCGGGAACCCGTGTCGTTTCTAATCAATAATCCCGAAGAAGTAAAGAGGGCAGCGTCAGTCCTCGTGACTATCAACCCGAAATCAACTAAGATGTAAATTCGATTAATGCCCAAAAGGGCACTTTAACCCTATATTAGATATATTTTGAGTGCTTTTGCGCATTAATCATGTCATTTTATACCACCTGAAGTGTTCAAGTTTCTTAGTAGCACGATGCTATTTAGAGAGTATTTTTGTCGTTTTATGTGTTTTTGCAGACTTTAGAGTTCTTAATATTCCGGGATGTATGATGAATCACGGCTCTCAACTCAAGTGTCACCATCAACCAGCCCAAGAATCAATGAAAACCTAAGGCAAAAGTGAAGAAAAATTGATGCAAAGAGAAGACAAGAGGCAAAGTGCTGAAGATCAAGAAATCCCGTGAATTTCTGTTGCTAGGTCTTCATTGAATTTAAAATTTCAAGAGTTTAATAAAATTTCATGAATTCAATAAATCAGATATTTTTGCTAGACACCGTAGTTTCATAGGCACCGCTCCTAGCGAATTCCTAGCGAAATTTCATGATTCGCTACTAGCGAAAATTTAGCTAAGTAGCGAGAATTTAAGCTAGATAAGCAGTACGGCTAACAGCGAAATTTCCTATTTTTCATTATGCACATTGATTTAAGCTACCTAGCGAAAATGACTACCTAAGTCATGTTTTGTGAATTAATGCCAACCGACTTAATTTGGTTTATTACTCTCTTGTCCTTTAAACATGGTGTTAGGTTTTTGAGTATTTTCATGTATTGGGGTCTTTATAAACCTCTCTTTTCTTGTAATCCAAGATAGAGAACTTTTGGAAGCAACAATTTGGGAGAGAGAAGAATTTGTAAGTTTTCATTTTTGTAAATAAAGTCTCGTATTTTATTTAGGGTTTTATTTTCCTCTCTTCTCTCTCCTCTTTCCCTTACTTTCTAGGCTTCCAAACACCCCTCTTGAGGATGACAACTCAAGAGATGCTTGGCTAAGCCTCTCTTCTTTGAAGAGGAAGGAAGCTAGCTTGGTGGTGGGGCATATGCATGTTATCCTCTTATCTTGAAAGTCAAGGTACTGTATTTATAGCCCTCACCTTCTCAAATTAGGGTTGAATAACATTGAATGTTGATTTGGCGATACTCCATGCTTTAGGATCGGTGCATACTTATTGCTAGATGTCTTCCGTAGTTCATTAGATAAGTCTTCACGAGCCCCTCTTGAGATGATATTTAATGCTAGAGGTTTCAAATTGAAAAAGAGGCCGTGTAGCTGCATGCTACCTGTGTTGACTCAAATAGGAGTTGTTTTTTTTTAGGGTGAGGTTTGCTGATTCAGCTTATAAGATCCAGTTATGCCTTGGACTATGGGTTGCATGTCATAACACGAGGATAAAACAGGGATTACTTGTTCTTACCAAGTTAGTGACCCTAAATCTTGATTGCTTTTCACTTTACTTTCAGTTTTACAGTTCCTTGGTACAAACTACTTCCACTTTGTTTTGAAGCAAATCAAAAGTCAGATAAGCCTTACCTTCGGTATATACAAGAGTGGGGGGGGGGGGGGGGGGGAGGGGGGGGGCGTCGGCCTCGGGTAAAAACCCATCCAGTGTTCGGCCACTAGACCACTATCTTTGCGGTAGCTTGACTACGGCAGTAATGAAACTTAAGTGTATATAATTTGTTGATTTTAGCTCAGCCTACTGGCACCAAATCACAATCCCACAATGAAATCCTCAGAATGGTGACATGTGATATTTAACATCTAATCGATAAATGGCTCCACATGCGGGGCGAGATGCGACATGGTAATACCTTAGTGGTAGATGGCTCAGAAACAACAAGAGAAGAGCCAAGTCCTAAAGGCTATATATGACTGCACCCCTAGGGTACACAACCTGAGATCCTAATCAACAATCAAAGTGACACACTGGCCACGCATGTATCCATGAAATCTAGCTCAGAGCTATACAGGTCTTCATTGCTCGAACATCCGTCATCTCCATAGTGCTCCCATACATCAATATAGCCCTTATGCTAGACCCTATTCCAAACCCCTAGCTTGGTCGAAGGCAAACAGTTGGGAATAACTCCCAAGCAACATAAGCAATCCACGGAATGGTAGGCTGAGGGCCTAGTGATTCGAAGCTCAAAAAGGGGGATCTGACCATGCCCCCTGAAACCTGAAACAAATCGAAGTCATCTGAGAGAAAGGGTAGTCATGCAACAATTTGTCATCTGCGCAAACAACATAAGCCTATCTCACAATATTTACACACAATCTGATCCTCTGGCCTAATTCCAAATATCTTAACTGAATCTTAGATCAATAATGAAAGCATGCTATAATCCAGAAAAGGTGAACACCTGGCCTTAAACAAATCACAAATGTAGGCCAAATACCAATCAAGTGTATGATCATCAATTATCTATGTAGCCTAAGAGCTTACCGATCAGAGAACCATGTGCTCCAATAGACCCCATTCAAGTTCAAGTTTGATCCTCTTATGAAACCAGAGTGCAGGTTCGATCGATGGAATGCCAATTTGTGGACCTTACCCGATCCACGGGCCGGCGCGACTCGCTTTTAAATGGAAGGAAAAATGTAAAAAAAAGAAAAGAAAATGTGGGTTGATTTTCGAGTTTTAGAAAATCCGTCCTCGAGGAGGACAATTTTCTTCCCAAAATTAGCCCGCCCCCACTTTTTGTTATTTTATAAAGGGAAAACCAAGTAAAACGAAAAACCACTAATTACTCGATTATGGAAACGGTATCACGAGAAACTAGATTTACGGGTCCGAGTTGATTACCAATCGGAAGGTACCTCCTTCCATGAGAAAGAAATTGGCACCCCTCTAGGCCCTGGGCTCAGTCCTCTACTAGTGAATTGGGTATGTAGGAGCATATGGGTCACAGATCAGATAGTCTCATAGGCTAAATATACAACTTAGATCAGACCAACCTAATTGGTATCTAGCATGCTTTAAAAACACTCCAACCAAAGGAACCAAATAAGCGTGTACTGTGGTCTCACTGGCCTGCGCTACATCAAAAGTTAGCCAACAAACATATCAAGCATGTGACACCCAAACACAAAGCATCATGTGAAATTCATTACCTTATTAAAGCCGCATGCTGTGGTTCCTAGCCTTATTTGCATAAGAGTCGGTCAAAAAAGGCTCAAATGCATCACAAATGTCAAAATCCAAACACCATGTACTCATATGAATACAAATACCAACGCCTAAGCATGTACCCGAGGTCCATATCCATGCACAGCAAGAATAGGTAGGGCAAAAAATACATCATACATAATGCATTTAAAACCAAGTATTGGATCCCATACGAAAGGCTTGAAATTTGAAAGGGAGGTAGAAATGGTTGCTTACTTTAGCACACATTCCTTCGTCCACAAGCCAAACCATACATGCCAATCCCACATTACCCACCCTACCCACTTTGTTTAAGCGAAACTGAACTCAGACTACTAAGGCAGCCTCACAGGTTCCTTGGGGCAACTAAAAACACACCACATGCTATTGAAGTGAAACATGCTAAAATGGGGCTGCCCACATGGTATCTTGCACAACCGGTTGAATCAGTTCTCAACAAGTCAAAACGATTACTGAAATTCTGAAACTTTTGTCAGAAAATTCCTCACAAGAGTCAGGAATCAACAAACAAAAGGAATACGATTCCAATTTTGAATGACCAGAACTAACCCAAACAAGAAAAGTACTAACTATCATTAAACCTAGCTTGATAGACCGGCTCAGTTCGATTTCTAACAAGTCAGATGATTGAGAAAAGATTTCAAAAAAAATTCAGAACCTTCCTTACAAAGTCAGGAATTCAAAAAGACAAACAGAGTGCAATTCCGACTCCGAATGACCAAGAACCAACACAAATAACGCAAACTACCCAAACTGTCGTTCCTGCAAACCGAACCTAATGAACCGGCTGGTTCGGTTTCCCAACCAGTCAATCCCGTTGATAAAAGCTCTAAAATTTTTTCAGAACCTTCATAAAAGAGTCAGGAATCTAAGAAAACAAACGGTGATCGATTCTCATCTTGGATGAGTGAGAACCAACCAAAACAAACCAAACTACCCAAACTGCCGTTCCTGCAAACCTAACCTAAATGAACCGATTGATCTGGTTTCCCAACCAGTCCATCTCGTTGAGAGAGGCTCTCAAAACTTTTCAGAACCTTCATAAAAGAGTCAGGAATCTAAAAAAACAAATGGTGATCAATTCTCAGCTCGGATGAGTGATAACTAACCAAAACAAACCAAACTACCCAAACTGCCGTTCCTGCAAACCTAACCTAAATGAACCGACTGATCTGGTTTCCCAACCAGTCCATATCATTGAGAGAGGCTCTCAAAATTTTCGACCTTCTAAAGAGTCAGGAATCTAACCACAAAACAAGCAGTGATCGAGTTCTCATCTCCGGATGGTGAGAACCAACCAAAACAAACCAAACTACCCAAACTGCCGTTCCTGCAAACCTAACAAATGAACCGACTGATCTGGTTTTAACCAGTCCATCTCGTTAAGAGGCTCTCAAATTACCAGAACCTTCTAAAGAGTCAGGAATCTAAAAAAACAAACGGTGATGGATTCTCAGCTCGGATGAGTGAGGAACCCAGTAAACAAACCAAACTACCCAAACTGCCGTTCCTGAGCCTAACCTAAATGAACCGACTGATTTGGTTTCTCCCAACCAGTCCATCTCGTTGAAGAGCTCTGGGAATTTTTCAGAACCTTCCTAAAGATTCGGAATCTAACCAAAACAAACGGTGATCGATTCTCAGCTCGGATGAGTGAGAACCAACCAAAACAAACCGTTGTTCTCTAAAACCTAGACTGCCCAGCAGAAACTGTTGAACCGGCTCTCACGTATGAGCGTGAAAACCGGCTCAAATGGTTGAGGAGAAACCTCAAATTTGATCAGAATGTCTCTTAAGAATGAAATTGGAGCCCAGGAGTCTGGCTCTTACCTCACAAACGAGAAAAACCAAGCTGCGCATCGACGAGAATCTCGATGTGCGTTTGAGCCGGAAAAGTGTGCCCTCAAAAGGTCCCTTCACTTTGATCTTTCTCTCCTTTTGTACTGATTCCCTCAGCTTCTGAGCCTACTTGGTGTTTTTTCACCTTCAATCTTTGAAAAATTGTCAGTCTGGGAAGCAACCCATTATCATCTCCTCACATTTTCCTTTCAGCTGAATATCTTAAGTTTTCGACTTGCTTCTCCCCTAAATATCCACTTGATTCATGGTGGGCTGCATGCTCAACAAGCCAAGGCCCAAAATGGACCTAATACCTTGTAGTCAGAGCTGGAGGCTTATGGGGCCCGAACCATCATCAGGATCACGGGCTCCAAATCCTGATAGCTCCACACAAGTTGGCGGAATAGCGGTTGAACCGGTTACCTTGGTCCATCCGGTTGAGAAATTAATTTGATAGAATGTTCCTGAAGAATAGGAGACCAAAAAAAAAAAAAACGGTGCACCATTCAGAGTCCGAATGAGGAGATATGATCGAAACAAGGGTGCTCACCAAAATTACCCGAAAAACAATGTTGTATCGTATTGCCACGATGAACCCAGTCAAACCGATTAGTCAAGCGGTTAGAAAAAATTATGAAGTTTTAACAGAAACCTCCTTAAGCGAATAAGGAATCAACAAAACAAAACGATGAAACGATTCTGAGTTTGGACCAAGGAGATCGATGAAACAGAGTTAAAGTGCTCTGAATTTGACCTTACTCTAATAAACTTTGATTGAGCTAAAACCTCGAGGGCCCACTTGCTTCCTATAGCATGATGCAATAACTAAAAAAATAAGCCATTGACCCTCTAAAAGTGAACTACACTCGCACTCAAGCGGACCACATACAAGTCCACAGGAGCTCGAGGCCAGACTAAGCAAAAGATTTACAATGGTGTTATGTAGGAAACGATGGGTCTTGACACCCATAGAATAAATGCAAGTGTTGAGGGCAAAATTGAGGGTCCTACCAGTATCATCAGTTGAAATTAAAGTGGATGTGCATAAAGCAGGCGTTTAGAGCGCGATATGGACATTGGGTTTCCGCCTGTAATCTTAGTTTGGTTTGACAAATGCTCTAGCGGTTCATGGATCTAATGAATGGTTTTTCCGACGTCTTTGGGTAGTGTTGAGACTTTGAGAAAGAGAAGTTGTATCTTGGCCCAGGCAAGTGTGAGTTTTTGTTGAATGAAGTGTCCTTTCTTGAGCTGTTGTATCGAAAGAAGGAATCAGTGGATCGAAAATAAGAAGTGGTTGTTGAATGGAAGCCACCCGAGAATGTTACGAGTCGCGTAGTTTCACGGGACTAGCCGGGTTACTGGAGAAGATTCGTTAAGCAGGTTTTCTATGAATGCGACCCGATGTGAGATTTCTCCAGAAAAATGTAAGTATGAATGGGTGAAAAATGTCGAAAAGTTTGAAAAAGCTAAAGCATTCTTAGCAGAGGCCCCTGTGCTTACTCAGTAGACTGCGGTAAAGAATATGTGATCTTTAGTGATGCTTCACTAAATGGACTTGGATGTCTTAATGCAAGAGACAAGAGTGGTAGCCTATGTGAGGAACAATTGAAGCCCACATGAAAGAACTACCGCATGATTTGGAATTGGTTCTGATTGTATTTCGCGTTGAAAATTGGAGACATTATTTAATGCGGGAAAAGTGTTTCATTTACACCGATCAGAAGAGTCGACGCTTTGAGTAGAAAGACAGTACAAACGCCTCGAGCGTTGAATGCCCATTTGTCATTATTAGATGATGGTACAGTAGTGGCAAAATTGATAATGAGACCGAATTTGTTAAATCGAGTGCTAGAGCCTGGCGAAAGATGAAAATTTACGCCATAATAAAACAGATTGGAGATGGTAAAGAAACCGAGTTTGAAGTAAAGGAAGATGGATCCTTGTATTATAAGGGCGGGTATGTGTACCCAATGATTGTGGAGTAAAGAAAGCCATGTGATGAGGCACATAATGGATCTTTATAACATCATCAAGGTAGCCTAAAGATGTATCGAATTTGAAAATGTCGTGGTGGTCGAATAAAAAGAGATGTCGAGGAGTTTGTAACCAAGTGTTTGGTGTGTCAAGAGTAAAAGCGAGCAACAAGTTTCAGCCCCTTGTGCATTTTCTCCGAATATCGAATTAAATGGGGACGAGCCAACCATGGATTTTGTGGTTGGGTTACCAGTAAGCGGGGAGAAACTTATGACTCGGTTGGTCGTAGTGGACCCGATTGACCAAATTGACTCACTTCCTACGTTGAGAACCGACTATTAAGCGACCAAACTCTTGGGGCTGTCTCGAGAAATGGTTTGATTAGGTTCCACGTATCCATTATTTGGATAGAGATCAGGGGTTGCCGATTTTGGGGAGAAAGCGCGAGAGGCCTTGGGCTATTTCATTTGAATTCGATCTGACGTTCCACCCCTGAGGCGGATGGACAATGCGAGAGAGTGATCCGATTACGGAAGATATGTTAAGGAGTTGTCGCGATCAACTGAGGTAGTTGGGATCGACACATTCTTGCATTTGAATTTGCATCTGACAACGGTTTCGAAGCAAGTATTGGAATGGCGCCTTCGCGAGCTGCATATGGAAGAAAATGTAGAACACCGTTGGGCGGAATTGAGAAAAAAAAGTGATTGTCCCCAATTTGATACAAAGTGAAGAAAAAGTTAAAATGATTAGAGAGAGAGGTGCAGAAAGTGGCCATTGACCAGTTGAAGTCATATGCGGCAGAGAAGAAAAGATATTTTATAGTAAGGATAAGGTGAAAAAGTGTTTTTGAAGTATCGCCTTGGAAGAAGGTGATAGGATTTGGGAAAAAGACAAAGTTGAGCCCTAAGATTTATTAGCCCCATATGAAGTAGCTGAAAAGTAGGGTCCAATTAGCTGCTTGTTTGGCGTACCTTGAATTGGAAAGATCCATAATGTTTTCATGTGTCCATTCTGGAGAATTACGATCGGACCCATCACATGTAGTCTCTTTGGAGACAATGAGCTTAGACGGTTGACATATGAAGAAAGAGCCAATTAGAGATCTTGGCTCGGGAAGTGAAAGAACCACGAACAAGAAGATTAGTTAATTGAAGTGTTGTGGAGGAAACCCGCAAGGCCCAGAAGAAGCCCTTGGGAGAGAGTGAAGAAAGCGATCTTGACAGTATCCATAGTTGTTTAACTAAGAGTGCAAGTTTAGAGACGAAATTTTATTAAGTGTGGGGAGAGTTGTAACGCCCCAAAAAAATACCCTAAATTTTATTTTGATGCAGTTATCAAATTAAGCCAAACTTGGGTTTTTAAGGAAATTTGATAAATTGATAAATTGTGAAATGTAAATTGAGTGTGAGCATATGATTGAATATTATATGCTAAAATGAAAGTGGTTGAACAGAAATAACCAAGTGAAAAAAGAACAAATGTGAAAAAATTTATAAAAATGAGGACCTAAGGGTCAATTATTTATAAAGAATAAATGTCTAATTAAATTTATGATGAAAGAATGGCCCAGTGGAATAATAGGAACTTAAATAAAAAAATGAGTTAAAGGCCAAACAAGGCCTTATGGAAATAAAGAATTAAAGACCAAAAAGGGAGAAAAATGAAAAATGAGAAATGGGTGTGGTAGCTAAACATGGCCTTTACACTTAAAGGATGAAGGACCAAACTTGGTCTTGGATGCTCAAAAGAGAAAAAATCACGTTTAGAAGAAGGGGAGAGGAGAAAGGGGAGAAGAAAGCTAGGGTTTGAAAGAGATCAAGCTTTGGTGTGATCCTTTCCCACCTTTTGCTTCTAAGAGGCCAAGTAACATGGAAGGGAAGATTTGAAGGGGCTAAGGTAAGAAAAATCAAAACCCTAACTTCATTCTTTTTGATTTGGATTTTGGTGAAAAGTCCTAACTTGAGGAAAAGGGATTTTTATTGATTCTAAACCACATTTGGAGTTGTTTTGGGTGGATTCCATGGTGGATTTTTGATATGGGACGAATTGAAGAAGGTTTGTGGAAGGAAAATGAGTGAAAATGCCAAAATCCAAAGATTTCTCAGCAAACCCGCCAGAGGTACCGGGTACCAAAGAGTGGCACCGGCACCATGATGCAGCCGCGGTGGTACCGGTACCCACCCAACCGTACCGGTACCAATAGCAGAGAGGACTGGTACTCGGTATTCAGTCAAAGTGGTACCGCATTCACTACTTCCAAAGAATGCTTTGCATATTTTGCACCGTTAAGCCCCGTATTCATACACCGATTGTTTAAGAACCCTAAGAAACGATTAATGGGGGTTCAAATAAGAATGAGACTAAGTGAAAAAAAAAATGTACCGTACCTCGCTGCCAGCTTCTCCTCGACGATATTCGTTTAGTATGATTATTTGTTTAACCCCTAAGGGTGAAGAATTTGTATTTGACTAGGTGCGGGTGAAGACAACAACTTGACCTAGGACTGGTATCGAAAGAGAAAAGGAATCGATAATTGTTTGTTCCTTCGACTTATTCTTATTTCAAGTATTTTGGTACTTACGGCTAACTCAAATGAGTACATGAATGAGTATATGAAATGAGTACATGAATGAGTATATGAATGAGTACATGAATGAGTATATGAAATGAGTATATGAAATAAGTACATAGATTGAGTATATCTTTGAAAAGATAATACGAAAGTGAATATGGAATTGAAATGTGATATTTGAAAACCGAATGAATTGAATGATATACCGACGAATCGCCTCGACGGATGCACCAATCGACATCACAATTAAGGCACTCGAAATTGTCCAACCCACTGGCGGATGTACCCAATCGTGATCCGCTGCGATGCGGCGTATGACATTAAAGAAATGTCCCACTAGCGATGCACCAATCGCATCCGCCAGCGATGGCGTATGACATTAAGTGGATACCTCACATGCTCCGGGGATGCACCAAACGGCATCCGTCATGATGGGAGACCGAATTGTTAATTGTGCGATAATATCATCGAATAATAATAAGGGCGGGATTCATCAAACGGAATACGTTAGAAATGTGATTTGAATAGTCAAAGTGAAATAACCAACATTGACGAGTGTAAATGGGATATTATGTTTATGCTTAAATCTCATAAATTGAATTATGAATTGAATTGATTCATTGAAATTGTATGTTGTAATATGATAAATGAATTGTAAAAATGAAAGCATGCGAAAGTGAATAGCATGAGTATATGTTGATATAATAGGCATGGTTTAATGTTAAAATGCATGCCAAGTTAAATCAATATCAAATAGAACTCAGATAGAACCACTAAGCATGAAAATGTTTAGCGATAGTTTTATCTATGTGCGTGCCTTGAGTAGACAGAAGGAAGACAAGATCGCTGGCCGCCAGTCCTAAGCAAGTTATGCGTATAAGTACACACCCACCATGCATATCATTTCCTTTGAACATGGAATATTTTGTGAACAAATAGTTGAACTCTAAAGAAATGTTTTGTTTTGTATATCATTTTGAAAGGGCATAGAATGCCTTCACTGTAATTGCATTTGATGAAATGTAAACATTTGTGGGCCTACCATTTGAAAATGCTTCCGCGCAAATTGAAACCTAAAGAGAAATAACATTAAGAAAATGTTTTGATAAGATAATTGAAAATCGTTGGAGTAAACTACAGTTTCAACTTGATCCGCCTTCGTCGAAATGATTCTAAGGTCACACATTTTCGAAAAAGAAAACGAAATAAATTGTAAATAAAAGAATTAAACGGGCGTCCCTTGGCTCGGTTCACTCGCCATTGGGTCTGACCGTTCTGAGGGTCGCATCAGGATGCTAAGTACCGAAACTGACTACCTCTCTAATATCCAAACGACGCTGTGATGATTTGAAACAAAAATCTAAAATTAAAATATCATAATAAACTCAAGTGATTATGTGTTACGGGTTTCATAAGCTAAAGAGGCTCTAAGGTTTCGTGCAATTAGACAAATCGCTTATATTTGAACTAGAACTTATTATATTGTTTACTGGAAAGTTCTAAGGCTAGCTTCTGACTATTTTAGTTACAAGCCTCTCTTGAGGTTAAAGAACCTACCAATTAATAATAGGTTTCTTGCTTCTCAGCTCAACCACAAGCACTAGTAATGCCTTAAATCCTAAGAACCATGCACACCTCCTAATTATCGATGATTTCTACACTACCAATCTAATTAGGTTGATTCACCTAAATCTAATTCTCTACTCCCTTCTCAGATCTCATAGAGAATCATGCACCACATTAATATCGGCCAAACATTAACATGCAAATAAAATCAAGCATGAATCAATAGAGGTTTTACTCCCATGAAACAATAAAAGAATGAATTCTAGTAATTAAATATAAGCTTAATGTCTAAAATACATCCAAAAACCCTAGATTGTAAGTTTAGAACACAATGAAATTCGTGTACATCATAAAATCTGGAGAAAACATGAAAGTAATGGTTGAAGAACTCTAATGTTGAAAGATTGGGTGATGCTCAGTCTTCTTCCTTTGATTCATGGATCTCCCGATGGTTGATGTCGATCTCTATGTTCGTTTCTCTCCATTATCGTCAGCTATCACCTCTCAATCTATGAACCCCTAATCATTAGGTCATTCTTCCTTAAAAACCCCGAAAGAGAGCGCTCCCGAATGCCAAATTGGGCTAGACCCGCGAACAGGCTAATTGACGTCACGACGTTGGAGTAGATCTTTATTTTCCTTTATTTTAGCCTCTAAAATGCCTCAATTTGACCTACAATACAAAATGGAACTACATATTAGTGTATGAAGTGCAATTGCTACTAAATTAATTATAGAAAAGGTCTAAAACATACCAAAACCCAGGTATGTAAAAAATGTTTTTTGACACTCATCACACCCCAAAACTTAGCTTTTTGCTGGTCCCTAAGCAAACTGACTCAAAACACCACTAACATACAGATAAAAACATGAACTAACAGGAATGAGATGAGTATGAGTAACATGATTCAAACGACTCCAGTCAATATGAACATAATTAAGGAATATTAGCCGCTTTACCGTGGTGGATCCCCAGATTCGTGAAACTCTCATGAACGTGGGCAAGTCGAAAGGTGGCAGTGTAAAGCAAATCAACCCCCACAAGTCTTGAATGACATTTCCCAAAGAATCTAATCGTGGATTATAGTATGATCTCTAGTGTATAGCAAGGTCCTAGTACCCCCAAACTTAAGTTTAACTCACCTATTTGGAAGAAGCTAACTAAGAAAGGATAAGAACACACCATTTTTATTCATACAAAAATACTTATAGCAAAAATGACCTAATCATGCAAGTGATGTAACGTGATGAATAACATCAAATCGCTGCAAGTTGTGGATGAATTTGTTATAGTTTAGGGTATTTGGATGTAACTTTAGTGTAAGAGAAAGTTTGGTTCCAAAGGTTATAGGTTATTTAAGGTTTATATAGCATGGAATTAAGGTTTATAATGAAGGATTTTAGGTTTGGAAAGGTTCGGTTTGATATGACGCAAAAATTGCCTTTGTTTTCAGCTAGTTATGCTAGTTTGATTTGATGAAAATTGCCTGTCATGGAGCTAGTTTGAGGTTTTCGAAGCTTTTTACAGGCTAAGCAGTATGAATTTGGGGTTTCTAAGGCTATGAAGATGATTTGTATGGTTTCTAAGGTGAATCAAAGTATTTGAAAAGGATTTAGAAGTATGAACAAAATTGGAAAGTGTCGGGTCAGGGTCGGATAATTGATTTGAAAGTTAAAAAGAGAAGATGGTGAAATTGGAAGGACACCCAAGAGATAAGAGAACAAGGGAGAACTCTTAAAAAAATGAGAAACTTGAAAATATTATTAAACTCCAAATGCCTCCAATAAGAGTACATTATAAAAGTGAGAGGGCCCTTACTTTCTAAAACAAATAAAGCAACCCTACTTTGACTAAGAAAACAAATCTTCTAACTTGAATAAAGAAACTCCTAAATTGTGAAACATGACTCTAGAACAAACTAGAAATTAGAAAAAAACATATAAAAAAAAAAAAACACACAAACTTATTCAATCTTCTTCAAGCCTCGATCATCCTTAACCCTTTCAAGTCTTAATCAAGTCCAAAATTACCTAATGATCCTATAGCTTGCAACCTTCTAAATTAAATTTTCCATTATCAAGGTCACCCCCATTATTGGTTGTAGATGCACCTACATCAATGCCCCATAGTCCGAGACAAGACTTTGCCCTCAAGTTCCTCACCAAGATACGACCTTAAATCCTTAACATTGAATATAGGTGAGATATCATAATTATCGCAACCCCTAACTTGTAAGCATTGTCTCCCCGATCTTCTTAATAATCTTGAAAGGACCATCTACCGGTTTGAGCTCAAACTTGCCCGACATCTATATCCCCACGAAGATGTATCCAAACCACTCCCTCCAACTTCAAATTCGACAAACTTTATATGCCTATTCAGATGTTCCATTACACTGCATTTTGCTTTGTCAATCTCTCGCCGACATCCTATCAGAGCTTGATTTCCTTGGCTCTGTCCTGGCATCTCCACTAAACTCACTTAGCTGTGGCATGGGTTCTAACCAGCCCAATTGGTCGTAGCCCATACTATCATCAAATGGACTTTTCCCAATTTATGCTCATATCTCGTTATATGAAAACTCAATTTATGGTAGAATCAAACCCATTGTTTCAAGTTCTTCAACAACACAACTCCTAGCAAATTACCTAAACTCTTATTAGTAACTCGCTTTGACCATCTATTGAGGATGATAAGAAGTGCTGAATAGTAAACAAGTTCCAAGTTTCTCCACAAGCCTCCTCTAAAAGTGACTTCAAGAAACTTAGAATCTCGATCCTCAACCATGGTCTTGGGAATACCATGTGTTTATCATCCTTGAAATACAAGTCAGCAAATACGAAGCACTTTAGATTTTTTGCATGGAACAAAGTGAGCCATCTTCGAGAATCCTATCAGACCACCAAAGATTTAATCTTTGTTCCTTTGTGTTTTGGGTAATCCCAACACAAAATCCAAGCTAACATCCTCCCATGGTGCCTTTGGAACTGGTAGTGGTGTATACAAGCTCACATTATTTCCATGAGTTTTAGCCATCATCCACACAACACACTCTTGACAAATCTAGCAAACTGCCTCTAAGAAGAAGTTTGGCCACCAAAGCTAAGCTTCTCCAAAGTGTCTCCTAACGCCCACCATGTAATTCATCCTCAAATACTCAATCTCTAAAAAAGAACAACGGAATGCATAAAGGTGTTACCTTTTAAAGAGAAATCCGTCCACCCCTATAAGTAAATTCTTTGAAAGGCTTCTCATCACACATCTTCCAAATCTCACCAAAATCAGCATCCTCTCATATAATTCCTTTACCATCTCAAATCCAACTATCACTTTAATCCTCAGATGAAGTCAACAAACATGTTTCCCCGCCTCAAGGCATCCCGGCACAACATATTGGTGAACACCAATCCTTTGTGCTTAAATGTGAAATTGTATGCTTCAGAAGAATTCCCTAAATCTATGTTGCACAGCCAAGGTCTTATTCAACTTGTGTTGATGATTGATAAATCCCAATGCTTCATGGCCTCAAAATAATACAAATGAGTTTGCAAAGCAAGTATCGTCTACCGATAAAGCCTATAGATAAAGTAGCTAGAACTCCTTATTGTCATATGTGGAGTACTTTCTCTTTGCTTCATTTAACTTCTCACTAAGAAAGCAATGGGTCTTCTTTCTTGGCTAAGGACAACACATATCCCAACATGAGATCCATCACACTCAACTTCAAATACTTTGTTGAAATCGGGTAAAGCCATTTCACATCGTTTTCTTAATCAACTCGAAACTTTCTTGGGCAACACTACTCTACTTGAATTTGTTTCCCTTCAAGCATTCGGTTATTAGAGCCATTCTAGAACTAAACCCACGAATGAATTTCCTGTAGAAAGAAACTAGGTCATGAAAACTTCTCACATCATGAATTGAGCTAGGAATGGGCCAACTAATGATTGCCTCTACCGTATTTTTGTCCATCTCAATCTGGCTTCTTAAGAATCACATAACCAAGAAATATAATCATTTGGTAATAAAAGTGGCATTTCTTCAAGTTACAAATAATCGTTGTTCTTACAATAGAGAACAATTGCCTCAAACGCTCCAAGTGCCCTCCAAACTATCGCTATACACGAATGTCATCAAATACACTACAACAAATTCCCAATGCACGGCTTGGAGAATGATTCATAAACCTGCTAGGTGCATTGACAACCAACCCAAATGGCATAACCATCCACTCATAAAGCCCATCTCGAGTTTTAAAGGCTGTCTTCCACTCATCTTCTTCCCTCATCCGAATTTGATGGTATCCACTCCTCAAATTAAATTTCGAAAAGATTGAAGCACCATAGAGTTGATCTAGCAAGTCATCAAGTCTTGGAATGGGAAATTGATATTCAATAGTAATCTTGTTGACTGGTTTACTATCAATACACATCCTCCAAGATCCATCCTTTCTAGGTACCAAAAGAGCAGGAACAACATGTTGACTTTATCAATAAGCCCTTTATCAAGTGCAAATCATCAACTTGTCTTTATTATTAATGCTTGATTCAGGCCACAAAGAGGGGTGTCGGAATCAACAAATTTGTATCCTAGTTCCTATTATAAAGAGTCAAGCACTCGCAAGATAGTGGTCTAGGGTCGAACATATAGGGATGGGTTTTTTATAAAAATGATTTGCGTTGATTCAAAAATGGTGAATTTCAATTTGATTTTTAAGGTTTGCACAAGGGAGTTAATGGTTTCCAAACCTAAAATAAAATGAAGAAAATATAAAGAACTCCTTGTGCTATCTGGGTTTTAGGGTCCTAAGAAGAATCGAGAGGTCCTAATTATTTCTCATAGGAGGATGATATAGTCATCTCCTGAACCTGGATCTCATTTAACTTTAAAAACTAAACCCTAATAATTTTCCTTTGATAGAAAGCCCTTTTATTTAGCATTTATGGTCTTTAATAAAGGGAAACATGTCTCAAAAGAATTCTTCAAGAACTAATAGGAGACAACTAACTAGGCATCGCAAATCTAGTGAAAGTATCCATCAACCCAAAAGCCAGACACATTAAAGAGAAAGCATGCTTAAGAGATTTTTAACCTAAAAGTTGAAGATTTAACCTAACTACCTCTAGTGGCTCAGGAAGGGCAACTGACGGATATCGTTGTATCTAAAGCTAAGAATACACTCGAACCCTAAAAGCTTTCTGCTAGCATACAAAGAAAGTACATTAAAAGCTTTAAACCTAGGAGCTGCAAATTTGGGAACCAAAATGTTAAAATCTGGGCCATGGAAAACAATGGGAACCAAAAGTATACCTTAAAACCGTTGCTTCAAGAGTCCTCCCTCTTCAAGGAGAAAGAGGTCTGAGTCCATCCTTGATTTTTCATCATCAAAGGGTGTTTGCGTACCGAGAAAATGGAAAAGAAAATGAAAGAAAGTGGAGAAAGGAAGCAATGCGTGGGAAACTCGCCGCCCACTCTCTCGTAGGATGGGTGAAGTGAGCGGATTGTTTTGCAGGCCAAACCCGAGACTTATATATGCTCGCAGTCGCGAAAATTACAAAAAGCAACCAAAATCATAAGGTATTACAAGGGTTAAAATAGGAAAAAACAAAAAATTGTAACAAAAAGCTGAGGCGTCAAAAAGCAGGGGAATAGTCAAGTGGAGGAACAAGGCTCGGCAGAGTACGCTGGCAAGGAAAAGCACCCTGGCAACGACTCAAGATGGTTCTCTTCCTTCCTCGACCGACGGTAATGTGTCGAAGCTTGACTCGAATTTTCGTGTTTAAATCCACTCAACAATTTCGGCATAATTAGCCTGCAAAACTACAAAATTTGCCACAAAATGCGATCAGTAGGAATAGCAGGTGTGAATCTTAATGTGCAAATCGTTAATTAGAACATTAGTACACAAAAAGCACTCAAACCATAATAAATAGGGTTCAAAATAGTACTTTGGGCACTAATCACTCATTAGACTCATTCCCATAGCCGGCCTGTTAGAAAATTAAACCTGGTATGAGGTATATTTGATGTTGAATATCCCATATAGGTGTCCAACCATGTGGTATTTTCTCAGGCACTACATCAACAAACTCCTCTAGAATCAATCTTACTTCGTGCGAGATTTCCTTCTCACTTTCTTTTTATTCCATAACAACCAACGCCATTACATTTGAACCAACTTTAATTTCCTTCTCCAATTCAGATTTTGATAGCAAAGAACTCTTCTCCTCAAGTTTGGTTTCTAAAACCATTTTGGTTTCATAGGTGCCAAGATAATTTTATGGCCATCCTTGTGAAATGTGTAGGTGTTTTTGAAACCATTATAGATTACCTTTCGATCATATTGCCATGGGCTCCCAAGTAGCATGTGACATGCATCCATTGGAACAACATCACACCATATTCCCATCTCCTTGTAATGTTTCAATTGTAAATGAAATCAAGACATCTATGCTTTTACCTTGGAGGTTGAAGTTCCCTTTCAAGCCAACAAAGATTATAAGGTTTTGGATGCGGAATCATCTTCAAGTCCAATTTCTGCACCATCTTCATTGAAACATAATTCTCAAAGCTCCCACTATAAACAATCACCAAGCAAACTTTTCCCTTAGATGTGCACCTTGTGTGAAAGACATTGGACCTCAACCAATCCTCTTAGAAATTGCTCCAATTTTAAGGCTCCTTGAGGCAACTAAGGAAGTGCCATGGTCAGGCATAGTAAGCTCGTCTTCATGGCCATATTCAACTTCCTCTTCAACATCTTCCTCCTCAATTTCTTCTTTTTCAACTAGGGCAACCACTTTTCGTTTAGGACATTCAAGCCATATGCCATAATCCTTGGTAATCGAAAAACAACTCTGACGAAGTCGATCTTGATGTTTAAGCACATCACTCTTTACTTGAGGTTTCAGGGTAGCTTTAGTGCCACTAGGACCTTGTAGTGGAACTTTGATAACCTTCCTTAGCTATACCCTAGTCAGATCTGTGGAACTTCCATACTTGTTTAGAGCCCAACCTTCAAAGCAACCTTCATCACATCTTGAAGAGTATTATATGGTTGTAAATAAATAACTCTAGCAATTTCAACTCATATCGCAAGGTAGCTGGACTGTTCTCACTCATAAGTCTCCTTTGAACATCAAGTTCTCAAACTCAGTTGTATACTCCTCCACACTTTGTTGCTTAAAGTTCTGAATTTTGAGGTAGATGTCTTGGCGATAGTTAAAGGGAAGATACTTCATTTTTAACACTTTTTTAATCTTCTTTTCTTCCCAAGTTTACTTTACCATCTCTTTCACTGCGATTTTTAAGTTTTCCTACCAAAAAGAAGCATTCTTGCACATCTTGATGGCCACCAACTTCACCTTTTTGTGCTCGGGTGGGTGGGCACTAAAGACGCTTGAACCAGATAAGATTAACTAGAAGCTACTTCCGCATTCTTCCCCTCAAATTATGGAATATCAAGTTTTGATTGAACTCGACCCTTCATTATCATGCCCCAGTAATCTTCATCATGGTAGCGTTCATCATATGTTTTTTTGATAATGATAGTCTCGTGCATGCTTGTCTTTCGTCTTCTTACGGCCCAAGAAACTTCGAAGTTGACTAGGTCACATAGTTTCTTCATCCATGTCATCTGCTGTCTTTGGTATTATATTCATCTTTTGCCACACATGATCTCTCATAATCCTTAAACGGTAAGCTGTAAATGTCAACAAGAGTCTCAAGATCATCACGCTTTTACTTCGGGCTTTAACCACTGAATCATGATTAGAACTCTCGTCTTCAACAACACCAAGAATTCCCTTAGTTATGATTAGCCATCATCATACCACATAAGCTCGGCACTAATTTGATGGCGATTGGGGACTGTGATGCGGATTTATCAAATGGTTTGGGTAAGTTGTGATAATGGGTTTGATGTAGTTGTGTATAGATAACTTTTAAAGGTAAGAGAAAGGTCCGTTCCATGTTACTGTGGCTAGTTTAGGGTTTATATATGATGGAATTAAAGTTTATAATAGAGGATTTTAGGTTCGATGCTAATAGTTTACTTGATACAAAATTTCCCTTGCTTTGAGCTAGTTTTGCGATTTTCTGGTTTTCTAAGGTAAGCTAGGGCTACCTAATTGGGTTTCAAGGTTAGGGAAGATGATTTGTATGGTTTCAGTGGTGAATCAAAGTATTTGGAAAGGATTTAGAAGTATGGAACAAAAATTGGAAAGTGTTGGGTTGTGGCTGGATAGTTGGATTTGGAAAGTTAAAAAGAGAAGATGGTGAAATTGGAAGGAGTAGAAGAAGTAGAGGGATAGAAACTTACTTCACTGCCCAAGGAATACACCTAGGGATAAGAAGCAACAAACTCGCCACTCAAGGGGATCCACCTAAGAGATAAGAGAATAAGAGAGAAGTCTTTAAAAAAGAGAAACTTGAAAATATTATTGATTAGTGCCCAAAAAGTGCTATTTTGAACCCTATTTTTAATAGGTTTTGAGCGCTTTTTGTGTACTAATTGTTGTAATTAACCCAATTTACATACATAAGGTCCCTATTATTCACTATCAGATTTACAGTAATTCTTTGCAACTTTTGTGAGATAATCATGTTAAAAGTGTTGAGTCGATCCAAGCACGAAGAATTAGCTATCCCAACATCGAGATCAGACTAAGAGGAAAGAAGAGAAGAAAAGTGGAAGAAAATGAAGCAGAAGAAATGGAAGAGAAGCAAAGAGAAGGGGGCTACAATGGAACAAGAGTCTAGGAGAATCCCGCCTGGACTTTTCAGTTAGCTGAATTAATCGTGGATAGCTTGGGCCAATTTCGCTTATTATCTCAGAATTTCTAGCTGGGTTTAAATGTCACTCATTCTAGCTTAAATTATGCATTTTCGCTTACTTCACAAGACTCTTCGCTAAGCTAGCGAATTCTCGCTAGCTGGCTTAAATTGCATTGCCCAGCTTAAAATTCATGAAATTTCGCTTATCTCTCGTGTGGTTTCGCCATATAAGCCACCTTATAAGTTTGTAACCCTAATCTTAATCTTTCAAGAATATCTCACGCAGCCTTTCATTTCTTTTCGCTTTATCTCTTCTCTCCTTCTTCTCCCTTTCTTGTTGTTAAACACTTCCAAGGATGACAACTCTGAGGATTGAGAGCGGCTAAACCACTTCCTTCTTGAAGTAAAAAGGCCGCCTGGGTGAGGATCTTTAGGTTTGTCAGGTTCCCCAAGCCATGCAGCAGTTTTGTCATTATTTTTGTCCCAAATCTTCAACTCTACAGTTTTATTTGGTTTCTTAGGCCAATACTTGGCAGCTTTTTGTGGTTTAGTGTACTCTTAATTTAGATACACTATCCACAGCTTGCCCTTACGGTGAGCCACGAGGGTTAAGGGGTTTTAACCGAGAAGAATAGCATTTAATACTGTTATTGATTTGGCCATTTCATAAGCTTTCGTGGATACGCTGCATACTTACTGCTAGATGCACCGTGTCATTAGGATGGTCTTTACGAGCCTCTCAAAATAATATTCGAATGTTAGGGTTTTAAACTCGTAAAGGGGCCATATGCATGCTACCTCGGCCGACCAAATAGAGTTGATTTTTGGGTGAGGTTTGGCAGTTAAACATAGATCCGGTTATGCCTTGACTATAGGTTGCACGGTCAAGTAACGCGAGGAACTAACCCGGACCTCTCCTCGTTAGCCTGTGACCTTAAACCTAGTACCCAATGCTTCAGTGAGTTCTTTTTTCTTATTTTCATTTTATTTTCGCCTGTAAAACCACATCCACTCATGCTTAACCAACCCAAAATCCAAATTTAATTCACCGCTTTTGATTTCCATTCAAATCATTTGTACGAAGAAACCCATCCCTGTTCGAATTTAGATCTGCATGTCGCAGTGAGCTTGACCACTGGCACAGGAGGAACCAACATACAAATTTGATTCCGCTCACCCTACCGTGGCACCTAATCAAATGCAGTGGCGCCCAAGGTCGGGGATGGTGCCTTAGCAAGTGAGAAGTCAGGAACACTTGTGATCTTCATCACAAGTACCGTAGAATTGCTTTATATTTCATTGTCATTTTTTTTATTATTTTTTACAGCAAAAAAAAAAAAAAACAAGAGTTGGCAGGATCTGCTTTCATGTGCCATATTTATGCTACAGAATCCATTTCTCGCGGATAAAAATTTAAGGCACCGGGTCAGTTCATGGGAAAATTGGATCTGAGAGAAATGGAACACCTAGGGAAGAACAATGCAATGAATATTCGGAAAGAAACCCTGGCATATATGACAATGAGGGACTATAGGTCCTTGATGTAAAATCAGCAACCCCGGAGAGAAATCCAAACCCACCAGATCCATGAGGGACCATGAGACCATTGGATGAGCACCTCTGGCATTACGGTGCCCATGCCTTTGTCTCAAATTTCAACCACCACAAACCAATCTCCCCAATCGAGCAAGCAATTCTGCACCTTACCAAAATGGTGGGTGATGTTGCAGAACAAAGGAATTCAATGCCCAATTGAGTGAAAAATCCATACTAAGGAGACCGACCAAAGATTAGATGGGCTGAACAATGATTTCTGTGCATGACCGACAACCTCGATAAGATTCATTGAAGACCTAATTGATCGCCATGAAGAATGTCCACCAGAGGAGGAGTGTCAAAGTGGCACCATGGTATGAACCGTGCCTTACAAAGAAACATGCAAGAAAAAGCCCGGTGGAAAAAATTTTGAGTCCTCATTTGGTGCTGCCTGCCTATGGAAGAAGGAAGCAACCTTCCATCGACCGAGAAGAAAGCAAAGGACATGAAACAGGGGAAGAGCCCCAAGAACCTGTCCTTCAACCAATTCCCTTGAAACTCCAACCCACTCAAGACACCCAAACCACCAAAACCCACCCGCAAGAGCCCCCTCGGGGATGACCTCAAGTGTACATACTCGCCACGCCGGCAAACTCAAGCATTAAAACCAAGAAGACTCGCTCCTAACCATAAGTCCAACCTTATCACGCATGCCATACACAAAACTTCAAGAGCGGCCTATGTATTACAGCAAGTTTGCCACTACATCAAAGCGCACAAGTACCGCCACGCATGGCAAGGTTGGTTCCTGGTGTTCGTCGGGTTTGGAGCACTCCGGACCTAGGCATTTTTAAGCTCCTCCCCATCTTTTTGTTTAATTTTTTCTTTGTTTTGTTTTATCTTATTTTAGTTAATTTATGTTTTTAAATTAATTTTTGCTTTTCTCGCACCCTTTCCTAGAATTTTTCTTTATATAATTTTTATAAAATTTGTGTGCAAATTTGAAGCATAAATGCAAAATTTGAAACCTGGAATGAAGAAATCAACAAATCAGAGTACAGGCTAAGAATACTGCGGTAATTTCGCAATTGTGGCTGGACTCAAGAAAATTCGCTATATAGCGAAAATAAAATTTCTTGCTAGCTGGCTTAAATTTTCTAGCTTAAATAAATTTTGTGTGAGTAGCCAAATGAAAAATTTACAAGAATATTTCCTGAGCTAGTGCCTGTGTCTGATGTAAATTAAATTTTCATAGTGATCAATTTAATCCCACTGTTCTTCAATTCCTGCCAAATCCTCATGTGCTTTATTCCACTTGTTTCGCTATTATAATTTTTTGTCCAACTGCTTTTGCCGCTTTTGGTGCCTATTGGTTATGGAATCAAATATGGTTGTATGAATATTTCTTAGTCTTTGTGAAAAGTATTTAAAATTGGTCTGGTCCATTTATTTTTTTCCTTCTTTTCTTCTCTATCTGTTTTATTTTAAAGCCCAACGAGCGGAATACGTGTTGATAGAAAGCTTCTGTGGAGTCTCCTTATCCAGCAATGATCACATCTTATCATGGAGGTAACACCTTCTAATTTTCCATTCCGAGTCTACTTGACAATCGAGATGTTTCGGGGCTGGGGGAGAGTTATTAAAGGAAGTGGATTTCTGCATTTATGTTTTCTTTGTTATTATTCGTGCAAGCCCATTTCAGGATGTTCAAAGGGCTTCTGTCGGTCCCCTTTATAAAGTCGTTATACTAAACAAATTTTTACTTTTCAAAACTGAACCCATTTCTGTGGACCAAACTTTTATGGTTTCAGGTCAACCTCGTGGTTTGAAAAAATTGAAGCTTTGTCCAATTCCTATTGATGTTGATTGGTTCCATGCTTAGCTGAGTGGATGATTAGTTGAATTCTTATTGATTTCGACCTTTTCTTCCTTAGCTAACCACAAAGTACTTAGATTTTTAACAAATAGCCGAAAACAACCCTCTCCCTTTAATTGCATAACCTACCCTAGTTTCATCGACCGTTTTTAATAGGTTAAGGACCCTCGTGGGAAAAAGAAAAGAAGAAAAAGATAAAGAAATGAAAAAGAAAAAGAAAGAAAAAGAAAAAGAATAAAATTTCAGAATAAGCTACTTTGAAACCCGAAGCAATAATCTCAGGGGTATATGGCGAAAGCCTTTAAAGTGTGGCCTAAACTCACCGGTCGAGTCACGACTGTGCTCGCTATGATGGTGGATGGGGTGGAGCGAGTGCTTGTAGGTGCTTAACACCTCGTTTCATTCAACCAAAGGCTTCAGTAGTTTGTGGTCGATTGATCCTCTCGTCGCCCTAAACCTTAATTGGTCGAGTCATCTGCGACCTTCGCTTACACCTGACTTGATGAAAGTCGAAGTTTTAGCATTGCAACCCCCTCACCAAAAGAATTTTGTGGAATAAGAGGTCCCATTTAGGTTGGTTATGCTAGGTCGGGTAGTGGTAGCTAGGCTCTGGGAGAGGCAATGAAGTGTAGCTTTATTGCTTAGCTAATCAAATAAATACTTAGATTTTGTGGAAGTTTCTAGTTGATTCACCGAGATGGAGACTCTTTGATACTTCAATTTTGTATGGTGTATTTATTCTTCATGATATTTATCAGACACGACTGATAGATTCTACTGTTAGCATTACTTTCACAACCTTTGAACTACAACCTTGTGTGGGTCACAAGTGGTTATCTTTGTATGTTTTCTTTCTTTCATTGCTACTGACTAGCAATGTGTAGGTTAGTAAGATTGTTTTTCAAAAAGTGCTATTTGAACCCTATTTTTAATAGGTTTCAGCGCTTTTTGTGTACTAATTGTCGTAGTTTAACCCACTTATATATTATATCCTATTATTCACCATCATTTAAGTGCAATTTTTGCGCTATGGAGATAATCATGCTGTGCTGAGTCGGAATCCAAGCACCTAAGAATTGAAACTCAACAACATCGAGATCGAGACTAAGAGGCAAAGAAGAGAAGAAAAGCCAAGAAAAACGGTTGTGAAGAAAATGGAAGAGTATACAGGAACAATAATGGAACAAAAGAGTCATAGAGAAACTCGGGGGACTTTTCGTTGTATTAGCTTAAATTGATCGTGATAGCGAAATTTCAATTTCATCTCTTGTGAATTTCCTGGCTAGCTAAACAAATGTCATCATTCCTACGCTAAATTATGATTTTCGCACTCACAAGACTGGCTAAGCTAATGAATTTCATTAGGCTAGCGAAATTGTTACACGCTAGCGGTAGAAAATTCATGATTTCTATCTCTGTGGTTTCACTATAAGCCACCTCTGTAACCCTAACTTGACCTTTCTGCAACATCTCACTGTTTTCTATTTTCGCTTTATCTCTTCTCCTTTTCTCTCCCTTTTCTTTGCAAACAACTTCCAAGGATGACAACTTGAGGATGAGCTGCCAAAACCACTTCCTCTCTTAAAGTAAAAAGGTCTGGGGTGAGGATCTTTAGGTTGTCGGTTCCCGCTTTCTACAGTGCAGGTTTTGTCATTTTTGGTCTCAAAATCTCAACCTTAGGCTTTTGGGCTTTGATTTCTAGCCAGCTCTGGCAAGTTTCAGGCTTAGTGTATTTTGGCCAGCTTTAGATACACTAATAAAACAATAATCATTAGCCATGCCCTTACGAGCCACCGAGGTAGGTTAAGGGGTTAGTGCCTCAAACCTATAGTTGAATAGCATTTAATGTTATTGATTTGCCAATACTCTCCATGTCAGGATACAGTATACTCTATCAAGCAGATGCACTGTGGTTCATTAGATGGTCTTTACTATTCCTCAAATAATATTCAATGTTAGGCTTTAAACCTGTAAGGCCATAGATGCGCTACCGTGTTGACCTCAAATAGGTTTACTTTCAGCAGGTCGGTTAGTTAAACACAGGATCCCAGTGCCTGACTGCAGCCGCTTGTCATAACGCGAGGAAATTAACCCGGACCTCTCCGCTAGTGCCTGTGGACTCAAACCTAGTGGGCCCAATGCTTCAAGGAGTTCTTTTTCTTATTTTTCTTCATTTTATTTTCGCTGCAAACCATCCACTGCTTTTTAACCAAACCCAAATCCAAATTAATTCACCAGCCATATTTCCCATTCAAATCATTTGTATTTAAGAAACCCATCCCCTGTGTTCTCGCGACCTAGATCGCTTATGCGCAAGAGTTTGAATCACTTAGTAGGGAGGAACGATAATAGAATTCTTGATTCCGCCACCCACCGTAAGTAACGAATCAACGAGAACCTAAATGAATAAGAGGCAGGTAAAGTATAGCCTCTAAAACAAATAAAGCAACTCCTACTTTGACTAGGAAAACAATCTTTCTAAATTGAATAAAGCAACTCCTAAAATTGTGGAAACATGACTATAAAACAAACTGTGAAATTAGAAAAATATAAACAAACTAATAATAAATTTATTCAAAATCTTCTTCAAGCCTTGATCACGCCCTTAACCTTTCTTTCAAGTCTTAATTAAGTCCAAAATTTCCATTTTGATGAACCTAGAGCTTTGCAACCTTCTAAATCGAATGTTCCATAATCAAGATCAAATTTCCATTGGTTGTTGTAGATGCTCCTGCATCACTTAAATACCTAAAAATGAAAGAAAAACTCGTGCCTAGAAGTTTAGACGAGCGCTATATAACTGGGATCCACAATGACCCCCACCACTAAGGCTAAGGGAATCAGCATTTAGTTCCCCAGAACTTTGCACCCGAACACTAACTCAAACTTGGTAAAGGCCCTAGGCTATGGGAAGGATCCATCTTTTGTCCCATGTAGCGGGCATTGAAGTCAATGACTCTTGGCCAATTGGCTTAAGGCATTAGGCTTTGAAAGGCCTCTCATACTGTGCTCGGATCTGAGATCGATGGATGCCACTTATTCTTATTCATACCTACCGTGTTTCTGCCTGGCTGAAACATGATGTTCTTGTGTTTCTCGGCCTAAGAACGCATCTAACCTCACAGGAGGTCTTGAACCCGATCCTCAATAGGGTGAGTAGGGAGGGATTGCTCCCTGCCGAAGGCGGTGGAGGTCGGGTAGAAGATCGCCCAATTTCTCCCCTCTTTCTATGTCTACTCCCATACAGGTCTTGGATAAGCTCAACCCTTTCCCCATCTCAAGACTCATTCCCGAAGTCATACACCCCTTCTGGTCTGGGTACACCCGGTTTTTTTTCTTCACTACTATTGCTTTGCTCGGGTGTATCCACGCTTCATTACTTTCCAAGGGGTTCCCCACTTTCTCAAGGTGATAATCTGCAATGAAAGGTGCCCGAGGTTCATTTTAGCGTCCTTGTTGTGGAGGATGACATCCTCTATGAATTGCCTCACATCAAAGTGGATGTCTTGAATGATGGCATAGTTCAACAAAGGACAAAGCTTTGGCGTCACTTCATACATTGGCGCTAGAATGGCAGACTTTAATGTCGATGCCATACTTAGGATATAGCCAAATGTTAGGTCAAATGCACTGCATGCCCCTCACTATTGGTATTCCACTTACCTTGACCATTGGTGAGCATTCTAAGCACTTTGGGGTAGTTAGGGTCTTCTTGAAGTCTATTGTGAGCTTCGTCACTAACCGATTCCAAGTTATAAAACTCGTTAATAGACATCGCGCTGAAATCTTCCAATACACCCCTCACCCATACTTGTTTCACCACATGGGAGGTTGTTGGCGAGGAATCTACACGCGAGACAATCCAGCTGTGGCAACCGACCTAGGTGGTTGGCAAAGTGCATTCCACCATTTCTTTGCTAAAGTCTTTAGAAAGAAATCCTCGAGCTGGTGGAAGCCCCCTTCTCTTCAACTTTCATATGAGGGTGAACTTCGAGGCCCCAAATCTCAAAATTTATGATGATCATAATCCGAAGGTACTCCTCCATTTTGCATTGCCCTCTTGAGTCACCTTTATTTCTTCAAGACATGTGCACACCCGTAGTCATTTAGCGGAGGAGGGTGTGGGGTTTAAAACCTTGACTCCACACACACCATCACACACTAAACCTCTAAGGTGGTCACATGACTCCTTTGTAGCAAAAACCACCAATTTATCCCTTAGGCAAATGTATCAAACAAGCCAGGGTGCTTTTGAGCAAAGTTCTTCAAAGCAGGTTGAACTCCTCTAGGAGCTTAATCCATCCCCAGCTTAATTTCTTCTTCTGTCAATGTAAAACAATGCCAAGACATGACAAAATCGTTCAATACCTTTGAACTCCGCCCCTTAATCCAAAAAAACTTCTAGTAGCAATTCAAGTAACCTTGGTGAATGGAGGGAGCCAATCAATTATCGACCAAGAGTTGTTCTTAGGCCCTCTAGGGTAGTTGAAAACCGCTTGGATTGCCCTAGAAAGACTAGTGATGGAGTAATCTGAAATGGAGATTGATAGAGAGTGTTAGTTCTGAATTGAAAGGTGCTCAAGAACAAAGAAGAAAATGATTGTTATTGACTTAAGAGCATGGCAATGTTGCGACGTTCAGGCCAAAGTCACGACATTCTAGAGAGTAATAAAAAAAAATCTAGTCAATGTTGCGACGTTGAAATCGAACGTCACGATGTTATAGAGGGGTGCATATCCAACGTCGCGATGTTGAAATCCAATGTCGTGACGTTTTAGAGGACAGATTTTGTTTTTTTTTGCCAATGTCGCGACGTTCTAGAGGTCTTCATTATAGGTCGGAAACCAACATCGCGGCGTGTTGAGGGAACATTTTTTTTTTTTTTTGAAAACGATTGTTTAAGTGTTAGGAAACTCCCTTAACATGATGTGCCATATTTTTTCAGGTCACATGTGAATCGGTTTCGTTACCTTCCATCTTCGCATCAACCCTGAGCCCGAAATCAATGATAAAAGCCAACCCAATTAATTTAATATCTAAGAACTCCGAGAAAACTTCAATTTCTAAAAGCTTAATCAAAACACAAACAAAACAACTAAAACTGAATTTAGGAAATCAAAACTTCAAAAGGCTTGGGTTTCCTCCTAAGTAGTGCTTTGTTTAACGTCAGTAGCTTGACAAAGTTGCATCTCAATGATGGGTGCCCAAACATAGAAAGTGATTAAGAGTGCTCTCGATGCTTCAATCCACTGCTCAAGGTTGTTGCAAACTCGTGGAAAACTTGTACTTTTCTAGTTGACCCCCAAAATAGGGCTTCATCTTTGCCTATTTACTTTAAAAGTACCTTTTTTCGGGTGTACCAACTCTATACTACCATAGGGAAAGACTTGTGTGATCATAAAAGGCCCGAACCATCTTGATTTGAGCTTTCATGGGAACAATTTCAATCTTGAATTGAAAAGTAGCACTTGTTGCACGGTTTAAACTCATGCTTCACTAAGTGTTTATCATGCCAAACCTCGGGGTCTTCTCCTTTATACATCAGCTTTCATAAGATCCTCGTTGAAATTCTTCGAGCCTGCCTGAAGCATCATTTTTCCCTAGCCATTCCACATTCATAGAGTCAAATCATTAACTAGCCTTATCCCAAGATGTAATGGAATATGGAGGTTTCCAGAGTGCTCTTCAATGTTCTGTCCTTCACTGAGAACAACAAACCGGCGCGAATAACATCATCATTGACTCAATTGTACTTCACTCGTGATCACAATTTCTAAGAAGTCTAGATGTGAACATTTGGGTCCCCATGGAGCAGCCTAGTAAATTGCACTTCTTATAAGAGTTGGAGGGGCATTTGGACTTGAGCTCGGCTATTGTAGTCTGCATAGTCGGGTCTCCATCATAAATGAGCAATGACTGAGGATGAGCACAATCTCTCGATGGGTCTTAGGACATTGTCCATCCTGTAGTATATCTAGTGTCACACCATCTCCCATTCCTCTGGGAATCAACTTCCTCTTTGAAATCCCTCCAGTATTTATAGCTACTCTACCCTCTCCGAATTCTTCTCAAAGTCTCTTCAATTTTAAGATCTAACAGTATAAGATTTTCAGCTTTCTATCTTCGCATGTAACCTAATGGTACTTGAAAATTCAAAGAAGAAAACTAAATGTCAAGAAATAAAAAAAATATGAAAATTGAAAACAAGAAAATTAAAAGAAATGTTTAAAGGACTAGAGATGTACTTAGTATCAATATTAGCATAAAACACCGAAACTCCTCGGCAATGGCGCCAAAAACTTGATAGGCGTATTTGTGTGTTTTGTATTAAAATTACGTGAACATATATGCAATTAATGCCTATTCGCACAAGTATACACGTGTCAAGTAATACAATGTACTAAACATACAAAGATAGATTCACATGGAGGAACAAAATGCTAAGTTCCAAAATTGGACTACTCCTCTAATATCCAAATGAAATGGGCCAGGATGATTTTGAACAAAAATCTAAATTAAAATACTAAGTAATAAAACTAGCAAGTGATTGCGCAAGTTGAGGGTTTCTTAAGATAAAGAGGTTCTAAGGTCTTTGGTACAATTTGACAAACTGCTTATATTTGAACCAGAATCCTATTCTATTGTTCATTGGAAAGTTCTCCAAGGCAGTTTTTGACTATTTTAATTACAAGCCTCTCTCGAGGTCAAGGAACCTACTAACTAATACTAGGTTTCTTGCTTCTCAACTCAACCCCAAGCATTAGCAATGCCTTAAGTCCTAAGAACCCTACACGCTCCCACCATCGATGATTACACCACCAAGCCACTAGGTTGATTCACCTAAGTCTAATTTCTATTCCTCTCGCATTCGAGAGTGAATCATGCACCACACAATATTACTTAGACATTAACATGCAAATAAGCATGAATCAATAGAGGTTTTACTCCCAAGGAAAACAATAAAAATGAATTCTAGTAATTAAACATAAGCTTCATGTCTAAAATACATCCAAAACCCTAGATTGTAAGTTTAGAACATAATGAACGTACATCATAAAATCTGGAGAAAACATGAAAGTAAAGGTAGAAGAACTCTAATGCTGAAAGATTGGGTGATGCTCAGTCTTCTTCCTCCGATTCATGGATTTCTCGATGGTTGATGTCGATCTCTATGTCCATTTCCCTCGTATCGTCAACGAATCACCTCTGATGTGAGAACCCTAATCATTCGTGTTTTCTTCCTTAAAATTCCGAAGAAGCTCCTAAATGGCTTGGGCTGGACACAACGAACAGGCTGATGGCCTGACGTTAAGGACGTCGCGACGTTGGGCTTGGGATCTTCATTTTCCCCTCTTTTAGCCTCTAAAATACCTTAATTTGACCTACAATGAAAAATGGAACTACATATAAGTATATGAAATTGAAGAGTGCTACTAAATTAATTATAGAAAGTCTAAAACATACCAAAACCGAGTATGTAAAAAGTCGGCACTCATCCAAATATCATCCACGATCACTATTCACGCACCTCTGAAGTACTTTCACACCATTTGCTCAAACAGTTAGCATGCTTGATCTTCATTAAGATATTCAACTACGGTCACGGACACACACACACAATAAGTCTGTGACATTTTCCCCTACCTAATATCTTGTATGCTCTCGTATAAGGCACCTTTCACTAATCTGCGCCTTTAAAGACTACTGTTCCCCACGAGTCATTATCCACTAAGGTTTGTGCTGATACCTTTGGGCTAAAGAGGATGTTCATCAACTCGGACATGGAATCACGGAGCCATGGAAGGAGCACCCACTCAACTTCCACCTCAAAAGTAGCACTTAGCTCAACTTTCACCCCTAGTAGGCGGCCACCCTTTTTACACTACTAGATAGCAACCGCCACCTCATACGATCTGGAGGAATGCCCATCCATACATGGTTCCTCATCATTATAGCTTAAACCATCACGACTTCATCAATTACTGTGCAAATTCAAGAGAGAAACAGACTTTCGGCAGCCAAGATCGAAAAAAGGCAACAACGTATTGTTAGCAACTTCTGTCCTACTTTGATACCACTTTTCATGGGCCTACTCATTCACGTAGCGACGTGGCCCATGTAGCAGTCTCTCATAGACACTTTCACGAGACGTAGCCTGCCATGACACACTTCATGCCTCTAAGCCGACTTTTCTTTATAGTTAAGTCCTAGACTAGCAACAAGATCCCCAAACTTAACTGGTTCGACATGCCTAAACTCTGTAAAATTATCATCCACTATTCATTGTGTATAGTGGTAAGTATTCTCGCCTATAACGCAGGTGACCTAGGTTTGATCCCCCACCGGCGCCAAAAACTTGTTTGACTGATTTTGTATAGACTAAATTAATGTTAATAATGTTGGAACATTGCCATTAGAGATTAAACAATCCCCAGCAGTAATGCCAAAAACTTTTTATGAACTGTTAAGATTGTTTTTCTACTGTTAATCTATAATAATATATTTAAAATTCAATTTGGTCTAAATTATTGCAAGTGCATAGGTCAACAAGTAATAAAGTGGATTATAAGTCCAGATATAATTCCCACAGGGATTGGTGAGAAAATTTACAAATCAAGTACCCCTACTACTCAAGATCATCACTATTTGAACCTCTAACTTGATGAGTGGACTAACTAGCATAAGCG
Organism: Tetrastigma voinierianum; assembly: GCA_016808115.1. Lineage (NCBI taxonomy): Eukaryota > Viridiplantae > Streptophyta > Magnoliopsida > Vitales > Vitaceae > Tetrastigma > Tetrastigma voinierianum. Next base: position 113,529 of record JAEQBH010006890.1, on the reverse strand, counting down.
AAATAAAATGTTTTGGCTATTTTCTTTAATGAAGATAATGAAATCTAAATGGATTTAAGGGTTTCATTGAGATTTAATAACATTGGGAATGAGATCAGTGTTATGAACATCAATTTGCATATTGTTCATAAACAACATAGTCATGGGCTTGAATTCTAAGTTTGTCCAAGAGCATAGTAGTATAGCCTTGGAATATCTCATGACACTATACATTTCACTATTTAGAACACCATATTCCTAAACTAGGTCAATGGGTCTAAACAGCTACTTTTAGGATTTGATCCTCCCTCTAAGATTTGGTTGATTTTCCTAAACCAGTGCTTCTCAACCATTTCACATAGTTGAAGTTAGCTTGCCCCATGGGCAGATAACCTGAAAGCCTTCTTCAAAGTAATTGGTATCTCACTCTGAAATTTGGTTAAAATAATCACTCCCATCTTACAGAAGCGCAAACATTATCTCAAACTAAGATGAAACCTTTAACTATTAAACTAAAAAATCATCAAATGGTCCTTATTCCTTGGGAACACACTTTTGTTGTCACCTAGAAGGGAACCTTGAAGTTAGAGGTTAGAACATCACCTATGATTCATCAAAGTGATACTTAGAGTTAATTAATTCTAAACATATCAATCTAACATACCCCCAAGGCTACTACTCTTTGCTCTCAGGAACTCACTTCTTTGTGTCACTCAGAGGGGTCCTGGAAATTAGAGTACATATACAACTCCTTTCTGGGTATACTCTATTGATACTTAGAATAGCTCTTTTTAAAGAACAATACCAATTAGATCAACCCAATATTCAAACCACAACATTCATTTTAAATACTACAAAAATGATAACCAAACACCAATCCCTTCTTAGAGGGAGCTTAGCCTTCCATAACTGGATCACAAGTAACAATGTCTGGTTGATCAAACAAATTCATTAAAAATGTAATCAAAACTGAATAAAAATGGGTTCCATAAATATTTTCAGATTCCACTCAAGTTCAAACAGAATTGAGCTTGATATACAAAGATCTTAGCTCAATATTGCAGCTTTGATAAACTATTCTAATCCTTGAAAATGAAAATGAAAAAAAAAGAAGAAAAGCAAATAAAAATAGGTACAAAAGCTTCCTCTCTCTCTCTCTCTCTCTCTCTCTCTCTCTCTCTCTCTCTCTCTTAGTCCCTTGAAGATTGTGATTCCAATGTAGTAGATCCCTCAATTTTTTTATGATGCCCTATCTCTTTCTATTTATAGGCCTCATAAATGTTGGATCAAAATTCTAGGCAAAATTTGTGGGTTTTAGTGTAGGCCCAACTGGGTTCATTGTTGCGACAATTGTGGTAGTTTCGCAACATTGGAGCATCCTTCTTTGTTGCCAGGCTCTGTTGTTGCTTTGTCATGACAATTGTTTATGTTGCTTTCCAAAAGTGTTTGTCATGACAAAGTTGTGAAATGTCGCAACATATATGAAGCTCCTATGTCTTCAGCCTTTGTTGTAAGCTTGTTGCGACAATGTGGCTTGATCATTCTTCTTTGATGATTATCGCGACAAACTATTCATTGTCACAACAAACTTTCTTTGCCTTCTTTTTTGTTTTTGTCGCGACAAACTTTTCTTGGTCGTGAAATTCTTTCTTCCTTTTCCCTTTGTTTTATCGCGACAATAATTTCTATGTCACAAAATTCTTCCAGTGTTTCCTCATAAATTCATCTGATCCTTTGTCTTGACATCTATTTGAATGTCACGACAATGTTCTGTTGCCTATTTGCCTTGTTCTTTGTCGCAACAAACTTTTTCTACCTTCTTCACATAGTATGTCGTGACAAAGCTGTGAAATGTCATGACAATATTTCAACTATCTTCTACCTTAATAGTGTCTTGACAAAGCTTGGAAATGTCGCGATAAAGTTTCTGCTGCCTTCTTAAGGATACTTCTAAATATTTTATGTGATAGAGTTTCGATTGTTGCGACATTTTTTTTTGCTATATGCCTTGAGTTTTGTCGCGACATTGATGAAAATTGTCACGACATTCACCCTTTCACTGCCCCTTAACAACCCAGTATCTTTTTTCTTGTTTTTGGCGGATTCTTTGCTTTCTTATCTTTGGTTCTTTTGTAATGAATCCTGCAAAACAAAAATCTAGGTGAAGATTCCATAATTTCTCATTAAATTGAACATTAAGATTCCAAATATGCATGAAAAATGGACTTAAAATTAGATGAGTTTCACACTCATTAAACTCCCTCAAACTTAAAGTTTTGCTTGTCCCCAAGCAAAGAAAAAACTTATTGTTTGTCCCCAAACAATTCTAATTGATTTTAAGGCCATTGTTCATCCCAATCATATTTTCATAAATATTAGCAATTTGGATTCAGGTTGTGATATCAATTCCAACTAAACTTCAATTCAGGAATCCCAAAGATTTTCAATTCAGAACATTCAAATTAACAGATAATTCATAGAATGTAAACAATATAGTTCTTGACCTCTGATGTGAAAGTGTGTGTTGTTATTCCCTTTATGACAAATTTGTAGGTTAGGTAGCCTTATGAGACATATTGTAAAAGAATGGAAGTCTCTTTAGAGTTACTTAGGTCCCATAGGCTTGTTGGTCATATTATTCTCCACTAATTTAGGCATAACACCACCTTTAGGATCAAATAGGTCTTCTAGGCTTGTAATGTATGGCTTGGGCATTGGGTAGTTGATTGGACATTTAAGACCGAAGTTCACCCAAAGTGCACATACTGTTCAACATTTTGCCTTCAAATTTCTCATCCTTTCTTTCTCTACTAAAAACATCCTTAAAGCTCCCCCAAACTTGGTTTGGTGCATCTTTTTACATATTCTCCTTGTGGCTTTTTATTTTTCCACTTTCTATTTTCAATTAAGTTCCTTCATTTAAGAAGCTCTTTTCTTTTTATTTTGTTCAAGGTTTTTGGAATGGTGCATTGTTTTGCCTTTTTAAGCTTTCTACCACCCTTAGCAAGCTTTGGGTCAATAACTCCCATACCGGTTGGCATTAGGGTACTAGATGTAGAACACCCCTAAGAACTTAATGGCTTAAGGGAGGAAGGCTAAAAGGCAAAATATATTCTCCCTTGAAACTGTATGCTTTTTCAGCTTCTTTGTTTTCTATTGTGCACCTTCTTTAGTACATCTTTTCTCAGTTTATCTTCCTTTTACCTCCTTAATTCCCATCCTTTTTCTCATTTCAAAATTTTACTCCCCCAAACTTGTCATCTTAACACTTTTCATGCACTATTTTTGCTATTTGGGCAAACAGAGGGTTCTTTACTGAAGGATTAGATTTGAGGAAAGGTTTAGTTTTTCATGTGGTTTCAATGATGAAATTTGGCATTAGGCTCAAACAAGGTACTAAGGTGTATGCATATCATAGGGTAGGCTTTAAAAGGCACAAACTTTCTAAGGATGACCTAAATAATTTCATGTTAGTTGTGATGCCTAGGATTTCGCCTTGAATAATAATATAATAAGTTCTAGGACCCTTTGAGACTAAAATTATGATAAATCTAATAAGGTGTTCCTAGCTTAATTTTAATTAGTTTTCAGGTATTGCTGACAATGTGCTTGTTTTAGTCATTATTTAATTTGCCTTTATTCAAGAAAACTAGAATTATCAGCCTTATCAACATTGTCATTAATTTCAGTCTTCAAGAATCTAAAATGTCAGCCTAGTTGTTATTGACATCACAACTTTTCAATTCTGCTCAATTTATCCTACCCAATTTCATCATCTGTTTGTTTTGTTTAGTTCCTAAACATGTTACTTTGCTAATGTACAATTCAAAAGCTCATTTTGATTAAGCAATTCATTTCATTCCAATCATAGACAGTAATTAACAAACAATCTTTCCAATTCAACCAAACAATCAACTCACAATTTTTAGTATTCAGAATATGTATTCAATTGCAAAAATATTCAAATAGAGACACAATTGCACATATTCAGCAAGAGACTTTATTAAATTCAATGTAGCAGTTACAGTTATTTCAGAAAAACAGTTACACACAAAAGAGACTCATTTTTTTTGCTTTTTCTTTAGGTTGAATTGGAGAATTTGAAGAGTACTCACGGAGAGTTTGATTATGAAAAAAATAAGGTGTTAGTGGTTCCTTTGGAATAATTCTCGGAGGAACAAAAGGTATCAGGTGATGTTCAGCTGGTTGAGTAAAGGGTATTACAGGGTTTTGCACATCCTAGGGTACAATGATATAAGGCACCATATCAGAGATTTGGATATTTGGCAGTGGCACCTTCTTCTTCGACAACACTGTTGTCATTTCCCAGTTAAGGATTTCTCAATTTGCCTTAGTCAAATCACACTGCCTTTCCCTATTGACTCCAAGGTTGCCCTTATGTTGAACTGCTCCTGAGTCATTTACCTCAGATTCTCACTGCAGTGGTGTAATTTGTTCAGCCAGGCTTGATCCCTAGAAGCCAAGGTACCATGGTTTCCTTGATCGCTTCTTTCCAGCATTCTTACCAGACTATCATCCCTTTCTTTCTGTCCTTTCTAGTAGGCTTCTTCCTTTTTATTCAACTTGTCTCTCCACATCTAATCTCTCTCTTCCATTCAAGATCTCTTTGTCTTATGGTCTCCTCCATGAACTAGTCCATTTTTCTTAACTCAACATCCAAATATTCATCCCTTAGTTGCAATTGAGTTTTCAACTGATTGTCTCTCTCTTTCATTTTATGCTCCATTCTAGCCAACATCTCAATAATGCGCATTGTGCCATGCTATAACCAGGCTTTGACTTGCTTACATTAAAGTAGGCTTCATTTGACTTCTCATGCATCTAGTCAAAACTAGGACTGCTCTGCCTTTCTTCTCTTCTTTTTACATTGCTCACTATCGGAGCCTGCTTAGTATTCTCTAATCTTCTTTCTTATTCTTCAATTTCTTGCACTCTTTCCTTGCCCTTGTTGGATGGAGGTTTGGTCATGGTAGTGAGGGTAAGTGGAGAAGGTTTTGGGCATCTCTCTTCTTCTTCTATGTCGAAGTCCACCCTTCGTAGTATGCACAATCTGTTTATTGTAGAAGGGTGTAGGATGAGACCTATGTAGTTGTTGTTGTAGTAGTTGTATATGGATTTTTCTATTATATTGCCCACATTCATTTTGTAGCCCTTCAAGATGGCATACAACAACACTGCTTCTTCCTTTCGCACTGTGCTTAAGTGTTTGGAAGGCATCAGGACTGAATTGAGGAAGTAAAACTAGGCTTTAGCTTTCCCAGTCAGTGATCCTTTGGAGATAGAGTCGAAGGGGTTTTTCTTGGTGGCATTCCATTCCCCTTTCCTGGCAGTGAGTAGCTCTACTATCTTTTGGTGATCTAGGTCTTTCTTTAGCTTCTTGAACTTAGACCAATCCTTCTGCTTGTTTAGCCTAAATGCCTTGTTTATCTCCTCCTTGTAGAAGGAAATCCACTTTCCCCTAACGTAGCATGTCTTCTCCTTCCTCTCCACCATGTCAGAGTAAAACTCTCTCACTAGAGCAGCATACCCAACTGAATGGTGCTCACACAGTAGACTCCATCCTTTCTTCTTAATCACTTCTTTGAATGGTGGGATGAGTTGCTTGAAACCTCTTTCGCCAATGAAGTCTTTCTTTATCATTTTGTTCCGCATGACTTCGTAAGCTCTTTTTGATATCAACTTATCCATTTTATCTTCCTCACATTGCCTTTTTTCGTCTTCTTCATTTCTTTTTCTCTTCCTCCATTCCTTAGCTTGTGCCTCTGTTTCTATTCTATCTTCTTCTAGCACACTCTGTTCATTTTTTGTATTTTGCAACTCCAGAGTTGCTTCTTCTTCACTTCTAGCATACTCCTCCATGATTTCGTTCAAGTTTTGGATCAAACTCTGTTGCTCAACATTGGCTGTAGCTGGATTGGGTTAAGGGTTTTGAAAAGGAAGAGGGAAGGTTCTAAGGTTCAAAAGGTTTGAGAGAAGATGGTGTTTCAAACTCAAAATGTTTGAAGTTCTCAATTTATAGGCCCAGGAATATGTTGCGACAATTCAATTGTTGCGCCAAAAATTCTAGCATTGTGACAAGCATGAATAGTTTGGCTTAATTATATACTTAACATAAAATTTAATATTTGACACAAGATTAGTCGCAAAGCGAATTGTGACAAAAATTTCTATGTCGCGATAATTAAATGACTTTGAGGGCTAAAACAATGTCGTGACAATGTACTCAAGCAATCAAATGTCGTGACAATGGTCAAATATCGACAAAATTTTAGACTTCCATAATGAACCTTTGTCGCGACAAGGTTTTAAATGTGTGACACACGAATATGCTAATATAAAATGTCGACAAACATAAAGCGAGAAAGAGGCTGGCTAGTATTTGTCTAGACAAATGGAGATTATTTACGTGACAAAATATGCATTTTCTCTAATCTCCATTTTTATCAAAGTTGAGGCCATTTCATTAATTCATACCAAACAACATGCAATTCATTTAAATCACTCAAATCATGCTTGTGGATACAAGTTTAACATAAACTAAGCATCTCAATTCAAGCAATCACAACAAAACTCAATTTCTCATTCCATAACAGTCCAGCAAGCATTTCCTACTATAAAAATTTAGAAATTAGTTACTAAGAAAATTTGATTTAGGCTTATCTGTATTATGAAACATAGCACTCTTCAATTAGCTGGATTTCATTCATTGCATCAAAGCTGCTCATTTACAATAACTTCTAGCTTAATATTCAACTTTCTTGTCTTGAAAAACAATAAAAAATTAACAAACAAAATAAAACTTGAAGTCAAAACTTAAAACACAGTAAATTAATTAAAATCAAATTATCAAAGGAAAATAAAAATTGCTTTGGTTGCTTCCCATTTGCTCATTTTTAATAATCTTCAGCTAATTATTATTGCAACCATACACTCTTTTGGCAATTCTCTTCCAAACTCTAATCTCGGTGATCTTCCCCAGACTTCCTCCAATATAATGTTTTAGCCTAAATTTCCTTATTTCCTTGCAATTCCTTGCCACTTCTTAGTGTAGTGGCCATGAAGTCTTTTGGATTTGTTTGTGTATTACTAGGGGCTTGCATGCTGGTGATTTGAGGTTGGGCATTTGCCTTGGATCTCGAGGTTTTTCAAAGGAATTTGTATTGGGTTGAAAAAATGTTTGTGTTTTCATGAAAAATAGTTCATCAAATTTTGTTCATGCGGGTTGAGTATCTTTTGTTCTCAGCAGCAGCACATGTTCTTCAAAGGCGAGATTCCTTTTGTCATGATAGTCTCCTTTTGAATTACTAAATTCTATCTATTTGGAACCTAGAACAGAGGCTCAAATTAAGGTGAAGTATAGATTGGTCTTGAACCTTACTGCATTCCACCTCGCCAGAATGAGTTTCTCTCATGGTTCTGAGCGGGTGCTTATGATGGAGTTGTTGTTAGACTGATTCATAACTATTACCATTTAAATGTTGAAATTCCTCAGCGATAGGGACCTTCATGAGCAAGCCCCTTATCAACAACACAATTCTACTTAGCACCTTCCGGTTCCCACTTCATTGGTGAATTACTCTTCTGCCTTGGTTCGTACATTCATGATGTATCAACCAGTCTCGTGTTTCATAATTTGAATTTAGTTCAATAACACCTCCCCTTCTCAGTCTGCTATTACTCCCTGAAGCTTCAGATGGAGTTCTATAGTTACTCTTAGCTAGTTATTCAATAAGATGAGTAGCTTCTTCAACACTTTTTCTTCTGAATGCACCTCTAGAGGCTGCATCCATAGTTCCTTTGGAAGTGTAGTTCATGGCATGGTAGAAGATATCCATTTGAGTCATCTACTCAATACCATGCGTGGACATCTCCTCAACAATTTTGTCCTCTCTGACATTTATCTGAGGACTCATCCTCCTTTTGTTTAAAAGCAATGATTTATCCTCTTCTCTCAGAAGTTAGAGCAGGAGGGAAAAATCTTCTTAGATATGCCTCAACAAGCTCTTGCCAATTGTTGACTAAGCCATAGGCGTAATGACTCAAACTAACTGGCTACAACATCTCTCAAGGAAAATGGAAACAACTGCAATTTTATCACATAAGAGTTCACACCATTAAGCTTCACAGTGTTGGCCATTCTTAGAAACCTCCTTAGGTGCTCATTTGGATCCTTAGAAGGTGCTGTCAAACTAATTTTCATTATGATGGCCAATCAAGCGGGTTTGAGTTTGGTACTGACTCAGCGGGTGGATTTACCTCACTACTAAATGCTCTTCATATAGCGATTCTAAGTCTCTATGGTTCTTTGCCTTTGTTGAGTCTATCAAGCGCTAGGATATTGTTTTGGTTGCTTCTCATTTGCTCTTTATGGTTCTTTACTTGAGTTGCTCTCCTTTCTTAGTTTAGTGTCTTTCTATTTTAGTATCAAGTGGTAGCAATTCAACTTTGAGCCTCCTATGCATGTAATAGTGCAGAAGATATAAACCTTGAAATCAGGCGAATTTCTTGAATAAAAATTACATTTTAACTTTGATTAGCACAATAGAACAACATCATTTGAATCCTTACTTAGGGTTAAAGCTTTTTCTTGTATTTTTCTAAAAATTTTGGTAAAAACATAAAAATGTCGAAATTAGCAATTTTCTTTTTGGTTGGAATATTGATCTTTACACTCCTACTCCAATCCCCAACAACGACGCCAAAAACTTGTTTGACTAATTTTTTTATAAACCAAATTGTTGTTAATAATGTTTGAGTTTGTTAATAATTAGAGGATAAAACAAATACATTATGTGTAAACTTCATTATAGGCTTGTTAAGATTGTTTTTCTTAAATCTGTAATAATATATTTAAAATTCAATTTGGTCTAAATTATTGCAAGTGCATAGGTCAACAAGTAATAAAGTGGATTATAAGTCCAGATATCATTCCCATGGGGATAGTGAAGAAATTTGAATCAAGTACCCCTACTACTCAAGATCATCACTATTTGAACCTCTAACTTGATGAGTGGACTAACTAGCATAACTGAAATAAAATGTTTTTGGCTATTTTTCTTTAATGAAGAAGATAATGAAATCTAAATGGATTTAAGGGTTTCATTGAGATTTAATAACACTTGGAATGAGATCAGTGTTATGATCATCAATTTGCATATTGTTCATAAACAACATAGTCATGGGCACGATTCTAGTTTTGTCGAGCATAGTAGTATGGCCTTGAAATATCTCATGAAACTATACATTTCACTATTTAGAACACCATATTCCTAAACTAGGTCAATGGGTCTAAACAGCTACTTTTAGGATTTGATCCTCCCTCTAAGATTTGGTTGATTTTCCTAAACCAGTGCTTCTCAACCATTTCTCATGGCTGAAGTTAGCTTACCCCCATAGACAGGACAACACAAGCCTTCTTCAAAGTAATTGGTATCTCACTCTGCAATTTGGTTAAAATAATCACTCCCATCTTACAGAAGCACAAACATTATCTCAAACTAAGATGAAACCTTTAACTATTAAACTAACAAATCATCAGATGGTCCTTATTCCTCGGGAACACACTTTTGTTGTCACCTAGAAGGGAACCTTGAAGTTAGAGGTTAGAACATCACCTATGATTCATTAAAGTGATACTTAGAGTTAATTAATTCTAAACATATCAATCTAACATACCCCAAGGCTACTGCTCTTTGCTCTCAGGAACTCACTTCTTTGTGTCACTCAAAGGGGTCCTGGAAATTAGAGTACATATACAACTCCTTTCTCGGTATACTCTATTGATACTTAGAATAGATCTTTTAAAGAACAATACCAATTAGATCAACCCAATATTCAAACCACAACATTCATTTTAAATACTACAAAAATGATAACCAAACACGAATCCCTTCCCAAAGAGAGCTTAGCCTTCCATAACTAGATCACAAGTAACAATGATTAGTTGATCAAACAAATTCATTGAAACTGTAATCAAAATTGAATAAAAATGGGTTCCAAAAATATTTCCATATTCCACTCAAGTTCAGACAAAAATGAAGCTTGATATACAAAGATCTCAGCTTAGATAAACTATTCTAATCCTTAAAAATGAAAATGAAAATGAAAAATAAAAAAGAAAAGAAAGAAAAGAAAAAACAAGGAAAATAAAATAAAAATATGTACAAAAACTTCCTCTCTCTCTCTCTTTGTCCCCTGAAGATTGTGATTCCTATGCAGTCGATCCCTCATTTTTTGATGACGCCCTATTTGTTTCTATTTATAAACCTCGTAATCTTGAGCCAAAATTCTAAGCGAGAATTTGTAGGCTATTACGAGCTAAGCTGGGTTCATTATCCATTAATTGTGGTAGTGTTGCGACATTGGAGCATCCTTCTTTATCGTCAGGCTCTGTTGTTGCTTTGTCACGACAATTGTTTATGTTGCTTTCCAAAAGTGTTTGTTACGACAAAGTTGTGAAATGTTGCGACATAGATGAAACTCCTATGTCTTTAGCCTTTGTTGTAAGCTTGTTGCAACAATGTGGTTTGATCATTCTTCTTTAATTATTGTTGTGACAAACTCTTCATTGATGCAACAAACTTTCTTTTCCTTTTTTTTTTTTTTTTTTTTCGCGACAAAGCTATGAAATGTCATGACAAATTTCAGATAACTATATCTCATAATTGTCGCGACAAACTTTTCTGTGTAGCGACATTCTTTCTTCTTTCTTCCCTTTGTTTTATTGCGACAATAATTTCTATGTCGCGACATTTTTCTTGTGTTTCCTCAAAAATTCATTTGATCCTTTATCGCGACATATATTTGAATGTCGCGACAATGTTCTGTTGCCTATTTGCCTTGTTCTTTATCGCGACAAACTTTTTCTGCCTTCTTTACATAGTATGTCGCGATAAAGCTGTGAAATGTCGTGACATTCTTTCAGCTCTCTTCTACCTTAACTGTGTCGCGACAAAGCTTGGAAATGTCACAACAAAGTTTCTACCATCTTGTTAAGGATTCTTCTAAATATTTGTCACAACAGAGTTCCGATTGTTGTGACATTTCTTCTGCTATATGCCTTGAGTTTTGTCGCAACATTGATGAAAATTGTCACGACATTCACTCTATCCCGCCTTAGTCCAATATGCTGCTTTTCTTGCTCTTTTTGCTTCTTTTGCAATGAATCCTACAAAACAAAAATTCGTGTGACGATTACATAATTTCTCATTAAATTGAACATTAAGATTCCAAATATGCATGAAAAATGGACTTAAAATTAGATGAGATTTCTGCTCATCGGCAACAAACTCCCCAAACAACAGGTCGACAAGCCTAAACTCCGAAAAAGTATCATCCACGATCTACTTGCACACACCTCTGGAGCACTCTCACACCATTTCGCTCAAACCTGTCAGCTTGCTTGATCGTCGTTAAGGTCTTCAACTCTGATCCACGGACACACAATAAGTCGGTAATGACATCTTTAAAACTTTCTCCACTATTCATCTTAGACCTTTTCTTTTTTCACTTTTTCTCCATCCCTGTAAGTTATATCAATTAACACTAAACTAATAATTCTCTTATCCTAGTTAAATTTTAAAAAGTAATTAACTACACAAACTCTATAATAGCACTCTTTCTCCAAAAATGAACATTAAATAATAAATAATTTAAGTGAAGTCCCAACAATCACTACTTAGTGTAAAGGTGCAAAAAACTTCCTCGTGTTTTATCAAATATTCCACTTACACCTCGAACCTGTTTTAGGTTCAAAAAGGCCCTTACCGTTTACTCTCGTAGCTCACTTATGACTTTATCGTAACTGAAAATCTGGTTCAAGGCCAAAATGGCGTTAAAATGATCGTTAATTGCTGACGTGGCATCCACTTGTCACCATAGGACCCACTCTCTAATTTTAGTTTTTAAACTCGCTAAATAAAAATTTACTATATTGTATTAAAATTTATTAGTTTATATATATATATATATATATATATATATATATATATATATATATATATATATATATATATATATATATATATATATATATATATATATATATATACACACACAAAATAAAAATTCAATTTTTAAAACTAGAATTTTAATTATTCATTATTTTAAATCTACTGAAAAAAATTATGCAAATTTTAAAATCTACTAAATAAAAATTCAAAATTGTACAAAAATATAAATAAATTATTCTTTATTTTAAATATACAAAATGAAAAATCCAAAGGATGAGTTTTAAATAATATTTAAATATTAAATATTATTTCAAATGTATGAGTTTTAATATTTATATTAAATATTAAATATTTTTATTTAAAAGCTAATCTATTTTAATGTATTAAATATATCTACATTTGTCCAAGAATAAAGGAGAGAGTACTTCTTAAGTACAATACTATAGAGTAATAGCTAGTCTAATGTACTTAATGAGTAGTACAAGACTAGACATAGTCTATGTAGTCAATAAACTGAGTAGATAAATGAGTAATCCTAGAGCCTAGCACTGGTAAGGAATTTTAAGAGTATTAAAGTACCTATGGTTTACTCGTGATTATGGACTACACTATACAAGATATCTTGTGCACTAGAAGGATACAGTGATGCAAACTGGATATCAAATGTTAAAGACTCAAAATCCCATAGTGATTATGTGTTTACATTAGGAGAGGTAGTGGTCTTAGGAAAAACCTCAAAACAAAAGGTTATTGCCTAATCCATAATGGACTATGAGTTTATTGCATTAGACAAATGTGGGGAAGAGGTTGAAAGGTTACGATACTTCTTAGAGGATATTCCAAGATGTCCAAAGGTTGTATCTCCAATATGCATATAATATGATAGTCAATATGTTATTGATAGAGCCTGGTGTATGCACAATGGTAAGTGAAGACATATTCGGCATAGACAAAATACCTTTAAACAACTACTCTCAACTAGATTTTTTTCTCTATACTATGTAAAGTCTAAAGATAACAATGTAGATACACTAACCAAAGGGTTAAACAAAGAGTTAGTTGAAAAGTCATCGAGGGGTACATTTTGTACATATTCCCCTCATTGAACATCAACAAGAAACAGGGGTGGAAAATTAGGAGTTTTTGGTGGATCTCGAGCAAGTCAAGAACGAGAATCACTTTACTCTTAGGTTTAAAATTATTCATATAATCCTCTTCAAAGAAAGTGGCATGAGTGCTCACTATCACCTTTTTTTTCCTTTGGATTATAAAATAAATAACCTCTCATTCCTTTAGGATAGCCAATAAACATACACATTTTTGTATGATTTAGGTAAAACTTATGTCAGGGCACCCCAAGTTCAAATATGGTTCAAACATGGTTTGCTCCCTTTCCATAGTTTTGTGGGTGTCTTTGAAACAAATTTAGATGGAATATATCAAGTTTAGTATGTATGCACTTGTTTCTAAGGCATATCCCTAGAACGATTTAAGTAATAATGATGAGTAATTGAGAATTAACCTCATGATATCTAAAAGGGTTCTATTTCTTATTTAAGAGACTCCATTTTTGTTGGGGCATTCCAGGAGCTGATTATTGAGAAATCATCCCCTCTTTAGCCAAGTAAGGCTTGAACTCTCAATTTCCCTTCAGCCTCAGCCTTATATTCTTGAAAATTTCAAAAGCTTCAGACTTATGGCACTATGTAACACCCCGAAATACACCCTAGTCGTTTTTAAACATAATTAGGGTATATTATAAGTGCATTTTGAAATTTTTTGCAATTATTATTTTTCTAAGTGAGAAAATTTGAAACCGAATTTATTACAAGATACAAGGGTAAAAGTGGAATTTGTCAAAACAGGATATAAAAGTCATAAGATAAGAAGATGAGAGGCTATTATAGAAATGGCATAAGTGGTGCAAATAGAATGGAGTTTGAGGACCAAATTGTAATTAAAGGGAAAAAAAGTAAAATCAAATAGGGATAAGACCACTTGGTCTTATGATTTAAACCAAATCTAAAATTGAGAATGAGATTACTAGAGACTTCTACATGAAGAGAGGAGAAGAGAAGAAGCAGGAGAGGAAGAAGAAGAAGGAGAAGAGGATTTCAGGTATGGATTGCTATGGTTTTGTATGGATTTGTATGGTATGGATTCTTAGATTCTTGATTTAGTTCTTGTCTGTGGTTCATATGAAGTTCTAACTCCACCATTACAAGTGCTCAGGGAAGTCATTGTCGAACTCGTAGGAATATGTATAGATAAGTTCGAAGTGAGGATTTCTATGGATTTGTGGAGAATCATGTAGGTTATTTGATTCGGGTGTATGAATATTTGTCGGGAGTTAGAATCCTCTTAATTCCCTCTCAGGTTTATGTCTGGGGTTGGCGAACCATTTTTGAGTACTAGTGTTTTGGTGGATTCCATGGTGGGTTTTGATGTAGGATGGAATTGAGGAGGTTTATTGAAGAAAAGTGAGTGCGAGATGGAAAATTTTTCCATTTCTAGGCAGAACCCGCAATTCGGTCCCGATACCAAAATGGTGGTACCGGTACCCATTAGATAGAGGCAAAGTGGTACTGGTACCGATCGAAGTTGTACCAGTACCCATTCACCAGAAAAGGGCTAGTACCGATACCGATCAAAGTGGTACCGATACCGATGCTTCTAAAGAAATTCGATTTTTTGTACCTCAGATTGTTAAGCCCCAAATTCAGACACCGATAGTATAGGAACCCTAATAAATGACTAATGGGGCTTCAAATAAGAATGAAACTAAGGAAAAACAGACTGCACTACCGCTTAATATTCGGCAAACTCGAATGCCCCTATGATAATATAGTAAGCTCCTAACACATATAATTTGTAGGATTAGTTTCAAGATCGGATATCAATGACACCCACACCTCTCGCTGGAAGGCACATATAGTACTTTCGGGTACTTTTAATTAGTGCGATGACACTGACCGTATTTCTAAGACATTTAGTACTTCTAGATTCTCCGATTAGTGCGACGACATTCTCGTCAATGCTTCTATGACTTCGCTTATGTTACGGCACTTCAATATCAGATCGCACCTTCAGTACTTATTGCGTTAAGGTCCTACTCATTTCTTACATCGCCCAGTAGTCAAATAGTTACATGATAAAAGTCCTAATAACGAATAAGAGTAGCAATGTACATCGATCCGCTTCGAATGTACCTACTCGTACCTTCGCATGCTTATAAGCTCAGAACTCCTATGGAAGATCCGAACAAGTATAAGTTTGCTATAAGGGCAAGTATTGTATAAGTTTGTTATATGAATTCATGAAAATTTATGATATCTACTATCAGATATTTGTTATTGTTATATGTCTATCAGAAGTGAGTATCAATGCATGTACATGTATAAGTCATAAGTTTCCTACTAAGCTATGTTTAGCACGAAGCTTTAATCCTATAGTACAAGGACACGTCCGTGATCTTTCGCATTCTCACGCGCACACTTATAGAGGTCTATCACCAGTAGGTTTCGCGCTCTGATTATGTAAATGTAAATGTACAGTTTTTGTATATGTATAAACGACTCAAGACTCCGTATGTATTGGGATTACATCGGTGAAACACCACTACTGGTAGTTTTATTTTTGGCTCTCAGATATGATATTTGATCTCGCTTATAAGACTTGGGACCACAAATGCTCAGTTATGAGTTAATCCCAAGATAGCTTTCTCACCCCTTCATCACCCAATCGGGGGTGGGGAAGGGGGCTGGCTGGGACAAGTTGGTATCGTGAGTCTGTGCTTCAGCGCTTTAAGAGTCTTAGACAAGGACGTACTCTACATAGTAATGTGTCGCCTAACGCTGGATGTCCTCAGATATTGTTTAGAATGATCCACCCAGGAAGATGTAGATGAAACAGCTTGAAAGCGCTAACTTTGGATCACTACTTTCGTCCATCCGATTCAACGACAAATGAATAAATATGCTTCCTAACCTGGCATTGCAAAATCTCTCGTGATATACAAGGGTCTTAGATCGCATCCACCATCCCGAGCTTTGAGCATTCAAGCATAAGAAAGCATGGGAGTGGAAGAATTCCATGGTACAAGTATGGAAGAGTCCGGTAAAGTCGAAGCTAGCTGAAAACCGAAAGGGTTCTAGATGAAGGAGATGTCCTGGGGATCCAAAAGGCCACATGTGCAGTTTACTGGCCGCAGCGTGCCTATGATTGCTGGAAGCCGGTTTAGAGAAACTATCAAGTCTGCATCCAAGCATGGGACTACTTTGTTACAGAGTTTAATACGAAGTGTCACTGATGATTACAAGGAGTCAAAATGCAGCTACCTCACTCTAAGACAAGGGAACCGATAAGGGTCGAATATGAGAAAGAATTTAGTCGTCTAAGAATATCAGTGCACCTAACTGCTCTACTTAAAAATCTCAGATGTGCATAAACAGGAGAGCCATACGGTCCATAAAAAGGCATCACTAGCTTGTTACTCGCTAGAAGTCACAATTTTATCGCCTAGTACAAGCGGCTATAAAAATCGAGAAGTCCAAATGAAGAGTCAAGAAAGAAAGAAGGAGAAAAGTTCTCAAGAAGGGGTTCCTCTTCTGAAAAAGACTCAGAGTCACAAGTCGATTCAAGACAGTGGTTTAGCTACAAGGGGTGGGAGACATGACCTACCATGAACAAGGTTCCGGCCAAGGCACCCTAACCCGACAAGAGGAAAGAATTGCATGCCCAGATTGCTATGGAAATCACATGGTCTGAAAGCAGACGAGTAACTAGGGGTGTTTCCTATGGAGCACCGATCGATGTGATAAATAACCATCCGCGAGGATCTGAAGTTCTAGAAATCCTCAAGGAAGCGCTAGAGAAGGGGTTAAACGCACTACCGCACTCGCAGTAAGGGTAGAGGACGGCGGGTTCACAAGGAAGAGGTAATGCCTGCAGACGCTGAATCGTCCCGCTACTCACTACCCAATGAGCTTATACTATAAGAGCTCGTGAAGATTTGGGCATACCGGGGGTTGTTGCTGGTACTTTCACTCTCTTTGATATTGACTTGTATGCTTTAATTGATCCGGGCTCTACCCATTCATATATATGCATGAAAAAAATGAGTGATAAATTTCCTTTAGTAGAGTTGTTAGCTTATAACCTGCTTGTTACAAGTCCTCTGGGGCATAGTGTTAGAAGTCAATCACAGGTATAAGAATTGTCCCCATTAGCATGATGTGGAATTCTACGATCTAATCATGGTCTTTCATGAGTTTGACTGATATCGGGAATGGATCGTTATTCAAACATCGTGCCAGCAGTTGATCGGTGATGCGAAATTGTCCCTGCTTAAAATGTTATGACCTATCGTAAGTAATAGTATAGGTATCCGATTCGAATCAATACCGAAAGTTATTCACTTATGGGGTCTCGACGCTTATGAGAAAAAGGTTGTGAAGCCTGCTTTGATTCTTAACCCAAAAGAGAGCAAAGTGAATTTCAAATATTCTTGTGATTAGGGAGTTCCTTGATGTATTTCTTAAGGAATTATCGGGAGTACAACTTGAAAGAGAAGTACTTCATTGAAGGTACGGTGGAATGACTCTCTTTTTCGAGGGAACTTACCGTATGGATCCAATCGAACTGAAAAGAGTTGAAGACTCAACTACGTGAGCTATCGGATAAGGGTTTCATCTGACCTAGTGTCTCACTGCGTGCCCCGCTTTATTTTGTTAAGAAGAAAGATGGCACTCTCTCGATGTGCATCGACTATCGAAATAACCAGCGACAGCTTAAAAAATAAGTATCCATCATAAGAATAGAGGATTTATTTGATCACTGAGAGTGAGTAAGTGTCTTTTCTAAGATAGACTTGCGATCGGATATTATCAACTCCGGTAAAAGAGGTCGTATGTCCCGAAATGCTCTTTCTTTAACCTCGTTATGGCCACTATGAGTTTTAAGAATGCCATTTGGTCGACTCAATGCTCCTGGGCCAGGCATTTACGGACTTGATGAATGTGGTTTTCCACCCCTAGTCTGATCAATTTGTCAGGGTATTTATTGACGACATCCCGGGTATTCTAAAGATGCAATGTGAAACATGGAACACTATTTGAGATTAGCATCAGAAATTACGATAGAGAATCGCTATTTGCAAAGTTATAAATGTGATTTTTTGCTAAAGGAAGATCATTCCTAGGCCATATTGTGTCGCAGATGGTATAAGAGTCATCCCCGCTTAAGATTAAAGTAGTTTCGTGGAGTTGGAAGCCACCTTTAAATGTAACCGAGGTAAGAAGTTTGGCTCGATGGTTATTATCGAGATTTGTACAAGGATTTTCGCCAGCATCCCCACTTACAAGATTACTCTAGAAAGGGGTGAAGTTTGAGGGATGATAAGTGCCAATCCAGCCTTGAAAGGTTAAAAGAACTGGTCGGGGCTAATTGTTGATTCAACCTCTTCTGAAGGATTATACTATGTACAGTGATGCTTCGAGGATAGGTTTGGGATGCGTATTGATGCAGGATGGGAAAGTGGTTGCTTATGCTTCCAGACAGTTGAAACCGCATGAATAAAACTATCCCACTCATGATTGAGTTAGGCAACAGTGTGTTCGGGCTGAAAAGTTGGATACACTATTTATATGGAGAAAATGTAGAATTTTACTAATCATAAGAGTATGAACATTTGCAATCTGTATGACTCGAATTTCGAGGCAACTCCTGGTCGAATTGTTTAAAGACTATGATTGTGAGCACTGATTACCACCCCTGAAAGCAAATGTAGCTAAGATGCCTCTCGAGTAGAAAATGATTTATGCTTTGTCTTCAAAGATTATGACTAGATTTTACTTTGATGGAGCTCATGGCTCAATCGAGAGTTATACAGATTTGAAGCAAATGATAGTAAATGCTCGTAAAAATGATCAAGTTACAAGAGATAGGCCATGAATAATACTAGAGACAAGACTGAGCTATGCTAGATGAAAGTGGGAGGTTTATTGTGACGAGAGCAATTATAAAATTTAATGATATGGATTTGAGAAAGAAGATATTATATGAAAGCCACACATTGTTTTCACCTATTCAATTCGAGGTAATAAGATGTACCAGGATACGAAATAAGACACCGGGTGGCAAGGGATGAAAAGGATATCAGACAAGACGTGTCTAAGTGTTTGACGTGTCAACAAGTAAAGGCGGAACACCAATTACCATCCTGCTTTATAACCTCCAACCTCTCAATGGAAGGGATAACATTACTATGGATTTTAGATCCGCTTCCTCACCCAAAGGAAACATGATGCATTTCCTTTGGGTAATCAGGACAAGATCGCCAAGTCTCGCCACTTCCTACCAGTACTTAACTACTCCATGGATCGTCTAGCGGAACTTTATATAAGTGAAATTGTCAGATTGCATGGGATTCCATTATCGATAGTGTCCGATCGCAATCCATGGTTTATGTCAAGGTTCTGGAAGGAATTACAGTTAGCTTTTGGTATGAAACTGAATTTTAACACTGCTTTCCATCCACAAACAGATGGACAGTCTAAAAGAGTGATTCAAGTATTGGAAGATATTCTTCGTGTGGTATCGTGGTATTAGGATTTTCCAAGAAGCTGGATGTATATTCCATCATGGAATTCCGCTTATAATACGCTTATCGATCCAATATCAAGCCGTCCCAGATAGCTCAGATGGAAGAAGATGTAGAATCTCATGTCAGACAGTTAGATGAGCATAAGATTATTGGTCTTGATTTTGTAAAAGAGATGGAGGAAAAAGTTCAGATTGTTCAGCAGAGGTTAAAAGCTACCAGTGATAGACAAAAGTCTTATGCTAATTTGAAGAGAAAAAGGATATGTAGTTCAAGTCTGAGACAAAGTGTTTTTAAAAGCATTCCGTGGGAAAAGATACTCCGCTTTGGAAGAAAAGGAAATCTTAGTCCAAGATTCATTGGCCCTTACGAGATTTTAGGGAAAGAGTTGGACCAAGATATGTGATCGTTTGCACTCCTCCCTGAGTTATCTAAATTACATGATGTATTCCATGTGTCTATAAGCTTGAGATATCGTTATGACACATCGCACATATTACTCAATTCAAGATATACAGCAGCCAAGAAGATTCTCACTTTCGATAAAGAGCCAAAGCCATTCTAGATCGTGGAAGAAGAAAGCGACGGGAACAAGCAAGTCCTTTGGTAAAAGTGTCAGCAAACATCAAGGTATGGAAGAAGCGACATGGGAACCAGAATCAACATTAAGGGCATAGTACCCTCAGCTCTCCAGTTCAGGTAATTTTGAGGATGAAATTTATTTTAAGGGGGGGAGAATTGTAGCACCCGAAAATACACCCTAGTAATTTTTAAACATAATTAAGGTATATTATAAGTGCATTTTGAAATTTTTCGCACTATTTTTTCTATGAGTAAAATTTTTAAACCTCGAATTTGTACAAGATACAAGGGTAAAAGTGAATTTGTCAAAACAGGATATAAAAGTCATAAGATAAGAAGATGAGATGCTATTATAGAAATGGCATAAGTCAGGTGCAAATAGAATGGAGTTCGAGGGACCAAATTCAGAATTAGAGGAAAAAGTAAAATCAAATAGGGATAAGACCACTTGGTCTTATGATTTAGAGCAAAAATCACAAATTCGAGAATGAGTGCGAGGGCTTCTACATGAAGAGAGGAGAATAGAAGAAGAAGGAGAGGAAGAAGAAGAAGGAGAAGAGGATTTCAGGTATGGATTGCTATGGTTTTGTATGGATTTGTGAACATTTGTATGGATTTGTATGGTATGGATTCGATTCCCGATCTAAATACTTCTTTGTCTGTGGTTTTTCTATGAGTAGTTCTAACCCACCATTACAAGTGTTTCAGGAAGTCATTGGTCGAACTTGCAGGAATATGTATAGATAAGTTCGAAGTGAGGATTTCATGGATTTGTGGAGAATCATGTGTGTTATTTGATTCGGGGTGTATAAATATTCACAAGGAGTTAGAATCCTCTTAATTTCACCTCTCAGGTTTATGTCTGCTATACACTCGAGTCGTTTTGGGTGGATTCTATGGTGGGTTTTGATGCAGATGGAATCGGTGAGGTTTTATCAAGAAAAGGAGCGCGAGATGGCAAAATTCTTCCATTTCTAAAGAGTAACCCACATCTTGTGACCTGCATTCACCCCATGCACAGAGAAGTAAAGTGGTACCTGCGACGATCAAAGTGGCACTGCACCATTCACTAGAAAAGGGTCAGAAAAGGGGTCAGTACCGCACCAATCAAAGTGAACTCAGACTTCACGGCTTCCAATGTTTTCGATTGCACTTTGCATTGTTAAGCCCTAAATTCAGACAACTGACAAGATAGAACCTTAATAAATGACTAATGGGGTTCAAATAAGAATGAAACTATGAAACGCACCGCATTCCCTCAATGATATTTTGCAAACTTAATGCCCCTATGATAATATATAGTGCAAGTTCTAAACACATATAATCGTAGGATCGCCTAAGACCTGACATCGAATGACACGTCACTCATTTATAAAAGGTGCATTAGTGCGACGACATCCTCTCGACCGTGCTTCCTAAGACATTTAGGTAATTTCTGACTCTCCTCGGGACAGTGAAGACACTCTCCTGTCAAGGTTTCTAAGACTCCCCGCGATATTACTGGGTGATCAAGATCAGACCGCCCTTCTGGGCATTTATCAGGCTATGTCCTACTCATTTCTTATTACTAGTCTAGGGTAAATAACAGTTATATGATAAGAGTCCTAATAACTTAATAAGAGTAAAGTAAATGTACATCGTTCAGCTCAATGTACCTACTGCACCTCCGTACAAGCATAAGCCCAGAATCTCTAATGAGATCCGAACAAGTATAAGTTTGCTATAAGTACAAGTACGGTATAAGTTTTTATATGAATTCATGAAAATTCGATATTTTCTACCGTGAGCATTCAAGTATCGTTATATGTCTATTGTAAGTGAGTATCAATGCAATGTGGTACATGTATAATATAAGTTTCCACTCGTTATAAGCTTAAAGACGGTTTTAATCATAGAGGGACGCCCATGATCTTCCTCATCCATCGGGCCAACACACTTTGCAGGGTCCATCACCGTAGTTTCATAGCTTCTCCGATTATGTAAATGCGCTTTTGTATATGTATATTTAAATGGATCAGATCAGATGAGTTGATGACTGTAAACACCACCGCGGTGGTATTTTTTATTAGATTCAGGAGTATGATATTTTTGATTCGCGAGTAAGACTCGAGACCACTAATGTATGAGAAAATGTAAAGAGTCCCCACATTTACTTCCCCTTCATCCGCCTAATCGGGGCTGGGGGAGCAGAGTAAAGGGTCAGAGGCGGTGGTGACACACTAGGTAAACAATACCATATCTTGAGTAGTCATCGATAAAGGTGAAGAAATACTCATACATGTCTCTAGCTTGAATGCTCATTGGTCCACACACATAAGTTTGTACCAGTTTCAATTGCTTAATGACATGATTTCCTATGGCCTTAAAAACCTCTTCGCTATTTCTTACCTTTCCAAACATGATTCATACGCCGCATAGCTCCAAAGATAAAGGAATATAAAATTCAACTTTTAATCAAACCGCGAATTCTGTTTGGATTAATATGACCTAATTGCAAGTGCCGTAAACAGGTTTCATTTGAAGCCTTTATTTTCTTAGATAAAGGGAGTTGCTCATCTTTAGTATTCAATGGCATCAATATTATAGGACAAAGGATTTAAGAAATATAGATCATTCATTAATAATCTAGAACAAATGAAAGTATTATTATTCTTTATTAAAACTGAGGAATTAAATTGCATTGTTAAACCATGTTCAACTAAACAACTAGCAAAAACCAAATTCCTCTTAAAATCTTAGAAATCGTATAAATGTACAAATAAACATAAAGTTTTTTTTATTAAAACCCCATCGATCATAGCACTTTATTACAAAGACATTCTCGCTTCCCAATCTCAAGCTTTCTGGCCCTTACGAAGTGGGTTGTCAGGTTCAACCACCAAAGAGTAACAAACATGATTAGTGACTCTTGCATCAATGATCCATTTATCATCGTAATTCTCCACTAAACAAGCTTCAACAACATTAAAACTACACATACGTATTTTAGGGCAATCCTTCTTCTAGTAACCTTTTTGTTCGCACTTAAAGCACTTGCCTTTTGACTTCTTCATTACAGCTTGTTTGGTAGTTGTAGTTGTTTTTTTCCCTACTTTTTGTTATTCTTTCCACCCTTAGGTCCCCCTTTAGGTTTTGAGGAACTTTCAACATGATAAACACTTGCTTGCTTCACGAGAGACATTTTAACAATCTCAAGCTCATGCATCAGTTCAACTTGGCACTAGGAAATTTGATCCTCATAACTAGAAGAAATAAAGGATAACTTCTAGCTTTTAAGCTCATAGCTGCGTGTAGTAAGCTTTAGTTTGTTCATATTATAGCACCTTTAAATCTGATCGTGTTATCCTGCAGTGATTCTAGTAAAAATCGTGTCAATGTTCATCTCTAAATCTAGCTTAGCCCCTATCACTTCCGCAATACTGATATGCCTAATCATCTTTAGACAATGATCCCATGCACTTCCTCTAGTCATACGAGTGGTCATTAGTGCCCATATGGCTGTTTGTCTAGCAGTACTCATACTTTTAGAAAACATCCATGTAGAGTTTAAATCATGTCTTACATACTGATTACTACCCAAATGGTGCTGTTTCATACCCTTAACACTCCATGTTGAGCACTTTTGTTGTAGTAATCATCCTAATTAACCCAGTTGACATGTTAAGGACCTAGCAAGGCTACTTCATCAAATTTCAGAGGCAAGTTTTGTTGTTTTCAAAGGCTATATATATTAAAGATAGAGATGCCAACCTGCTAATTAAGAACCAAATACAGTTCAAAGCTAAAGAGCTTGAAAAAAAGAGTAGAAGCAGTGATGCAGGAAAGATTCAGAAGCAACCTTCCCAAATTCGCAAATTCGCAACCCCTGCGAAATTGTTTGCCACATTTGACTTTCTGAGTTCTTTTTGATTTCTTTCCAATTTCTCCTCATGTAATAACATGTAATAGTTTTTTGATTTGTATATTTTGGTAAATTGTATTGATTTTAGGTGGTATGTAATACCCGAAGACTTTGTGTACAGACAGTTTTTGTTCATTTATCAAAGTGGTTTTTGGGAAGCTTGTTCAAGAAGCTCCCATTTTCTCTCATTTTCTCACTAGCCAAACACCCTCTGAGAATGATTTCTCAAAGGATGAGTGGCTAAATCTCCTCCCTTCTTGTAGTAAAAGGAAACTAGGCAAAAGAACATGTGGCAAACCGAGGGTTTCCATGTTTTTGTGCCAGTGCATTCACTGCTATTACCGTTCTCCTTTCCTTCAACTCTAGGTTTCGATCCCTTCGATTCACCTTGAATGGTTGATATTTGGTAAGCTTTCGTATTCATTGATACTTAATGCTGTATCCGACGCTCTCGTTAGTTATCACTTATGAGCCATTGGAAGGTGAGTCAAGGAGACATATTTTTACTGACTGAGACTATTAATGGGCAGTGAATGCCATTTTCAAGGATATTTAATGAGGGTTAGTTTTTATAGCTAAATGAAGAACCAGTTTGGGAGATAACATATGTTATCCTCCCCAATGCGAGGAAGAGACCTCGAACACTTCTCATTTGCCTAAGGGAAATTAAGCCAGGTTCGATACTTTATGACTTCTCCATATTTTAATCCATTTTACTTTCAGTTTTTATCACTAAAATCCAGTTTTTTTTTTATCATAACCCCAATATCCAAAATGAATTCACCAGTATAAGCTTTATCATTATCACGAAGAAAACTCCATCTCTGTGGATCGCATCCTGTAACCACTATACTATAGTAGCTACGCTATGTTAGTACGAGGTATTAGGTTATAAATTTTGTTGATTAATACCCCACTGGTCACGAACAAATGTCGCCATTTCTCGATGGTGCTCAGGTAAACGATATCGGGATTGAATATCAGGATCCTCATCACAAGCTCTAGTGAATTT
Organism: Tetrastigma voinierianum; assembly: GCA_016808115.1. Taxonomy (NCBI): domain Eukaryota; kingdom Viridiplantae; phylum Streptophyta; class Magnoliopsida; order Vitales; family Vitaceae; genus Tetrastigma; species Tetrastigma voinierianum. Next base: position 88,483 of record JAEQBH010006890.1, on the reverse strand, counting down.
TTTTCTCTTATAATTCTTTATAGCAGTTTACTGTAATTTCATTTCACTACTTATATTTTTTTTAGCTAACATTAATCCTTTTGGTAGAATTGTTTTTTTTTTCTCTTTGGTGTTATCCTGTTTCTCCTACAAGAGTTTATGTCCCACCTGGATTGTGACTCGTATGCGCATCGTCAAAATTAGTATTCCAATGTGAATCGCATTCTTGAATTTAAATGAATTTAAACCCAATGGAACCTTGACTTGAAGAACATCAGAGTCAGCAGGGAGTGGAGAGGAACCCCAATGCACATGGGATCCACGAGGACCGCATACACTCTCCTGATGAGTGCACCTCCCAGATAGTGCTCCAACCGAGTGCAGATGGTCATTAGCCTCACCTCATGCCACTTCTTCCCACCTTTCATGGCATGGAGAGTGAGAACCCCTATTCACACATAAGGGAGTTTGAAGAGGTTTGCAACACATTCAAAGAGGAGATTTCCACTGTTGATTTAATGAGGTTAAAGATTTTTCCCTTCACATTGAAGGATAAAGCAAAAATATGGCTCAACTCCCTGAGGCCAAGGAGCATTCAACCGGATCGAGATGGGTCACTTAAGAAATTCTTCCCACTCACGTAACAAAATGTACTTTAAAGAGATGATTTCAACTTCTCGTACCTAATGAAAATGAAAATTTATGCATGTCGAGAGATATATGGAAGCACTCATGCTTGTTCTCACCTACGGGTTTGACACATGGCTATTGGGTTAGCTACTTTTATGATGGAATTTCTCCTGCCATGAAGCAACTGCTAGAGACTATGTGTGGAGGAGACTTCATGAGCAAAAATCTAGAGGAAGCTTTGGATTTCTTGAGTTATGTAGCTGAAGCATCAAAAGGTTGGGATGAGCTAAACCAAATCTAGATTAGATGGAAAGAATGAGACCTCAACCTGGGCATAAGGGTGGCGGCGTAATCTCTTCAAGACATGGACATGAAAGCTAAAGTTTCCAACCTTAGCTAGGCGGCTGGAATAACTGAAATGAGAAAAAATGCATGAGGTGCGTGCAAGGACTGTAATTCCCAAATATACCCTAGTCATCTGTAGCATGCTTCAGGGTAGTTTGCGTGCATAATGGAAATTTCATAATTAAAATGCAAAAATGTGAAACTGAGAAACTCGGAATTTGTACAAGATACAAGGGTAAATTTGTAATTTGTCAAATTGGGACACAAAAGTCATAAGATAAAAAGATTTTAGGCTATTATAGAAATAACATAGCTTGTGGAGCAAATATAAAAGAGTTAAAGGACCAAAGTGCAATAAAAGGAAACTTAAGTAAAAAAAATGCATTTTTGGTGGCCGAACAAGGCCTTATGAAATGAGACCAAATAAGACCAATTTTGATCTCTCATTTGGGCATTTTTTTGGAGCAAAACGTGAAGGAGAAGAGAAGAAGAAGAGGAAAGGTATGGAACTAGGATTTTGTATGGAAACCATGTTTTTGTATGGAGACTACTTTTGTATGGATTCTAGTATTGGATGCTATGATGATTTTCAGATGGAATACTATGATTTCAGATGGATAATTTCTATGTTTAGTTAGAATCCATCCTAACCTTAGATTATTTGAAATAATATAATAATTCTAATTCGTGATAAGATGAGTAAGGCTTTCAGATGGATTCTCGGGTTTATGGTATATTAATACATGTCTGGTGTTAGAAATTTGACCTAATCCTATATTCGGATCGGGCTCGAAAACCCTAATTAATCTCCATATTTGGCTTTGGTGAGGTTAGAACCCATTTGGGAGTTGTTTTCAATGATGTCTTTGGAATATTTAAGGGTTTTGGTTGAATTTTTTGGAAAAAGGCATGAAAACAACAAAATCTGGGATTTTCGGGGGTCCTACGCAGTGGCGTAGCTATCCCACGCAGTGGGCGAAGGGTTCCCACCCCACAACGTGGCCGAGAAGGAAGAATGGCCCTACTCGCCAAGCAATGAAGGCTCCTACGGTGAAGGTTATCGCTCATAACACGTAAATTTCTCAGGTTTTGTTTGTTATATTTTCTGTTTCGAGGACTGTTTATCAATTAATGAGGATCCTATATGTACGGGCGGGTCTATCTATGCTCAGAATAAAGGAAAATTATACCGCATCTCAAGCATCGAATGGTTAAGCTCCACTCCTACGAGTTCATGATGGCAAACTAAATGCCTCTATGATAATATCCTAAGTTCCTGAACACATATAATTGTAGGAATACCTAAGACCAGATATTGAATGACACGACACTTCTGTTATGTGGGCAGACACGTTCTGATCAGTGCTTTGGCACTCCTGCTAGTGCTACGACACTTCTATTACGTGGGCAGGCATGTCTCTGATTAGTGCTCCGACACTCCTGCTTTATACTACGACACCTCAGTACTGTACTATACCTTCGAGTACTTATTGTGTCGTGTCCTACTCATTTCTTATTATTGGTCGAAGTAGTCAAACAGTTATATGATAAGAACCTAAATGACGAATAAGAGTAAAGAATGTACATCGTTATGATCTGTAGTACCTTCGGGTACTTTTGTACAAGCATAAGCTCTGTAGTACCTACGAGTACATCAATATAAGCATAAGCTCTGTAACTCCTACGTGAGATCTGAATAAGTATAAATTGGCTATAAGGACAAGTATATGTACAAGTTTGTTATATGAATTCATGATGAATCCTGATATATGTTTAATCGGGGCAGTATAACGCATGTATATACGAGGTTATAGCTCCCACTAAGCGCAAAGCTTGAAGACGGTTTAACTGGGTAGGTACAAAGAGGAGGACGTCCGCGATCTTCCGCACACTGCTGGGCCAGCACACTAGTATGAGTACTTCACTGTCGGTTTTAGCACTCTAATTATGTAAATGTCAATGTACAGTTTTTGTATATGTATATATAAATGGGACTCAGGACTGTATGTATTGATACTATAAACACCACTACAGTGGTAGTTTTATTTTCAGAGCATGTTATCATGGATTCACCATAAGACTCTGGGCTCCAAACAAACGCCCAAAATCAGGTAAAGAGTCCCAGCATACCGCACCCTTCGCTCACCCTAAGCGTGGGAATCGGGGCGTGATGCATCGAGATTCCCGTGCCAACAAGCCATATGTTTTATTTGTCATTCCACCAGCATATGAGAACAATGTCCAACTATTCCAACAATGAGTGAGAGATGGTTATGAACAAGAAAAATGTTTGTCAATAATCAAACCATTGACTAACGCACCAAATGGCAATACCACTACAACCTGCCAGAATCAACAAACCCTTTACTAAACCTACGCTTGTAATCTCTACTACCTCTCAAGATAGCCCAACATCCCAAATTATCATAACCACACTAACTTCTACTGAAGTCATTTTAAACCCGAGTAAAGTGGTGGGTGATTTATGGGAGAGTTGCAACATGCTGAATGTGCAGTTAAATCAAAGAGTTCACACTGTGGAAAGCACTTTGAACAAAAGAATAGATGGAATGTCCTCTGTATAAATGCCCAACAACAACCCAGCATTCCATCCCAAGGCCCACCAATAAGCACCAAGTGCAAGAAAAGGAAATTCTCCTCACAAACTCACAGCAAAACCCCAGGAGTCTACATGAGGTTGACTCATGAAAATGCTCCTAAAATGGATGAAGTAAAAGCATTTATCACCTTGAGAAGTGGCAAAAGGAGCAATTAAATGCTTAAACCACTGATTTAAGCCAAGGAAGGGCAAGATGAGGGAGTTGAAAAGGATAGTGATAAAGAAGATATGGATGAAGAAGAGCATGCTCTACCATTTCCTTAAGCACTTAGAGCTGCAAGGTAAACAACCCAACTGAGATTTTGAAGTGTCAAGCAAGTGAAGGCCTCAACATTCTCTGGTTACTGACTGCCAAGTCCCAACCTATGCCCAAAGTTTTAAGACTCAGGTATAGTGAAAAGAGGGCTGGTCAGAACAAAAGGCTTTGATAAGGCAAGTATGCCAATATCCAAAGGCATGACCCTAGTTATATCACATCTGGTGTCCCACCATCTGCAGCCACTGGAGAACCCTGTGCCTATAACAATGAGACTAGACTGTGGGTCCAAAGTGTCAACCTTGTGCTATCCCACTAGTCTATAAGCAACAGAGCTGAGAATGAAACCCACTCACCATCACCTTGTTCTTTAAGTGCACGTGTCCCGTGAAAATTCCAAGGGCACTGTTGAAGATGTTTTGGTACAGGTAGACAAATCTACTACCTAATGGACTTGCTGTTTTCGAGCAATGAGCCTAGCTGGGAGTCAATTATGTGCCCATTATACCTGGAGGCCGCTTCTGGCGCCCCAAACGCAATCACTGCAATCATCAAAATGGGCTATGTAACTCCAATTTTTGCATGGCACTGAGCTGCAATATCTTTCCATCCTCACAAAAGCATGTCACTTATAAGAAGCCAAAGAGTAGTTATCGACACCATCACTGAGGAACAATGTGGGCAACAAGTCAGCCAAGGTAGAATTGATTGGAGGAACAAAAGTTTTAAAATGAATGAACCCCATTTATGTGCCATACATCTTGTTAATAACAGTAAAATTCTCCTCAACTAAGGAAAGTGATTTGGCATTTTTCCAAAAGATATTTGAACCCGCCATTTAAGGTTTTGAGCATCTTTTTGTGTACTAAGGCCAGAATTAACCAAATTTGCATATTAAGGTCCCTGTTATTCTACTGATCTCATTTTGTGGCTAATTTTGTAGTTTTTGCAAGCTATTTTTGCCAAAATTGTTGAGTCGATCCAAGCACGAAGGCATTTATTTATGTTTTTGTTACTATTTTGAGCAAGCCCATTTTGTATGTTCAGTGGCTTGCTGGTTTTCCTTTTTGTGAAGTTGTTATACTATACAACTTACTTTTTCAATTCAAATTGCACCCATTTTTTCACCCATTTTCTTCCTTTTTCAGCTAACAACCTAAGTCGGAAATTGAAACTTTGGTTCAACTTCGTCGATGTTAGATTAATTCCATGCCTTTGCTGGATTCCTAACACCTAATGGTACTAATTAAAGACAATGAAAATAAGAAAACAAGAACCCAAAGTTTGATCTCAAACCCCTCCTTATAGAATTGAAATATGCATACTTGGAGGAGGGTTGCCAATGCCTTGTGGTTATTTCTTCATTCTAAATGCCCCATAGAAGACAATTTTCTCGAATTCAAGTGTGAAGTGCAAACAAGCCATTGGTGGAAAATCTGGATTTAAAAGGAATTTGCCCTTTGGTTTTCACTCACTCATGTACATGGAGGAGGAAGCCAGCAAAGCAGGACAAACTATAGAGACGATCAATCCCCACAATGAAAAGAGGTAAGTGTTATCTGGGTTCTAAAATTGTCAAAGTACTCCATTATCTACCCATTTCGATAGTCCCCTGGGTGAGTCCTACCTGTTGTAGCCAAAATTCGGGGTGACTCATTGTGCAAACCAGAAGGATAAAGATATGCCTACATGCCTTACCATAGGTCGAGGGTATGTATAGACTACGTAAGGCTAAATGCAAAGGACAAGGGAAGGAGACCATTTTCCTCACCCCTTCATTGGATCAACTTCTATAGAGAATCATAAACTATTTTATTGTTTTCTAGATGGTTATTTTGGATATTTTCAAATAGAAATTGTTGTGAGGACTCAGAGAAGACCACCTTCCTCCACTGTTCTTTCATGAACTTGAAAAACATGATAATGCCTTGGTTTCAATGCACCACTACATTCCAAAGGTGTATGCTCATAAGATTTTCATGATATATAGTCACATTATGGAAGTTTATGATTACATCTGAAGATATGGGATATTTTGAGGAGTGCTTAATAACCTTGAAACTGCTCTAATGTATGCATTGAAAAACCTAGTGCTTAACTGGGAAAAATGACATTTTATGGTAAATCAAGGAATTGTCCTTAGACATGTCATCTCCAACAAGGGCATTGAAGTTGGATAAAGCTGCTGCTGAGCTTTATTTCTAGCTACCATCTCCCACAATGCACAGATACCACTCAGTGGTCGGACCAGCCCGACATCTCTATCTCAGCCACCTGCTAGAGCATGGGGTGTACTCTCCATCTGCTTCGGCCAGACCTCTCAAGCCATGGTGAATCTCTTCACGTTGATAGGGCCTTAGGTGCCTTTTAGCAATTTTTACTTCCTCCCGGCATAACTTAGCATTCTTGAGACAAGTCTCTTAGCTCGCACTGGGAGGCCACTATTCCCCCTATGCTCCCACACACAGCAGAAACACTGATCAGAGTAGCAAGGAGTTCCATAATGAGAACTTCTATGACATGCTTATATTTCTTTCCAATCACCCAAGCTCCAGATTCTTATGGTCAATCCAATCTACCTTCAGCTGCCCATGATTCCACAAAACTTTTCACCTGGAAGTCATGATAGATTTCTATTAGGGACATCACTTATAGGAGCCCTCACCCCAAATTACTCTTCATTCTGTACCATGATGCACTGCTGTGGCATGTTGCAAGTAGCCGATATAGCTACAGCTTTTCAGCTTCTAGTGACTCTTATCAATTCAACGGACTTCAGGCAGTGGCCCCACCCTTTGCCCCGAGAGATGGTCTAGGTTCTCTCTCGAAACACATCCACTAGTACTATACTTTTCCGGAGGTAGTTTTCCATCGCAAGCTCGCTGGACCATGTGTCATGCCCCTAATCTATTTCAAAGATGTAGTACGAGGCGAGGTGCTAATCCTTAAGGGGCTCATTCTCGAGATCCTTAGGCTTCGGTTTGGCCCCGGGATCTGATCATGTCATCTTTGTTTCACTTCGAGGAGAAGATCCACATAAAGAATCTTATAAGGGCCGAGGCCATTCTACTCTTGTTCCTGCCGCCGCCCCCATGCTCTCGGGAGCACCCAGGTCCTCCCCTGGTCGTGATCTGATGCGCCGCCTTTCATGCGAGGCCACCTTTACCATAGAGAAGTGGTATTTTGTGCCCGGAGCTCCCACTCTTCTCCGGCCTCTCCTCCCCGCTTCGAGGAAGACTAGTCATGTAACCTCCGAGCAAAGATCCTCCCGCCCTACTCCAGAAGCCTCATAGCCCAGCCCATCAACACTCACCTCGTAGCCCGACCTTCCTCAGCCCCACCTGCCAGTTTGTCCCAATACATCCTAAACACCTGTGGAGTTTGTCCACATTTATGCACAGGACTTTCTAGTGATTATGGCCATTGTCCAGAATTTCATTGCTACATCACATGCCTTTGTCATCAGTATCGGCCATGGCACAACGACACCTGGCAGACTTAAGCCATCCTTGCTCTGGACTGGGGAGCACCTAGGCTTGCCACCTATTCCACTTTACTCTCCAAGAATGCCAGCCCAAGATTCCTTTGAAGTGATTAGTGGCTCAAAAAGTGCTATTTTTGACCCTGCTTTTATTACAAAGTCGGAGTATCTCTTATGTACTAATTAGCGAATTAACCCAATTTACATATTATTGTCCCGCATTTTATACCATCTATTTTGTGCAAGTAAAATTTTACAGCCTTTGTGTTATTTATGCTTAAATTGTTGAGTCGATCTAAGAATTTAAGAATTTAGTCAAACTCAAAGATTGGTAGTATCGTGAGACTGTTGAAACATATTAAATGTAAACAAAATGAAAGCAAACACAAACAAAAATTTCGCATATTTCATTTGAGAGAAATTGTCTCCACCACCGTCACCTCCGCAAATTAATTATTCACCCTCCAAACAATCGTTTCATCCCGCGCCTGCTCGCTTTTCACGCCAAACCCGCCATTGCTCTTCCCATTTTATCCCCTTGTAATAGCTTTGGTTTTGTCTTGCACTCCTGCTCCATGGGATATGTCAGAGTCATTGTCTGTAAAAGAACCAACCCACTTCAACACAGAAACAAGTGATGTTTTCTGCAATTTCCGCCTTTTCCATTTTCTCCTCCTTTTTCTTTCATTTTCTTCCACTTCTCTACTAGTTGAACACCTCCGAGGATGACAACTCGGAGGATGAGCGGCTAGAACCCCTTTTTCCTTGAAGACGAAGGCTACTGGGTGTTGGATCCTGAGGCAGGATGAGGAGTCCCCCCGCTTTTCACGCAGTACTCACCGTCGTCCCGCCTTCCTTTTAACTCTAGGTTTCAGTCTCCTCTCATTCATGTCTCAGTCATCACATTTGGTAATCTTTTAGTGCTCACTTGATGCTTATTACTGTGATCTCGGATGTTCATTGGTTATCATTTATTACCCATTGTAATGTGAGTCAAGGAGAGACTCCTCGCTTGAACTACCGAGAACATTAACCCGCCGCTGAATGCCATTTTAGAGAAATTTAATAAGGGTTAGCTTTTATAGCTACATGAAGATCCCGTTTCGAGATGACCAGGTCATCCCTCCTTAACGCGAGGAAAGGACCGGGAAACCCTCGCTGCCCTAGGAATCCAACCTCAGCTGACCTAACACCCTAATGAGTTCTATTTTGATATTTTAACTTATTTTTATTTCCTTTAGTTTTAAACCTCAACCTACGGTTTTTACAAACCCTTAAAATCCAAATTGACCACTAGTTGATTCGTGCCACGTGAGGCTGAGCTTAAAATCAACAAAATTTATATACACCCCAGCCTTACTCACTCGCGTAGTCAAGCACGCAGATAGTGGTCTAGCTGTCGAACACTGGGGACGGGGTTTTCATCCTAAAAATGATTTTACAGTGCACGGCTGTAAGGCTTTTATTTGGACTTTTGGATTTGTTTCAAAATAAGCAGGATGAGTTTTGAAAACTGATTAATTAAAACTAAAAATGAAGTGCGGAAAAGTTAACTTTTGAAGATTTAGGTCAATAACTTGCAACTTAGGGCAAACAAGTGTCCTCGGTTTTATCCCCTGCTATGACAAGCAACCTATAGTGTCCAAGCCACAACCTAGATCTATGTTTAACTAGTAAACTCACCCTAAAAATCAACTCCTATTTGAGTCAACACAGATAACATGCATCTATGGCCCTGGAGTTTGAAACCTAACATTAAATATCATCTGGAATGCGTAAAGACCATCTAATGAACCACAGTGCATCTAGCAATAAGTATGCAGTGTATCCTGAAGCATGGTAAGTATTAGCGAGTGTAACATTAAATGCTATTCAACCTATTTTTGAGGAGGAATGGGGCCATAAACACAGTACTGCGGCTTTTAATACGAGAAGGCAAGCACATATGCCCCACCACCAAGCTAGCTTCCTTCCTCTTCAAAGAAAAGAGCAGCGACATCTCTTGAGTTGTCATCCTCAGAGGGTGTTTGGCAGCGAAAAATAAGGGAAAGAGGGAGAGAAGAAGAAAAGCAAAACCCTAACTAAACCTCAGACCAAAGTAAAAACTTGCAAGATTTCTTCTTGATTTGTTTCTCCCTTTCTTCCTTACATTTTTTTCTTTTCTTTTGGGTTACAAAATGGGAGGGGCTTATATAAACCACCTCATTCATGAAAATACCATAAGGCTAACAATTTGGCTAAGTTAAAGGACAAGAGAGTAATACACCAAAATTTGAAGTCGGTTGGCATTAATTACAAAAGAAACATAGCGAAATTGTGAATTTAGCAGGGCGAAAAAATTTAGTAGGTAAGCGAAAATTTAGCTAGCTAAGCGAAATCACACCCGAAAGATAAGCGAAATCAAAATTTTTGCTAGGCATAGTTGATTCGCTAGCTATGAAATTTCGCTAGCCGCGAAATTTATGTGAGTAAGCGAAAATGCAAAAAATTCGCTAGGAAACGAGTGCCTAGAATTTTGAGTCGCGAATTTTTGGAGTCTAAAGCGAAAATTGGCAATTCGCTAAGATGCGAGAAATTTTAAGCTAAACCTGCGAAATTTCGCAATCCCGACAAAATTTTAGCAAGCTTAGCGAAATTCTGGATTTCTTTGATCCTTCAGCGCATTGCCTCACATCTTCCTCGCATCTCAATTTTTCTTAGCACCTTCATTTTCATTGATTCTTAATTTGGTTGATGGTTGTGTTTGAGTTGAAACTTCGCGATTCATCATACATCTAGATATTGAACTTCTAAAGTCTTGTGAAACACCATAGCTTGACCCAGCCTAAATGGCATAAGTGCTACTAAGAAGACTTGAACACTTCAATTGGTATAAATGACCTTGATTAATCTGCAAAAAGCATAAACTATCTAATATAGGGTTGGTATACTTTTTGGGCACTGATGCCTTTAATAGAAACGTTGCTAGTCCACTTAAGTAATGCAAAAACTAAAAGGAGATATATGCAGTGATTTTCAAAAAGGTTATGATTCAAAGAGGTGTATGTACATATAAACATTGTGCTAAGCTTTGAAAAATGGACACGAGTTTAGCTTAAACGCTGAAGGCAAAACCATACAAGAATAATTTAGGTCAATAGTTCATGATTCTCAGCTTGAATTTCCCTAAGTCTAATGGTTTATTATGTAACCAGTTAGTAAATAATTGCAAAATTGTCCCTCCCAAACCCTGCTTGACATGGCCTTAGTACATTGAGACGACCTAGATAAGGATAGATACCTTCTTTCTTTATTCCAACTATATTGCTTAGGGTGCAATGCTTAAGGTCGACTTCACCAAAGTCCAGGTGGGTCCTGGAAGTGACTCCCAGCAATTAAGGTTTAGAGACCAAACGAAAAGGATCCCTTGACCCTGAGCTCTCACGAGCTTCACCGGACTCACAGGGCTGACCCGAAAATCAAGCACCTACAAATCGTTAGACTCTGCCTATCCACCCATATATGAACACTAAATCCCGATGACCCAACAATTAGGCTTAGACCTTGGGTTCAAAAGACTTCGCCATACACCCCTCGGACCGTGCTCGGGTTTCAAGGCAAAACTTCACGACTTTATTTTTCTTTTTCTTCTTTTCTTTTTCTTTTTCTTTTTGCTTTTTCTTTTCTTTTCCTTTTTGGAAGACAACATTGGTCTTCATGTATGGGTAACACAAACCTATCTTAGGTTGCCAACATGCCTAAGGCCGGCTATGCAAAGCGAAAGGAAGTAAACAAATTCACAGCCTATTGAAATAATGCAGGTGCGGTGTGTAGATTAGCATAAGGAAATTTTCAAGTTGAGCATCACTGTTGCAATTGACCCGAAAACTGTTTCAAGCATGGAGATTTGTTCAACATAAAGGTGACAAACGAGGATTCTATTTTCCAATAAAGGCAATTCAATTGTCAATTTGAAGCCAATTCAATTGTCGATTGAAGCTTGATTGATACTTAAGTGGAGGCACAAAAGTATGCAAAGTGTGTATATATCTTGGGTAGCTTTTGATATAGCCAAAATGGCTAGTACATGCATACCAAAGCTAAACATACAAAAATATCACTTTGCTACTATGGCTAATACATAAATCTTAATCAAAATTTAGTAGTAGTTGATAAAAAATTTTGGTAACTATACAAAATCATAAAAGGCTTCTAACCACCTCAACTGCTTGTGGTGGTGGTGGAGTCTGAAAGATTTCTTTGCTCTTTGTGAAAACATCCAAATAGAGAACTGCGTCGTAGTGGGCTCCTCCTGCGATCAGGAACCGAGGAAGGACCAAGTGCGTCGTGATCCCCGTGAAGCATCAGAGTGACCTTGGGCCGGCCATACGATCTGTCTTTACTTTTTGTGTAGGTTCTAGTGAGAGGATGGCATCCATCACACCTCTTTATCTCGCGGTGGCGTGAGACATACTCGGTGGATGGTGTGTCTTTGAATAGGATGGTAGGGTGTATCCCATTTTGTAGGCTCTTGGATGTAGTGTGTGGAGGAGGAGATGAAGGTGACATCTGCGGGCCGGACTCCTGTATCTCGGGCTCGGGGGGCCCGGGTATATTGTCTGCATGGAGTCCTCGATACGATCATTACTCCTCCTGAGTCCTATTTGTCGGAGGGGAGGTGGAAGATCTGGTGTAGTCGTCGCCGCTCAGCAGCATGAGAACCGAGAGGGCATCTAATCCTCCTCTCAATCCTCGGCTCCTCACAGGAATCCATATGCTCTGAGAACACAGAAATAGTCTAGAGCATCGATGAGTGGAATGCTCTCTGCTTTCGCACTAGAGTCAGCCAGATGGACCTTCTCCTCGAAATGCATCAAGGAGGTCATCACCCATTTCGGAGGACTAAACCCGGTATCCCTCACGAGGGTCATTAAGAAACCTCCAGATGGCTCCCTCACCATTGTACATAATCTTGTAGCGAGAGCAGTTCGTCCGGAATAAATGGTCGTCGGTAACATCGAGGCGGGAGGTTTGCCTCTGAAAAGTACGAATCCGGTAGCATAGTGTCTACGGCGGTGTCAGACCATCTCATGTTGCGTCCGGGTGGAGCCCCGATCTCTGTAACCCTCTGCATTGGCCGCGGTATCCATGGGCTAAAATTTGGCGAAATATCGGCCGCTCACGAGTACTCGCGTGATCATCAATAGAAGGCTGAAGCTCACGGACCGTCTGCTCCTCGGATGTCATAGAATGATAGAGGCGCGGCGCAGCCGTGGGTAATAATCTTTGCCTCGAGGTCATGAAGGCGGTGATGAATAATCTCAGATCAATCCTCATGGACTCCTAAATCACGAGATCGACCCTCGATGCCCGGGACATCGTAGGGCGGCTCTGATAGAGATCTCAGTGTGGTCGGCATTCCCGGAATCGGGTGCCACGAGCAAGCGGCCTCGATCCACGGAGCGGGTGACAAGCGAGAGCGATGATGTCGCCTCCGCGGTAGATATTATTTGGTGACCATTTGGCCAGGGAAGGAAGATGACTCGGCCCAGGGCTGATGTCGGGCCGCAGGCCGAGACCCTCCTAACTCTCCTACGAGGCCACCGGGTGATGGGGCAGGAGTCCGTCAGGTGTGTCTGATAACAGCCAGAAATCCTGAGGCTCCTCAGTCTTTGCCTCGAGGCCGGTGATGAAATCTTTGGAGGCGGGCCGGGCTGAGGCCTCTCTCTCAGATTATCTTAGATCCTAACCGCGGCCAAGGCGGGACCCACCTCGTGCACGAACCATGCGAAATGTAACTAAAATCTTTTGGGAAGAGGGCTCGACTCACTTTGAAAATACAAGTTTGAGGGCTCACGTATCTACGGGCGAGGCTCTTTAGAGAATGGCCGAATCACTCACAGACGACGGGCGAACCCGGGGAGCTCCTTTGGCACACTTAGCGAAGCCGACTCTTGAAATGACCAAATAAGGCTGATAGAGGACCAGAAATGCTAAGGCGGGGCTCGAAGACGGAGAGTCTGTTGGCTCCTAGCCAATGCCTGGCTGGAAAGCGGGAAAGCCTGAGGCCGAGCGGGGTTAGCTCAGTCAGTACTTATTGTGATGGCGATCGCGGTCCTGATGTGGCGATGGCGGGAGCTTAGAGCTCTTGAACTTGGTGCGAGACAAAGGGCAAGCGGCTTAACTGTGGCTCAGTCGTCTGAAGCTATAAGTCAGCTTGATGTGACTGATGACCACGGCGCGGTGGCTAGGCTTCGAGCAGCGCGATGCGTTGGACTCGGGAAGCCCCATTTGGGACGGTAGAGCGGGGAGAGGAATGAAAAGTGTGAATGTTAAGCACCCCTTTTCCCTCCTCTTGGGAACTTTTTGAGTGGCCAAGAAGAGTCACACAGCACGCACTATTTATTTTAGCGGGTTGGCCTGGCAGCCTTTACGAATTTCAAAATTTTGATTAATTAATAATCTTATCTTGAAATAATCATTATAAATAATTTACTAGATGAAACTAATTAAAATTTAATACTAAGTACTATAATATATAAACTAAATTACCAGAAAGTGAAAACTGCTAAATTATATAAAATTTTGAAAAATAGCGGAAATTATCTAAATTAACTAAATTAAAACAAAAGCGAAAATTGTGGAGCGCAATTCGGTTTTAGAACAGAACAGTTCAATTTCAAAGATTTACTCAAGGGGGAATTCGAGAGAATGATCTCCTCAATCCTGCCAGTGCTGGGTTGATTCCATTGTGTTGGGTGTCCAATTATTTGATGGTCCTCCGCTGTGGCTTTTGAATTGATCAATTGGCATGCGAGTTGGGGTGTTGATGGCGGGACCCGAAATCTCTTCATCCTCGGTGACTATTCCATGGTTCACCAGGCACTTGTTTTTGCTGTGACCATTTGAAACAACTTCATCAGAAATTTGATTTTCATGTTCTAGCAACTTTTGCTTGTTGTTCGGATGAAGATGTTGCTCCGTAGATCATGTTACCAAAAGTAAGTTGCATGACTCCATTCGAACCAATTGATGATTGCATTGCGTGCATGGCAGAAATGAGTCTTCTAAAATGATTGGTACATGATTAGGTTCACTTGTAATTGGCTTAGTGTCCGGCACCACAAAATCTCTTTGGATAGTAAATTTGTCTATTTTCACCAAGACATCCTCAACTATCCCCTTAGGGATTTTCAACGATCTATGTCGGCCAATGATAGTGTGATGTTGGTGGGTTTAGTTCACAGAACCTAGCTGCTTGTACACGAATCACGGCGAGTAGGTTCCTGCAGCTCGATCGAGTAATGACTTGTCTATGCAATTCCCACCAATATTAGTTTGAAATTGTGGGAGATCCTGGTTCTGTATTTGGCTGGATTCTTACTTTGGATTATAGCGGCTTGTTCGATGAGTACCTTTTTCTCAATGCCTAATCCCTTCTTGATTGTGCAGATCTTTCAAAATTTTGCATAGCGAGGACTTATTTGATTATCAGCTAAGGTATGTTAACCTTCACTTGGCAAGACCTACAAAATGCACACTTCTTTGAGATGCCTTCTTCTTGCCTCTAAGTGCTTGTGGAAATGGAGGTGGTATCTGCGGTATTTCATTAGATCCTCCTTTAGGAGAATATACTCGGTACAATTCTCTTCTCCTTGCATGGATTTTCAACGAGGTTTGGCATAGGGTGATCAACCTCTTTTCCACTTCGGAATTAATTATAGCCCTTAACCTCATCCATTCGGGTGTTGGATGTGACTGACCTCATGGATTTCCCTTAGGATTTGGAAGTGTTTGAGGAAACCTCCCTCTTTCTTGTACCTCCGACAACTTGTTGATTTTGGTGATTGAATCATGGGTTATCAATTTTACGGTTTGAAATGCTCCTCAAGCCCATCTATTCTCTCACTTATTCGATGTGCTTTCCTCGGTATCAATCCTTTGTGCAGTTACATTAATTCCCTTTGTTCCTCGACAAAGTTGCCTACCATCTTACTCAAATTCAATATGAAAGCATTCCCTTTGGAGAAGAGGATGGTGGTACATTGTGGTTGTGACGAACCAAGCGAGAGTTTGGCCACAGGGAGTACATAAGTAGGGGTTGGGTCTCATGGAGGTTAAGATTGATTCCTCGAGTGGGTGTAAGGTATTACCATATGGGCGATAGGTTGTGGTGGCTTGTATTGATCTACAGTATTGGCACATTCTGACATCAAATCCTTCACTGTAGGGGCCATTGGACCTTTGTTCTCTTTTGAAATGTACGGGGATTGAAAATTAGTGCGAGGATTGGCACATGCGATGTTTTGATCCTTTGTGCACTTCATGGAGCCTTTTTCCTTGGCTCCTCCCACAGAAAAACTCTAGCTAAAGGTTGAAATCTAGCTTTCATTTTCTATATCCTGCGCGATTAATATAATCCTCCTGCAAGGTTGTTTGAAGGCCTCATTGTTTCCATTTCCCTAGGGTTTGGCTCATCTGACCCTTAGGATTTCCCCAGCCACGTAATTTAAAGAAATCCATGGCCGTGGGATGCTTACTCAGAAAGTCTCCTCCACACATGGTTTCCAGGCGCCTCGTGGCGGAGACATACCACCATGAAGTGGTTTTACTGGCATCCATGTATCAAACCCATGGTGTGGGCATGCACTAATGGTCTCCATAAATCTCCCAACCTTTGGTAAGAGCCTCTCAGTCCTGAGCTGCAAAGGTGTAAATTTGTCTTTTAATTATTAGTCTTATGAGCGAAGAACTTCTTCGAGGGGGTGCACTGCTGACTCGGTGATTTCTTGTAGTTTTAGGCCTCAGTGAGTTTAGCCAAATCTTGGCCTTGTCCTTTATGGTCAGTGGAAATGCTTTTAGCTTCAGCAAATCCATGTCCATCATACCTTCCTTAAAGGTAATGCAAACCTCCTCAAAATCCCTAATATGAGTGTATGGATTTTCATTTTCATACCATGATATGTGGGGAGTAGGGAGTACGAATATGGCCTCAACTGCTACATCTTATTGAGGAGGAATGATCTGAGGATGGGGCACTAACTCTAGGAGGTGGATGTGATCCCTCCTTGGTTCTATAGGGCATTTGGATTCATTGGGGTTGAGGTGACTGTTGTTCTTCGGGTAGTGGATCCGTGGTATCGGTGTGTGCAGGCTTCAGCGAAGCCCAGGTCAGGTTGTGTGCGATTCTATGCAGTCTTCTGTAGTTCCTCTGTCACTAGCCATGCATACACAAGCACATTACCCAAAGGCGAGACACAACAAAAGAGCACAAACCAACTTACGAAAAGAGTTAAAATTAAATTTAACAAAAAAGCCGAATGAAAAGCAAAAAGCAGTCTGATCCTTTGCAAAGTAATGGCGCGGTTCACTGCAAGCTAGGTTACAAAAAGTTAAAAAGTTACCTTCATGATGTTGATCAAGGATTCACTTCTTATCATTCGTAGTTTTGGCACCATCCGACAGCAGCGCCATTTGGTCGTGCCACAGTAGGCTAGGCTAAAATCAACAAAATTTATATACACCTAAGTTCCCTCTTCTTTAGTAGTCAAACTCTTTGCGATATAGTGAATCTAGGAATTGAACACACGGGGATGGGTTTTCATCACAAAATGATTTAAATTACCTGAAGGTAGGCTTTCTATTTGGACTTTTTGGATTTGTTTCCAAAAGCAGTGTGATGAGTTTGAAAGGCTGATTAATTCTTAAAAGCTGAAAATGAAGTGTGAAAAGTTAACTGAAGATTTAGGTCACCGCTGGTAACTTAGGGCAAACAAGTGTCCTCGGGTTTTTATCCTCGCGTTATGTGGCTTGACCTATAGTCGAGCCTACTTAGGATCTATGTTTAACTAGCAAACCTCACCTAAATCAACTCTATTTAGTCAACACGAGATAACATGCATCTATGGCCTTTACGGTTTGAAACCTAACATTAAATATCATCTCGGAGGCTCGTAAAGACCATCTAATGAACCACGATTGCATCCTGGCAATAAGTATGCCTTTTGTATCTGAGAAAGCATGGTAAGTATTGGCCCAGTGTAACATTAAATGCTATTCAGCCTATTTTGAAGATAGGGCCATAAACCATGAGTACCTATAGCTTTTAATACAAAAGACAACACACCATATGCCCCACCACCAAGCTAGCTTCCTTCCTCTTCAAAAGAAAAGAAGCAGCGAAGCATCTCTTGAGTTGTCATCTGAGAGGGGTGTTTGGCAGCTTGAAAAATAAAGGAAAGAAGGAGAGAGAGAGAAAAGCAAAACCCTAACTAAACTACGAGACAAAAATAAAAACTTACCAAAGATTTCTTCTTCAATTTGTTCCTCCCTTTCTTCCTTACATTTTTTTTCTTTTCTTTTGAGTTACAAAATGGGAGGGGCTTATATAGGCCACCTCAATACATGAAAATACCATAAAGCCTAACAATTTGGCTAAGTTAAAGGACAAGAGAGTAATACACCAAATTTGAAGTCGGTTGGCATTAATTACAAAAACATGACGAGCCAGTGAATTTCGCTAGGTAGCGAAAATTTCGCTAGCTAGCGAAATCACCAAGAGATAGCGAAATCAAGAATTTTCGCTAGGCATGGTTGATTTCGCTAGCTAGCGAAATTTCGCTAGCTTAGCGAAATTTATGTGAGTAGCGAAAATGCAAAATTTCGCTAGGAACAGTGCCTAGCGAAAATTTTGGGTCTAGCGAAAATTGACAATTTCGCTAAGATTGAAATTTTAGCTAAACACCGCAAAATTTTCGCAATCAGTAACGAAATTTTTGCAAGCTCAGCAATTCACAAGGAT
Source organism: Tetrastigma voinierianum (assembly GCA_016808115.1). Classification (NCBI taxonomy): domain Eukaryota; kingdom Viridiplantae; phylum Streptophyta; class Magnoliopsida; order Vitales; family Vitaceae; genus Tetrastigma; species Tetrastigma voinierianum. The sequence goes on along the minus strand of JAEQBH010006890.1, from coordinate 70,392 downwards.
TCTTGATCCTTCACTTTGCATTGCCTCACATCTTCTTATCAATTTTTTCTTCACTTGCCTTCATTTTTTTCATTGATTCTTAGGGTACGGTTGATGGGCGACACTTGAGTTCAAACTTCATGATTCATCATACATCTACGATATTGAACTTCTAAAGTGTTAGCCTATATGAAACAGCCAAAAATACTCTCTAAATGGCATAAGTGCTACTAAGAACGACACTTCAATTGGTATAAATGACATGATTAATGCGCAAAAGCACTCAAAACCTATCTAATGGGGTTCAAATTGTACTTTTTGGGCACTAATCACTAGTTTTAAGCTGTTTATCTGATATTTATGCAAGAAGAAAACTCATCCACATATTCGACCCTAAACCATTATCTTTGCGGTAACAGCTCTGCACTACGGTAGGATTTAGGATATAAATTTTGTTGATTCAGCCTCTTTGTGTACGAATCAAATGGCGTCGTTAGGGATGGTGCCTAAGTGCATTTGACGACGGTGGAACACTTGTGATTCTAATCACAAGCACTGGTTAATTTTCTTTTATTTTTTAATTTACCGGTTTTCACAGCGGTTCGCAATTTTCTCTCTGTTAGTTTTTTTTTAGTTAACATTACCTTTTTTTTTGGTAGAATTGTTTTCCTTTTTTTTCCCTTGTTTGGTGTTTGCCCTATTTGCTGTAGGAGAACACGTTTAAGTGGGTAAGGGATTCTGAAGGAAGGTTGATCAAAGCCAATTTTCCCACATAACATGTATAGCGAATTGTGACCAAATGGAAGAGGAGAACAATACGATCATTACACTTTGGAGAGAAACTCTAGAGCATACATGTCAATGAGGGACTATAGAAACATTCCATGGAAGAATCAACGACCTGTGGAGAGAAATCCAAACCCAAATAGGTCTATGAGGGACTATAGAGACCAATGGATGAGTGCACCCTTCTACAGTGTTCCCCCAACTTATGCACCTCCTGCTTCTCCATATTGGGCCTCAACTCCTCAGCCACCACAACCACCACAGTTGACATCTTCAGTTGAGCAGGCAATACTGAACTTGGGCAAACTAGTGGATAATTTCATAGAGGAACAGAGGGCAGTGGATGTCCAGGCCAATAAGGAAATTGACATAGTGGAGAGCTCCCTGAACAAGGAATTGGATGAGTTCCAAAGCGAAATTGATGAAAATTTTTACATCCTGCAACAATCGAGTCTCAGAAACCTGTCCCGGCTTGTTCATGAGGGAGGAGAATGCAGCGGAAGAGTGTATTTTGGGTGAAGACGGTTCGTGCAGCCTCGGGAATTGATCGGGGAACCATTAGAGGGATCACGAGGAACTGCAATGAGAAGCGGGGGGCGGAGAAATGGAGTAGGGAAGAGCACGAGGAAGCACCTTCACCCAATCCGTAAATTTAGATCCAAGTGTCGCTTGACCAAAAACAGCCTTTGCCCGGTCAACATCCACGCCCCTGCACACAGACCGATCACAACACCTGACACCTCTGACCAAAGACCATCCCATTTACACTTTACTTTGCCTTCTAAGAAACCTCAAGAGATTAGTGGCCTTTGTTCAAACATTTGCCACTACATCGAAGACATTGGCAGCTGCTCACACTGCATGGCATAGCGGATGGTTCGAGTGCTGGTTCAGAAATGGATCACATGGACCTTAGCATATCTACAAGCTCCACTAGTTCATTAGCCTCCGAGAAGCGAGAGCCGAGGTTTTGGGGTGCTCGATCTTCCCAGCTTTCATTTCAGTTTTCTTGTTTTATTTTATTTTATTTTACATTTTGATTTCTTTTTAATTTTTCTTCTTAGATTTTCCTCTAATTTTTAGTTAATCTTTGTTTTATCTTAATTTTCAATTTTAATTTTTCTTGATTTTTTGTGTGTTTATTTTGCGAGGTTTTGGTGGTGCGATGACCCAATCTCTGAGAATTTTCCTGTTTGCACTATTCCTATTGACCTCCACAGAAATATGTCTAGAATCTTGACTCAATGGGCTTTCCATAGAGTCTAAGAACACCCAAAACAAAGTTCGAAAGAAGAAGTTATGGTCGTCCGAAGTTGGAGGTCACACATGAATAGCCAACCCTAGCCAACCAGCCCTAGCCGTTTAGCAGCCCTAGAAAAACATAGATTTCAGCAGGTTATGTTCACCCACTCTCCTCTACAGGAATATGGCTAGAATCTTGACTCAATGTTCTTTCCATAGAGTCTAAGAACACCCAAACGGAGTTCGGATGAAGAAGTTATGGTCGTGTTCAGGGTTGGAGTCACATGAATAGCCATTACTGGCTGTTCGGTAGCCCCAAAAACATGGCTTTTGGGTTTGTTCACCCACCCTCACGGGCATATGGCTAGAATCTTGACAATGGGGCTTTCCATAGGAGTCTAAGAACACTCGAAACGGGTTAGGCAGGGAAGTTATGGTCATCAGAGTTGGGCTTCACATGAAGCCCGAGAATTTGGTGACCTGGCAGCTAATGCGGTGACCCTAGCCTCTGGCCGGTGACCACCCAGCCATGGCCCGGGTGACCCTAGCTGCTAGCCGGTTGACCTAGCCACTAGCCGGCTGACCTCATCTAGGTCGGTTGACTTAGCCGGCAGTCGACTGACCCTAGCTAGGTGGTCGACTAACCTGGCCGTAGTAGGGTGGCCTGGCGTGGCCAGGCGACTGTGCATTAGTGGTGACCCTCTTGGCTATCTTCTACTTAGACTATTTAGAGTAAACGGATCATAACTTGGGCTACAAAGGTCCAATTTGGGAAATTCAAAAGCCTAACATCAAATTCATTGATGTGGCTACAATTTATCTAAAGGACTCACTTCCAAATTCCATTTATTTCCTACCCAAAAACTAGTCCTAATGTCCAGCTAATGCGTATGATCAAAATAGGGTAACTTCCCTTAGTTCAAAATGCAACCAAACATTTCCCTTGGGGCAAGAAACCACCACACAACCCTTAGGGTAGAAAATAACCAAAGTAGGAGAAGACCTACTTCTTGAAGTTTGTCAAAACTCCCCGTTTCTGGTCTCTACTTGAAACTCTTTGCACGGGGAATCACTTTTCTTCTTGATCCGCCGGGAACCGCTAGTCCAATCGCCGGGAAAGAGAAGGTGGAGCTTCTCTCACTAAGCTTTCTTCTTCTCTCAATTTTTCCTTTCCTTTCTCCCTTTTTGTCTTCCTCTCGAATTGTTTAGTCTAAAGTCAAGTTTGGAGAGTACTTTTTGGCACATGTCAATATCCATTGGCTCCTTGGATTACCCTTATCACCATATCCATCTACCTTGGATTTCTCTTCAATCATGTGTTGCCACATGTATCTTATGGGTCCCAGTTGAGCTCTTTGTTTGACTTAACCTGCACTTGACACATGGCACACTGTGAGACACTCAACATGTGCCAAGTGTCAAAATGCTACCATAATGCCTCGCGTGAAATTTTGATTGTCACAGAATTCAACAAAATTTGACATGGTAGCCTAGATTTCGCGAGACGATTCCAACGGTGAAGTCCGTTTTGTCATCCAAGACCTAGAAAATTTTTAGATTTTTCACTGAAATTACCGTTTTACCCTTTCTTAGAAAATTGAATTTTCTTGGGTCTTACACAGTTAATTTGCAATGTCACTAATTAGCTAGTTTAGGGGTCCAACTCTCTTGATCAATGGTCCATGTTGCTTCTAGAGCATAAATCCAACAGTTTGAAGTAGGGCAGGAACAGAGTTATTAGATTTTTTGTTAACGGAATGGGAAAAACGACCCAAACCCGACACAGATTTGAGCTGAAGATGAGATTTAACGAGGATTGTCCGAGCGAATGGGATAGAGTAACTACGCCCCATTCACGATCCACAGGATGATCGAAGACAAAGTGTTTTATTATTATATTTATTATCGATAGGGTTCGAGAAAAATAAATCACGAGGCCCACGCGGGCTTGAAGAGATTGACCAGAAACGTGAGGCTGTCAGTTGAACCCCGAGGAGAGACATACTTTCGTTGCGAGCATTAGGCCTTTCTGTGCCAACACTTAAGCCTTTGGCGCCAGCCCAGAATAAGGGCCCAGCCCGATTGGTCCAAAGACCAGTGTAGAAGTCTCCACCAATTACAGAAAATGGGAATAGTCCTAATAATATATTAGCAAGTCGGCCCAGAATCTCACTTAAATAAGGAAGAAAGGAAACTGATAAGCGGTCGACATCAAATCGAATCCCCGATAAGGAAGGAAGATTATCCCAAAATAAATGCTCTTTCTATATCCATTACCAAAATCGGAGTATAAACCTTGATAACAAAATACCCCATCCAATGGGAACAAATCCTAATCACCATCCAACTAGTTGAACATCTACTATAAATACAAGGCCACCCCATCGGTGAAAGGTACGGATATTCATACGCAGTCTAAGCAGTCTCACTTTTCTCTCAAAAAGAAACTGACTTAGGCATCGGAGCGGCCACGGGCGAAGCCCTCGCCGACCCCCCTTTATTCTTGTTTTTGCAGAGGAGCGATACACTTCAAACGGAAATTCGCCAAACTAGCGCTGCGGCTGATCCTACTTGACGGACGATCCGGCATCCCGTACCCGACCACGGTAGCCTTGATCACGCCCAGCGAAGCCCACGCTCGGCCCGATTCCGGTTGAAAAAAAGGCATCATTAGTTGGGCGAATGCGTAGGAGCAGCGGTTCCTTTATAAATATAACTGATTTCTCGATTACTGATGGTATCAACACGAACCTGGCGGGAGCAACACTAATCCTCGAGATGCAAGGATCCATAGGAACGCTTGAGATAGTCGACCTCCGTGTTAAAGACAATGCGAGGCCCGACACAGGACGGGGTGAGCGCCTCACCAATCAATGTCGGCGGAAGATTTGAGACAACTCACTAGGCGGATCCGGCGACCTCGGGGCGCGACAAACTCGGGAAGGTCATGACATTCCCCCTAGCAGAAGGACACCCTGATATCGGTATTCCCCCGAAGAGTGGCCCGAGCGAGAATCCGGTAGGCAGGGAGCACGAACCACATCTAGCCCCTAGAGGGGAAGGCAAAGAAGCAACCCTCGGAAATGCGTCGGGAGGCAGAGGTGCGCCATCCTCGGCCAGGGCGGGGAGCGATCATGGGGCAGAGGTTCGAACCTCCGGCGAGCTCGGTAGGTGTGAAGGAAGTGGTGAAAGGATGTGCTCGACCTTATGGACACCTTGGTCTGACAAAGCGAGTCACTACTATCACGGTAGAAGTACTCCACTTCCCCCTTCCAGCCAAGTTCAAAATGCCACAGGTGGAAGCGTTCGGCGGTACTAGAGATCAGTCGATCATCCGGCCTTACAAAAATCAAATGGGTACATAGGTATGAAGATCCGATCTGATCTGAACTCGCTATCTACGAAGGCCCATTGCTTGGCATGGTTCAATAGACTCCCGCAGTGTGATCTCCTCATTCGAGTTATGCATTGCATTCGTCTCTCACTTCATTGGGCGGGACATACGAGAAAGCGAGTTATCATGCAGCTTCATCGAAGCGGGGCTCGTGAAGCTTTGAGGTCTTATGTCAGCGATTCAATGCCGAGTCTCTAAAGGTAGATATACGGCCCAGAGAAGTCGCGATCCTTGTGTTCATTGCTGGCTTAGGGATTCAGTCGAAAGACTTGATGTTTTCCATCTCCAAAAATCCCAAGCAGGCATCGCGGAGGTGCTTAAGCGAAGAAATATATTAACGGTGAAGAGGCCCTCCTTATCCGAAGAGGAGCTCTTTGAGTCACAAAGAAAGAAGCGGGCGAGACAAGCAGCGAGGGCAGAGCCCCCGAGACAAAGCGACCGGAAGGATCTCAAGAAAATGGAAACAATCTCCCGAAAAGCGAAACCTGTGGAGATCGTGCAGGTCCGCCGCCAATCCAGAAAGGCGATGGCGTTACCATCCTCAGCGTTTCCACCCCCCTTAACGGCCTCGATGTCCACGGGTTTTGCGCGAAATGCGAAGCAGGCAATTCTGAAGTAGTAGCGCAAATGAAATCGAGACCACTCTGACAAGAGACAACTCGAGTATTGTGAGTTCCATAGGGACCTACGGACCGCCGCAGACGGCGCATACAACTCGAGAGAAATAAAGATACTTGATGTCGCGGATACCTCAGGCGCTTTATATCCACGAAGAAGCGGATCGAGTCAAGCTCGAACCCGGGTTCAGCGTGACCACACCTCGTGACGGCGTTCCGTACTAACAATCCACTAGGTGAAATCCGGGTAATCTCGGGGAGGATTCGCGGGGAGGAGGGGAATCCGGCTGGCTCGGAAGGCCCATGCGACGATGGGTCCCGACGGAGATAAGCGGAAATTCAAGCAATGTCTAAACTACCGCGGCTTGACACATCCATCACGTTCTCTGGCTCGGATGCGGAGGATGCACCCTCATGGCGACCCACTTTGGTAGTTCCGCGCGGTTGGCGATAAAGCGATTCATCGGTGCTAATCGGCAAGCGGGAGTTGTTGGAGGGAAATATCATGCCAGCGTCCTTTGATAAATGGCCATCGGAAGGGAAAAGCTAGAACAATCAACACACCTCTATGGGGGTTCTCAGGAAAGAGTATTACCTCTAGGCTCGATACAATTAGTGCAGCATTGGGAGATCCTATGCAGTAGCGACTATGGCAAGATTCCTCGTCGTAGGCGCTTACAAATCACCTTATAACATGTTCTTTTGAGCAGACCTTCTCCTCTCAATGCAATAAAAGTCATCACTTCCGCATATCACATAATGATCAAATTCCTACCGTAAACGGGGTGGAATGGTTCGAGGAGACCCGGTAGTGGCTAGGGAATCTTGCTCGGCATCCATGGAAACAAAAAGCGGTCGACAAATGATTTCACGGAAACAACTTGATCACAGGAATTAAGCGGCCTTTGTTCCCTGTTTTGAACTCTTTCCTCGGGATTTTACGATCATGCCATTTCTTTTATCTTGTCTTTGTATATTCTAGCATTATCATAGGCTTCATTTCTCGAGTTCTTCCAGTTCGACAGGTTGGAGCAATCTTTCTTCCATTGCGACCTTAAAATCAGTTTAACTTCTTGATGGCCCACATTGCCTTGTATTCTAATTCAAGGGTAGATGACATGGTTTGCCAAAACAACTACGTATGGGGACATTCCAATGGGGGTTTGTATGCGATCTGTAAGCCCAAAAGTGCATCATCAAGTTTGGAAGACCAATCCTTCACATGCTTGAGCTCACAGTCTTTTCAAATATTCTTTTGATCTCCACATTTGAAATTTACGCATCCATTGGTTTGGGGATGACTAAGCTCATTACATGCTTGATCCCATACACTGTCTATGAGTTTGCAAATATTTTGTTTTTGCAAAATGGGTTCCCATCACTAATGATGGTTAAGGGTTCAAACACCTTTCAAAATATTCTTTACATAAAAACTCCTGGCCCCAATATTAGCATCATTCCTTGAGCGATTCCCTTGCTTCACCCATTTGGAGGCGTAATCTTGCTGCGATGTATGGGATTTCCAAATGATGGTGAGAAAAGGTCCCATAAAATCTATTCCCCCAAACATCAAAAATTTGTATCACCATAATACCTTTTAGGGGCATTTCATTCTCTTCTTGATATTTCCAATCCTTTGGCATCGATCACCTGAATTTAGCACTCTGCACGATCTGAGAGATAGTGGGCTAATAAAACCCTGATTGGAGTATCTTGTGAGCTGTTCTTTCACCAGAAAAATGTCCTCCATATGGTGATGCATGACATTCATTTAAAATGTTGCCTTATTCACCTTCTGGCACACATCTTCTTATTATCATGTCAGCTCTCTCTTGAATAATAGTGGGTCATCCCAGATATAATATCTGGCTGTCGGTTAAGTTTCCCTCTTACATTTGGTAGTTGAGTTAAGAGGCATTACTCCACAAGCCAGATAATTCACAATATCAGCATACCATGGAAGTTGGAAGGAAACCTTGAATAATTGCTCATCACAGGAAGTTCTACGTTCTTGCACATTTTCTTCTTCATCAGTGCTTCTTTCTACTCTTGACAAGTGGTCGGCTATCACATTGTCACATCCCTTTTTGTCGACTGTTCCAAATCAAACTCTTGCAACAGCAGCACCCACCTTATCAATCTTGGCTTAGCTTCCTTTTTCGACATCAGGTATGATTCTTTGCATGATCAGTGTGGAGTACCATGGATCCTAAAATGTATTATCTAAATTTTCACAAGCAAATACTATGGCTAACATCTCCTTTTCAGTTGTTGAGTAGTTCTCTTGTGCTTCATTGAAGGTCTTACTAGCATAGTATATGGCCCTGAATACTTTCTCTTTTCTTTGCCCCAACACAGCTCCCATAAGCAAAATCACTGGCATCACACATTATTTCGAGAATCCACGATTCCATTACGGTGTGACCATTATAGGTCTTTGTGCAATCGATCTTGATTTCATCGAAAGCATCACGAATTCATGAAAATTGAACCTTGTATCTTTTTCGATGTAATGCAGGTAGTGCGGCTATTTTAAGAAAAGTCTTTGATGAATCCTCACGCAAATCCGACATGCCCCGAAAACTTCTTACTCCGGCAGCTGCTGTGGTAGGTGGTGCGAGAGTCTTGATAATGGATACTTTAGGCGATCAACTTCTAGTCAGTCTTGAGAGATTTTATATTGAAGCAATGCAATACATTATAACAAAATGGCATTCATAAAACTTGATGACCAGACAAAACACACTCTGATTTGAAACACTATTACGAAGGACTATTGTTTTAATCCGTGACGGCACAAAAACACATTACTTAGGACCAAAATTTCGTACAAATTTATGACACTATTACGAAGGACTATTGTCTAATCCTGACAGCAGCGCAAAAACTTGTTATCCTTATACTATATAAACCGCAATCTCTTAGAGTAAATCATTTTCAAAGTTGGTTTTGGTCGATGTGCGAGTGCAATTAAATAGTAATAAAATGGTTTAGAATCCGGTCTCCGATCCACAGAGATCTCGAAATTTTAAATCAACTACGACTTCTACTCAATTTCCATACTATTTGGACCACAAAATGATAATAGGATCCAACATTAAGGTCTTTGGAAAATTAAACGAACAAAGGAAAATAAATGAACTATCAACATCTTTGAAAAATAAAGAATAAAGAATAGTTAATTTCCTAACACAAGAAATGAATGAATGATTGTCTCGGAAGGCATCGATAAAGCTTGAGTTATAGTGAACTATAAAGTTCACAATAGTTAATTACGATAAAATCTCTCTTGATTATCTCAAGTTTCAAAATGTGTCCAGGCGTTGTGATGCAGTGGATCTCTCCACCTCCATTTCATTATCTAATTTATGACTGATTCTCAATACGGGGAATTAGATAACTACTTTAAAGGGACTTCCTTAATTTAAGGGTATTTTTCTTTTGCAATACTTCATACCCATTTCATAGATTTGTAAACCTTAGCTCCCAAGTTATCGGTCAAACGAGGATATACAACTTCGGTTGCTCCTCTCAGAAATTAGAATAGATCAACCTCGCCAGTTAGATCACGGTAACAGGGATTAGCCTCATTATCGAATTGGGAGTGAACTCTTGCTTGTTTAAATGAGTAACTCATTCAACTCGTTCTTGATTTCCAAAGTGAGAAGAGGATTTATCTAAAGTGAACTCACAAAGCTCAAAAGATCCCTAATAGGAGAGTTAGTATACCCCTTCAAGTATACATTACTCGAGATATGTTGCAATGTCACTCGGGGACCTCCTTGAAATCAGGCAATATGAATCTTAGCGAATTGCCAGAGCGATATTCGGATCCGGAACAATAAACTGGCCAGTAAATTCATTAAGCTGAAATACAACGAAAATAAAAATACGAGGCATAATCGCTCAAAGCAATGGAAATAAAAAATTAAGAAAAATAAAAGAAAAGAAAAGAAAAATAAAGAAAATGAGCTTTCAGCTATATCGGACCTCTCGTGCGCCGCCAAAATTTGCTTTATGGTTGGATAAACTGCGTATTTATAAGGTTCCTCAATTGGGCCTGAAATCCCAATGTAACTTTCTTGTAGGTTTCAAATGGATTTGCAGCGATTCAGCACATTCAAGTCGACCCCGGTTTCACTTGTCGACATCATCGATATCCACGACATCACTCCAACGTCAGCGACCTCGAAACACTCTATGTAACCTTAGATTGTTCTCTCTGATGTCAGCGGCGTCAATATCTTATCCGAAGCATCTCTTCACGTCTTTGCGGCTTTGATGCAGTCGTTCACGATGTCTGACATCGATATGCCCATCCACGACCTCACTTCTTGAAGCTTAAGCGCCAGTGGCTAGTGCGGTGTTGCGGCGATCATGTCGCGACAGCGATATGGCTGCGGTCTATCTTGATGGTTTTTGATGTCGTGACTTGACCTCACTTGTCGTGACATCATCGATGTCGGCGACATCAATCTCCGTCGCGACATCAACTTAGTTCTGCGGGGCTTTCAGGCCCAGTTTGCTCTTGATGTTTGCGACTTCACTCTCACGTCGCGGCGTCGGCGAGCTAGCCTTCAAATGTTGCGGTCTTGTGTCGCGACTTGATCTCACGTGCGTGCATCGAAACGAGATTCGGCGAAACTTCATCGATCGAACCTCTCATAGCTTAAAGGTGTTTTTACATTTGTATGCAGCGACCTCTTATCCTAGTCACGACGGCTCTTAATCGCGACCTCGGAATCTTTGTCGCGGCGTCGTTTATCTTAGCTCACGGTTACCCTTCAGATTCCTTATCGGTACTTTTGTCGTGACACGCATCAAATTCCCTTCAATTCTCTTGGTGTCGCGACCTCGAGTGTTGTCTGAGCCCAAGCGCATGATGAATCGATTGTTTTGTTTACGCTCTGCCATTCATTGCACTTTTCTCACTTATTCTTGTATTTTTCCTCTTTGCATTTTCTTCTTTCTTCCATTTTACCTGCTAATAACAATTTGGTGAGTTTCTTCATATTTCTGTATATTAATTATTCATTTCTAGATGAATCAAGCGAGAAAAAATGGTTAAAATAGATGATTTTAAGCTCATCAGAAACTCCCAAAACTTAAAATTTTGCTTGTCCTCAAGCGAAAAAAGAAAGAATTGTTTGTCCTCAAACAAAATAATTTTAAGAGACATTTTTCGCTGATTTGTTAACGATTTCATTCAATTTAATTGCAATAAGTATGCAAAATTTCTGTACATCTAGCTTGAGAGTCAGTTCAAGTTGGTCTCTACTCTTTATGCTATGCAAACTAACATGTTGAAATTGTTTTACAAACAATATACTCATTGGATCTGTTGAATAATGAATTGTTTTTTCCTTTCTCATTTATTCTTGAGTCATTTAACTCCTAAAGTTCATTCTTTAATTTGATTGTTTCCTTTATTCCAAATTCCATAGGCTTGTTTTTCATATTGATCTCCACTAATGTAGGTGGTCGGCCTTCGGATCAATGTCGGTCTTTTGGAGCTTATATTGAGGCTTGGGTAATGGGTAGGATGGAAAGGAATTTTTAGGTTAAGATTACCCACACAGACATTTTCTTTTCTCTTCTACCCTTTCTTTCTTATAGTTTCTCTAATAAACTCCTAAACTTCATGTTTGGGATATCTCTTTGATTTCTTCATTTGAGCTGTATTTCCCTATTTGCACTTATAATTTCAGAATTTCCTTGGTTGCTACCACTAAGGGATAGTGCAATGTTTAACTTTTTAGGCTTTCTAACACTCTTAGAACTTTGGGTTAGTAACTCCCATACCGGATAGCATTAGGGTACTAGGTGTTGAAACACCTAAGAACTTAATTGTTCGAAAGTTAGGCCACAAGATAAAACTTATCCCTAAGAAACCTTCTTTTCTGTTGCATCTGCTCTTTGCCTTTTCTTTTCATTCCCTTTTGAGTTCCTCAAAATATACTCCCAAACTTCATTTCTTTCTTCCTTTTTGAATTCACAGGTAATCATAGGTTCTTTGCGGAAGGATTGATGTCTTAGGATGAGTTGGGGTTTCCGTTGGTCTATTTTTTGAAAAAAAATAGGCTTATTTAGCTGATTTACGGAACCTCTTTGTATATCATGGCATGTATGAATAGGGATAAATTTAGAATGGTTCAAACTATCCAAGAATGGCCTGCATCATTTCTTGTCAATTGTATCACCTGAGTTTAAACGATGATGATAACAAATTATAGAATCGGATTTAATTTGTGACTAAGCGCTATAAAAGTATCTTGACTCATTTTTTATTTGTAATTAGTTAAGTTAATTGATATTCAACGGGTTCCTTGACTTCTTGTTCATACCTGAGCTCAAAAATATGTTTGTTCCATCTATTGTAATACCTTCCTCTGTCTGGACTTATCGATTAAATATAAGTAATTTTTTGCACGCTTGTGACTGATTAAACTATATGCATTTGTCCTTGATACGCAATTTTCCTCATTTCGAAACACTTCCACTCATTGCACATTCAATTAAGATAATGTCCTCTCGGTTTTTGATACGGAACTATTTCCCTGCTTTGATTTCCTAATCATGCAACCCTGAAAGCATCGTAACATTGAACAATCAAATGCGAAATAGTACACAATGATTCAATTTAAATTTTTCATTTTATTTTGATTCATTTGCAAATTGTTGGATACACAATAATGGATAAGGATGGTAAGAATGGATTAGCGAGGAGAAGGAGTCTATTTTTCTTTTTGGAAGAGAATTAGCGAAAATGTCGGGATCCGGGTCTAAAGTGTTCAAATGAAATTTTGGGAATGAAGGAATTTCATTTCACTTCACTTTCCTTTTCTCTTCTTGGTTTCCCTCCTCAATTTGTTCTTCAATGATAATCTCATTAGAGATCAACTTTCTTGTTCGAGTTCATCACCTTGCTCTTCCCCGAGCCATTCATTGTGCTCGTTCAGTCATGACTTCGAAATTTAGAAGAAAGATTATTTATTGTCGAATCTAAATTTTCCGGCCATTCATACACTGTAAACCCCGACCTCCCATTGCTTTGTCTCTATCGTTCAATTTGTTTCCGGCTCCCTCTGTAGAGATTTGTATAGTAACTTGAAACCCTTCTCTGCTCCCCAATTTGGTGTCATGCTCTTTATCTCTTTTCTCTAACAATGCTGAGTTAGGCATCTCGATCAGTTGCTTGTTATAGAAAGCTTCGCTGACTCGGTTGAGTTTGATGTGAGATCTTGATCTCTTTCCTTATTCTTTCTTGAACTCTTCTCCTTGTTGCTTGACATTTTCCCATCTGTTCCTCTTTTGTTAGTTCTTCTTTCCCTTTGTTGTTCTCTTCTTTGGATCTCCACCTCATGCTCCACTCTTTCTGTTAGCTCTTCCTCCCATTCTTGGTCTCTTCTCTTCAATTCTTTTTCATAAATACTTTCCACTGAATTCTGACATAATTTCAATCCTTTTCTCTTTCATCTATTCTCTTACTGCGAGGCATGGAGCTTCGATCTCAGGCTGTTCTCTTGTGCTCCTTTGAACTTTCTCGGGTTGGAAGTTTACATTACCTGGGGAGGCCCGTAAGATGGAAGTCTATTGGGGTGTCTTCATCACGCCCTTCGATATCTGCAAACATGTAATCATTGTTGTGGTGAGTTCCGCAGGTGCTCTGCTCCTTGATCGGTGGCCCTCTGGGTCTCGCGCTACAGTCCTTGACTTGGGTTTCATACGATTCTTTACCGGCCTCCTTTTTCTTTGGTTTCTTGGCCCCTTGCTAACTCACAGCCGAGGAAGAATTGGTGAAGCTCTGAGGACTTCTTCTTGACTCCCAAATTCCTTTCCTCCGGCCTTCAAGCATAGGCGTGATTGTTGTTGGGTGGAAACGAGACCTCTTTTGTTTCCTTCATGATACCTCCTTGATGGAGTTCTCTATGATAACTCCTATATTGATCTTATGCCCCTTGAGTATGGCATACGACGGTCACGAGCTTCTTGTTCTCTCACTTTGTGCATAAATGTTTTGTGGAACCGAAACGAGGCCTTGAGAATGCAAACCATACCTTTGCTTCCTCGATGGAAGCTTCCCACCTGTTCGAGTTCTTGGCTTTCCTTCTCCTTGGTCGCGCCCCTTGCCTTCGGTGAGCTTCTCGTGATCTTTCTAAGGTCAGTTTTCAAAATTTTCTTGAATTTGGAGCCATGCTTGTGTGTCATCCCATAGGCCTCATTGATGGCCTTGGCTTCATGAGACCAGACTCCTCCTAACACATAAACGGCTCAATCCTTATTCCTACCATATTGGAATAAAACTCTCACGATCTTGTATACCACCTTTTTGATGTCTTGCGAGAGACTCTCCCAACCTCTCTGCTCTATCATCTCCTTGAAAGGAGTCACAGGGTTCTTGAATCTCCTTTCTGTAACAAAACCTTTGTTAGCATAGGAATAGCTTCATCGGATGTAAGTCTTCTTCTTCTTAACTCCCTCTCCTCTTTCCCTTTCCCTTTACGCTCTTGTCTTGAGAAGTTGTAGATACGGTGTATTTTTGATGGCATCTCCTGTTGCTCTTCCCAGAAGCGAATCTCATCTAGCGCTCTCCTTGGCAAGTTTCTTCTTCTTACGATTGTTCGTGTTCCCTCGCCAATCTCGTCACAGGTTAGGGACCGGGGTGGGAATTTCAGCCATCGGAGACAAGAGGAAAGCTTTTCAGAAAGTTTGGAATGCTAGGTTTTCGGAGGTTGAGATTCAGGAGGAAGATGAAGGTGAATGGTTATGTGGGTTGGAGTGAATGAAATAATTTCCAACTGTTGCAATTCAATCAATGTTTGTGGGATAATTAATCTTGATTAAGAATTGTCGCGACTTGATTCCACTTTCTTTATTTTAGGTCATTAAATTTAGGGCTTTTAGTGAGTGGTTGGCACATATCGCACTTTTATTCGACATACCTAATGTCTTCGCGACAATACAAGGTTCTCGAGTTGTTTGATGTGGCGACAATCCTTTATTCTTTTGGAAACTTAATTCCTTTGTCGCGACATCGGCTGTG
The DNA here is from genome assembly GCA_016808115.1 of Tetrastigma voinierianum. NCBI lineage: Eukaryota > Viridiplantae > Streptophyta > Magnoliopsida > Vitales > Vitaceae > Tetrastigma > Tetrastigma voinierianum. The sequence goes on along the minus strand of JAEQBH010006890.1, from coordinate 55,331 downwards.
GTGTCGACGCTATCATCTCCTTCCTCCATACTCACTAAATTGTTCTTTCAAGCAGTCCGCGACATCAATGTTTTGTAGAATGACGGCTTTGTCGCGACATAACCTTCTTTGTCGTGACCAAGCCATAATTCAATGATTTCAAAACTTGAATTCTCTTATTGTTCTAACTTCGTTTAGACATCTCTTCGGGCATATTAAGCAAAGATTTAACAATTAATTCAATATATCTACACTGGGTTAGGGAAAGTTACTCCCCTTTTTCTCATGTCGCGACTCCTCTGCAAGTTGCTGGAATTACTCCTGTAGTTGTCTTGCTATTCATGTCTTTAACCCGTTCAGAAGATCACTGCAATATTCAAGAAAATTCTAATTAAACTACAATCTATTTCTAAAAATTTAATCTATCCTTCTAGAAAACACATCTGACCTAATTTCTCAGCAACTAAAAGAAAAGAAATATTTCAAAATTTAAATTCAGAATTTAAATCCTCATGTGTTGCCTCCCATTAGCCGCCTCGCTTTGAGTCCTTAAATGACTCTTGTCACAGGTTCATCTTCTTTTTCTCAAGAACCACTGAGTTCTTCACTTTCCTCTTCCCCGTTGAGATAATGCTTTTTAACCTTGTCCATTGACCTTGAATTCTTCCCCATTATCATCGTTGACATCGCTCCAAATGTAGTACTCTGATACCACCGTATGGCCCACTCCAACCTGGATTTTAATTTCCCTGAAACAACTTCTCGCCTGTAATTAAAAGCAAAGACATGTTCCCTGCTTTGAACTCTTTCCTCAGGATTTTCTGATCATGCCATTTTGTCTTGTCTTTATATATATTCTAGCATTATCATAGGCTTCATTTCGCTCTTCCAATCTCGCATGTTGAGCAATCTTTCTTCCATTGCAAATTCTTAAAATCGAAGCTTAACTTCGATGGCCCATTGCCTCATTCTAATTCAAGAGGTAGATGACATGGTTTGCCAAAACAATCTTGTATGGGGACATTCCGAATGGGGGTTTTGTATTGTACGCAGTCCTCAGGCCCAAGTGCATCATCAAGCTTGGAGCCACTCAATCCTTCCCGCTCAGTCACGCCTTTTCAAGTATTCTTCGACCTCCTCGTTGGAAATTTCGCTTGTCCATTGGTTTGGGATGATAGTTGCTTCATTACATGCTTCGATCCCATACCAAGCCATGAGTTTTGCAAATATTTTGTTTGGTAAATGGGCTCCCCATCACTAATGATGGTTCCTGGGGTTCCAAACCTATTCAAAATATTTTCTAAGAAACTCACAACCTCGCATATATCATTCCTTGACAAAGCACGCTTCCACCCATTTTTGAGATCGAATCTACCGCACAGTATGTAGGTTTCAAATGACGCGGGAAAGGTCCCATAAATCTATTCCCCAAACATCAAAAATTTGTATCACCATAATACCTTTAGCATTTCACTCCGTCGCCGATATTTCCAATCCTTTTAGGCATCGATCACACAATTTCACCCACTCGCACAATCTCTCACATATAATAATAAAACCCCCGATTGAGTATCTTCAGGAGTCGCTCTTTCACCGTAAAATGTCCTCCATATACGATATGACATTCATTTAAAATGTTGCCTTGTTCACCTTCCGGCACACATCTTCTTATTATCATGTCAGCACCTCTTCACACACAGCGCTGGTCATCCCAAATATAATATCTCATTGCTACCGAAGCTCTCCTTCCTCGTTTGTGAATGAAGTTTTTGAAGGCATTACTCCACAAGCGATAATTCACAATATCACGATACCTATGGAAGCTGGAAGGGAAACCTTGAATAATTGCTCATCCGGGAAGTTCTCCGTTAACTCAAGACATTTTCTTCTTCATCAATGCTTCTTTCTACTCTTGACAAGGGTCGGCTATCACATCACACATCCCTTTGGTCTTTATTTCCAAATCAAACTCTTGCAACAAAGAACACCCACCTTATCAATCTGGCTTAGCTTCCTTTTTCTATTATCATCGTGTACTTGATCGTCAGATGATCAAGTGTGAATTACCACATGGGATCCTAAAAATGTATCATTAGTTTCCAAATTTTTCTACAAGCAAATACTATGGCTAGCATCTCCCCTTTCGCTGTTATAGTTCTTGTGCTTCATTGAAGGTCTTTACTAGCATAGTATATGGCCCCGAATACTTTCTCTTTCTTGCCCCAACACGCCTCCCATAGCAAAATCACTGCATCACACATTATTTCAAATCCCCGATTCATTCCTGTGTACCATTATGCCTGTATCTAACTGATCTTGATTTACTGAAGCATCCTCAAGTGTGATTCATCAAAATTGAACCTTGTATCTTTCCGCACCGTATAGTGGTCCCAAGGCTATTTTTGAAAAGTCTTTGATGAATCTCCCCGTAAAATCTAAAGATGCCCCAAGAAACTTTACCTTACTGGTAGAAGTGTGCAAGAGTCTTGATAATGATACTTTAGGATCGATCAATCTCTAGTCCAAAGAGTGATTTTATGCCCAAGAACACACCTTCCTGCTACTCATAAAATGGCATTTTTCCCAATTCAAGGCTAGTCGTTTGTCTCTGCACTAAGTACGTCTGATTGTTTAAACATCATCAAAGTCAGATCCATACACGTGAAATCATCCATGAAAATTTCCATCACTTCTTCAACCAAATCGAATATAGACATCATGCACCTCCTCGAATGGCTGGAGCATTACATAACCCAAACTAAGATCCTTCAAGGCAAAGGTACCATAAGGGCATGTGAATGTGGTCTTCTCATCCTCCTGCAATAGCAACTGGACATATCCCGAAAGTATCCATCAAGAAAACAAAAGTGAGGGTGTCCTGCAACTTTATCCAACATCTCATCAATGAAAGGCAAAGGAAAATGATCTTTCCCCGTTGCCGTGATTCACTTCGTGAATCACTACATACCTCCATCCTCGTCACCGTTTTGTCAGAATAATTCATTTTTTCATCATCACAAGAAACCCCCTTTCTTGAACCACATGAACCGGGCTCACCCAAGGACCGGTCTCCGAGATAGCATAGATAAAACCGCATTTAACACCGGTGCACCTCCTTCCCGACTACTTCCTTCATCACCGATTCAAATTTCCTCCTGTTCTACAAATGGCTCGAAGTCCTTCTAGCGTAATCTTATGCACGCAAATTGACGTGACCGATACCCTTCACTCTTCAATGACCAAGCTAGCGATTCTTTATGCTTCCTTACTTCCAAGCACCTGTTCCTCATTCTCACTTAACTGGCCGAAATGATCACTGGCTTTTTCTTTGGTAATTCTAAGTAGGCATACTTTTAAAATGACATGGCAACTCTTTTCAAAACTAGACCTTCGTACTGGTCTCTTGATGAATTTCCTCTTTTCACTATCTTCCCCATTATCTTTTCCCCTGCTTTGTTTCAAGCTCAACACGCTTCTATAGCATGAAACCGGCCGTGATGGAAACGTAATTGACATCTTCAGAGATATCAGAATTCATCTCTTTTCATTGATAAAACTCGAGTGTTACATTCATTGTTAACATCAGTGGTCAGAATAGAGACAAAATCAGCTACATTGTAGCCTTCCTTTTCCTTGTCTATATTTTGCATACTTTTAATCAAGTTAAACACAGCAGCTTCTTCTCCAACCCTTAAGATGAGAACTCCTTTTCGCATGTCAATCAAGGTCGCTTCCAAGATAGAATGGTCTTCCTAATAGTGTGGGTACTTGTGAATCTTCTTCCATGTCCAGAATGATTAAGTCTACTGGGAAGACAAATTTCCCAACGTTGACCAACACATCTTCACGACTCTCTGTGTTTCACCATCGACCGTCCCGCCATTCAAGAGTAACAACATGGATTGCCCCAAACTTAATTTCGCACAGAAAGAGGCATCGATTGATACTAGCTCCCGAGTCACGAGCTTCATGGAATTCCATTCCCTCCAACAATACAAGGAATTGTGAAACTTCCCGGGTCCTCTATCTTTATCAGTTCTTTCTGACATCGTGACCGCAAGTGGCAAAGTGAGATTCACTATTCCTTCTTCTACTATTTTTCTTTTCTTGCTCGCATGTCCTTCGTAAATTTTGCATACAAGTGGGCATCCCGAGCCACCACTTCGCAGAAAGGCATACCGATCTCCAGCTTCGGAAAGTTTTCAAGAACCTTGCAAACCGGCTTCCTCCATCTTTGATTTCCTCAGCCTTTGTGAAATGGGACTGCAGGGTTTTGCTCCCTTGAATGCTCTTCTTTCACTCCTTCTTTGTCATTCTCCGTTGTCTCTTCCTTTCTCGGTCTTGCTACTTTCATTACCGGCCACCTTTTCTTCCTTCCTTCTAACTCCTTCCCCACTTCGCCCGGCACAAACATGCAGCCTGTTCTTCCCTGTGTCACTCGGGAAGGTATCTTCCTCCCCGATCAGAGCTGGGTGGTCAAATTCGCTCCTACTTGTGTCTCCTGTGTTCTTCGTGGATGCATTTCAGAGTGTTAAGGAAAAATTTCAGAATTGCAGTTAGCCGTCTCCACCTCCAAACTTTTGTTCATGGAGGTTCAATGTACCTTTTATTATCCCCCATAAACCGGCAAAGATCTCCTGTTCTCAAAAGACGGGGCCCCTCCTCTCGACCCCCGATATTCGTTTCTCGTGCTCATTTCCCCGCTCGGCCGCTGCTGGCCGGAACCTTGGTGGCTGTCGATAAATCCTCGATGAGGGTTCCGTCCGCCTCGTCTCGTAGCCCCCTCCACCCACGAGGTTCCTCTATGGTTCCGAAAGCTGCGATGAAATGTGCCGGAAGGTTAGGTTGGGTTTGAAATGGTAAGCTCGTCTCACCCAAATAATTAACCTCTTCAAGATCATAAAGTCCCCGCTACTCTTTCAAACCCTCCATTAATTCCCACCGCTCCCATTTCACAAGGACGTGGTGTCTTTCTTCGCTTGTGTAACCTCGTGCATAATGGCATCCAACTCGCCTCCATGGCTGCTCATCTTGCTCTACCTCCATGATCCCCTTTCCTATCAAGCTCCCTCTTGAAATCTCCGAAGGAGTTTTCTCATGCGCGACAGCTGCATCTTCAATCATTTCTTTGCCTCTTCAAGACTTTTCGTTTGAATGCTCCACAAAGATGAAGCATCACGATCCCTTTGATATATCATTCATGGCATGATATACAATGTCCATCCGAGTCTCGTGATCTATCCTATGCATCGACATCTTCTCAGAACCGCTTGAATCTTTCCAAGCTACATACGCCGTGCTTTTCATCCTCCCCACGCTGGAACAGAATGGATTTCCTTCTTCTTCAGGGTGAGGGTCGGGGAAAGAATCTACCTAAGTAGGCCTCACTAATTCCTCCCAAGTATCAACGTAACCATATGGTAAAGATTCATACCATGTGGGTCAGCGATTCTTAGAGAGAATGGGAATAGATGCGCTTTATGACTTCGGTCTCACCCCATTCAGCTTAATAAAAGATACATCCAGGAATCTTCCCAGGTGCTCGTTGATCTTCTCTGGGATGACCAAGAACCGATGTCACTGGACCATTGTAATCAAGTGGCCAGGCTTTAATTCAAAATTCATTAGCACTCCACTCCGCAGTCAGTCTCTCATCACGAGTATTCTTCCCGTATATCGGTCCCGTAAAATCCTCCCATCAGACACATCAATGGAGGCTCCTCTCTAGCTTTTCTATATGTGGCTTCAACCTGATCCCGCCTTCATCCGCCATGGTTGAGTTTTCTCGCCCTTCTTGGTCTTTCTCAAGCTTCCGAGCGCCCTTCTATTTCCTCGTGTCACTGAATCAGACGTTGTTCTCTGCTTTCCTATGCATTAAAAGTTTTTCAAAGCAAAACATACTCCCCATTATCAGATTAGTCAAATCATAAAATATATTCAATATGGTTGTTAAAGGTCATATAAGAGCTCACGCTGAAACGCTTTTGTTCTTTTCTTTTAAAAATGTCCAAATTAGTATTTCTTTCTTTCTTATCCGAATATTGATTTACTTTAAATTCTTTTCGATCCCCTAAGAATCCATTTATAAAAACTTGATGACCGAACCAAAACACACATACGTAATTATGACACTATTACCAAAGGACTATTATGTTTAATCCTCAACCAAGCATCTCAAAAACCCGTTAACCTAATTCAAAGAACCTGCATAAATTTAGCGACACTATTACCAAAGGACCATCACCTTAATCCCCGGCAACGGCGCCATAAAACTTGATGACCGAACCAAAACACACATACAGATTTATGACACTATTACCAAAGGACTATTGTTTAATCCCCGGCAACGGCACCAAAAACCTGTTAACCGGACCAAAGAACTCGTACAAATTTATGACACTATTACCAAAGGACTATTGTCTAATCCCCTGGTGAACGGCCACAAAACTCGTTGTCCTTATACTATAAACCACCAATCTCTTGCAGTAAATCATTTTCAAAGTTGGTTTCGTCTGATATTCCGCAAGTGCACGTGTCGACAAGTAATAAAATGGATTTAAGTCCGTATATCGATCCTACGAGATCTCAAGAATTTTAAATCAACTACCCCGACTACTCAATTTCCATACTATTTTGACCACAAATGATAATAGATCCATGATAAGGTGCGTCGGAAAATTAAAACGAACAAAAGGAAAATAACTGAACTATCCAACATACTGAAAAATAAAGAATAAAGAATAGTTAATTTCTAACACAAGAAATGAATACTGAATAGTTATCCTCAGAAGACACATCAATAGAAACATTTATAGAACTATCGATTCAGTTAATCTCGTATAAAATCTCTCGAGCCATCTCAAGTTTCAAAATCGGGGTCTAAGGCGTTGTAGTGCAATTCTCGATCTCTCCACACTACTCATTATCTATTCTATGACCTTCGAATACGTGGAATTAGATAACTACTTTTAAAAAGTGGGACTTCCTTAATCAGTATTTTTCTTTCTTTAAATACTTCATACCCATTTTATGGACCTGTAAACCTTAGCTCCTGCCATCGGTCAAGCAAGTGGATATAACCTGTATTGCTCCTCCTAAATTAGAATAGATCAACCTTTCCCTTGATTAGATCACGCCAACACGGGATTAGCCTCACTATCCTAATTGAGGTGAACTCTTTGCTTGTTTAAATAGATAACCCATTCAACTCGCTCTTGATTTCATGAGAAGAGGATTTATCTAAGTGAACCTCACAAAGCTCCAAAGATCCCTTAATAGGAGGTTAGTATACCTTCAAAGAAATGTACATTACTCTCAGGAATGTCTTCCCTCTGTGTCACTCGTAGGACCTCCCTTGAAATCAGCAATGACGCAAATCTTAACGGTATAAGAAACCCATATTCAGATCCCAAGACAATAAACCCAAACCGAAGTAAATTCATTAACCTGAATTGCCAACAAGTCAGCCGAAACACTACGTGAAAGATAAATTCCCTCGACTATAACGCTCACCTCCTTAATGAAGCCTGGATTCCTCAATTACCGACCACACGATACATCATTCCTCCGATCATACAGCTAACCTGAATTTGAAATCAAACAATCGAACTCCGTAAATTTGTCCGAACTTCAACACCTGTGTAGTAATTTGAAAGAAATTGAAATCGCATTCGCCTTCAAATAAACGATAACATCCGATTCGTAAAAATACAACGAAAATAAAATACGAGAGCATAATCCATTCTAAACGACTTAAATAAAAAATTAAGAAAATAAAAGAAAAGAAAAGCAGTAAAGAAAATGAGCTGCCATCCGCACCTCTCACCCCGTGGCCGCCAAGTCGCTTAATGAAATGGATAGTCATAAGATTTATAGGGTTCCTCAATTGGGCCCTAATCCCAATGTAGCCTCGCCGTGGCTCTAAATGGTTCGCCTAATTACTATTCGTCGCGACTTCAGCTTTGTCGCGGACATCATCGATGTCACGACATCACTCCCACGCCGCGACCTCGCCCACGGCGTAACCTTGAATTGTTCTTCTTCCCGATGTCGCGACATTAATATCTTGTCGCGACACGCCTCATTTCATCCGCACGCCTCAACTCGATGTCTCTGGATGTCGCTAATATCAATCTCTCGTCGCGACATCAATATTTTGTGGTATGGAACTGTAGGTTTCAACCGGTCGCTTCTCGATGTCGCTGACGCCAATATCTTGTCACGACATCTCTTCACGCTCTTTGCAGCTTGATTCGTCGTCTGATGTCACGACATCGATATATTCTCTGTCACGCACTCACGCTGCTAAGCTTCACCCTTCAACCGAAAGGTGTCCTGTCATGACTTCGATCTCATGTCGCGACAACAAATTTTTATGGCTTGCGCCTTCTCTTGATGGTTTTGATGTCGCGGACTTCAGCCTCTTGTCGCACATCATCGATGTCGCGACATCAATCTCACGTCATGACATCAACTTGGGCTCTTCGGGCTTTCAACTGGTCATTTTCGATGTCACGACTTCACTCTCACGTCACATCGTCACTTTGAGGAGCCTCCAACCTTCAATCGGAAGCTCTGCCTTGTGTCGCGACTTCGATCTCATCGCCGCGACATCGCCTTGAGTTCCGCAAATTTCCATCACCCAAACCTCTCATACTCTTAGCAGGTTTCGCTAGTCGCGACCTCTTATCCTAGTCACGACATCAACTCTTGTCGCGAATTCGTATCGTCGTCGCGACGCCGTTCTTAGCCCCCGGTTACCCTTCAAATTTCATGACTGCAATTTCATCAAGTCGCGACCTGTATCAAATTCCTCTCAATTCTCTTGGTGTCGCGACTCGACTCGACCGTGCAAACCCCAAAACTCCATCAATGAATCACCAATTGTTGCCGCTCTCGCTATTCGACCGCACTTTCCTCCACTTATCACGTATTTTCACCGCATTTTCTTCTTTCTTCCATTTTACCTGCTAATAACAATTTGGTGAGTTTCTTCATATTTCTGTATATTAATTATTCATTTCTAGATGAAAATCAAACAGAAAAATGGACTAAAAATAGATGACTTTTAAGCTCATCAAGACTCACTTCTACCGAGCTCCCTCGTAAGAACTCGGAACCGGTATCAAGTGGATGACAACCCTGAACATCTCGCCTATATCGGCTCTAAACTAGTGAAAGACCTCAAAAACCACCTTATCCATTTTTTAAGACAAAAATGTGAGACGTCAATGGAAACAAGCGCATAATGGAGGAATTGATCCTACTTGCATCATCATAGGTCGAACGTCACCCGCCCTTTAAGCCAATCAAATAAAAAGGAGAAGCTTCACGCTCGTAAAGGCAAAAAAGCCAACGGCAGGTCAACAAACTCCTACAAAGAGCCACCGTGGAATTAGAATACCCTGAATGGCTAGCCAATGTCGTACTTGTCAAAAAGGCAAACGGAAAATGGCGACTCTGCATCGACTTCACTGACATTAATAAAGCGTGCCCAAAGAACAGTTTCCCTCTGCCGCGAATCGACCTCATCGTAGATGCCACCGCGGGCCATGAACTCCTTAGTTTTATGGATGCCTTCTCCGGCTACAACCAGACTTGTGGGACCCAAAGACCAAGAAAAGACGCTGCTCGTCACAAATACAGTGGAACCCATTACATCGTGTGATGTCGTCGGCTCAAAACTGAAGAGCTAATATCGAGGTTGGTAACCGGATGCTCGCAAATCCGCCAGGGCACAACCATGGAATTGTACATAGGTGACATGTCGGTAAAATCCACCCCACCGGGTTCCACATAGCCCATCTATCCGAGATGTCTGCATTCGAGAAAACTACAACATGAAACTCGAATCTAGCTAAGTGTACTTTCTGAGTATCACCGGAAATTTTGGTTTCATAGTCAACCACCGAGGAATTGAAGCAAATCCGCATGTGATAAAGGCTATACTGACATGCCGCCATCAAGCATAAAGGAAGTTTTAAATAATAATGAAGTGATTGTCGCTCTTGCCGATTTGTATCCGTGGCAAGCGATAAATGCCACTTTCTTCAAGTCCTCGAAGAAGGCCTTTCAATGGGATGCAAAGTGCGAGGAAGCATTTCTCAGCCTTGAAAACATATTTAAGCTCCCCCATTCTAGTAAGTCCATTGAAGCGGAGCTCTCAACTACACCCGGTCAGATCAGACTTTCAACTGCCATTGGCTCTCAGCCAGACAAAGAGCAGCACAGCTGACCTCTGGGCTTACTAATGTAGCCGGGCTCTGAGAGGAGCGGAGGAGAGATACCCAAGGATGGAGAAACTAATTCTGGCCTTGTAATCCGCAGGCCCTGAACTCCGCCTTACTTCCGTGCCACACCATAGAAGTCCCAACGAATACCCGATAGCGTGTTACATAAACCGTAAGTTCCTGGTCACGGCCGGGCCATAGAGCCGAGTGGTCTGACATCAGATGCAAACCAAAACCGCGATAAAAGGGCAGGTCTTAGCCGACTTCATCATGGACTTCACCGGGCGGAAACATGCTCGTAACGCCTCAAGCAACTAATGACTCCCATCCGGAAACTCTCAGATGGAGTCAACTATTAGCGAGTCGGAGCAGTCTAATTCGACCTCCTAAGGAATAGACATAGAATACGACCGCATCTCTGGACTCAAGCCTCTTAACAACAAGGTCAATACGAGGCCAGTCATAGCAGCCTCAACCCGCCATTCACTGGAAGCTGACCGCCTAGAGGTCTCGCAATGACTCCCAACCGGTAGTAAGACAAATAGAAGACACCTACGGCTAAAGTGGGTTGATGATCCTATATCTCCAAAAGGTACAAGATTTATTAAAGAAATTCGTACAGGTTCAAGTCAGACATGTCCCAGCAGAGAACTCCCGAGCCGACGCCTTGGCAAAACTAGCGACTAACCCACAGAAGATGCCTCAGACGGTCGACACCTGGTCGATCACCTGAAGCAAGAGCCCTCATCGACCCCTACGATGTGGAGGTTGCCCGTGCCCGTCCAAGCCGAGTCAGACGGACCCCATCGGGACTATATAATGTAATAGACGCCTACTTGACCTAATTCTAAGGAAACAAATTAAAATAAAAGACGAGGTCTCGCTAGGTTCACTAATCGTAGTGGAAGCTCAAAGACAAGAGAGGTTTCCTTCACACCAACTCAAGTGTACTGGCGAGAAAAAACATCGAATACGTGCTAAGGGAAGTTCACGAGGGTATATGCGGAAATCACACAACCCTGAGTGTGAGGTATCTTAGATGACATGACTTGATCGCACATAACAAACTGATCTAGTCAGAATGTGATTCAGATACCCACTAGTATTCACGCATCAATCACTTGACGCCAATCACAAGCCCTCGCCCTTCCAAAGAAGGGGCTCGATTATTACCGGGACCTCTCGCTCTCGGGAAGGGCCAATAAGTTCATCATCGCCGCAAGAGATTACTTCACCAATGGGCGATCGAGCCTCTAGCCACAATCATTAACAAAAAGATACGCAATTTTGTGTGGCGAGCTATCATATGTAGTTCGGGTATCCCAAGAGTCCCGTGCCTAGACAACGGAAAAAAATTCGACAACGCTCACCCAGAGATTTCTCGTGCCAGCCTCTAATTAAGAATTACTACTCGTCCTCAAAGACATCCAGCCTAACTGGCCGTGGCGAGGTCACATCGTAACTCCTTAAGGCCGCTCAAGACCAAATCAAGATCTCAAAGGAAAGTGGGTAGAATACTCCCAAGGTGCTAAGGGCTTACAAGACAACACGTAAGCCGCACCCGAGAAACCCGCTTGTCTAGCCTTCGACATAGAAGCCAGAGCCCTCTGTCGAGATCTAATTAAAGTCCCCAAGGATAGAGTACAGCAAATGAACACAACGATTCCAGGCTCTCCGTCTAAATTTGGATCTTTTAGATGAAAACGCGAGCAAGTTCTAAGACGCATTAAGAATACCAAAGGAAGACAAGGTACTACAACCAAAGAGTAAAACTCAGAGCTACATGCCGGGTGATTTGTCTTAAAAAGCTCCCGCTTGAAGAAGGAAGAATCTGTACCCCATGGAAAATCGGGCCCTAACCTGGAAGGCCCTCAAGCATCATATCTCGAGTCGTCAAACCAGTAATTACAAGCTCCAAACAGAGGAGGGAAAAATTTTGCAAAGATGCTTGGAATGGGCGAGCATCTTAAATCGCTTTTATCGCACCTTGGTTTGTAATCTTAAATGGGGATTTATCAATTTTCAGTTAACGATCCGACCATCTACTGGTTATTTTGTTAAGACGTCACAAACAACTCACACGTATAAATGCTCAGAAATATTACATGCAATAGAATGAGTCAACTCATAGACATAAAAAAAGAAAAGTCTTTTGACCTAATCGTATTACATTCCGCCATAATCAAGCAGGTTTCCGCTGACATCTCAGCTATTCAAGACAAGCAAATTTGCGCCTAAAAAAAAAAAAAAAAAAAACTCGAAGAAAAAGGAAAGAAAATGGGAGAAGACCAAAGGTGGAAAAGAGGAGAAGAAGAAAAAAGGACAAGGAGTTTGTGCGAAGAAACAAAAAGCGGAGAATGAGAGGTGGAAGAAAAGAATATGAAAAGCATGAGAAAGGAGAAAGGAGAAAGGAAGAGAAAGAAGAATGTACGGGAGAAGGCGACGCAAGAAATGCATCGCCCTCTCCGGCGCATTCCCTAGTACGGAGCTAGGGAATAACATGACTCCCATAAAGGGAAGACTAGGGAAAAACACAACTCCCACAGGCATAAGTCCAACGGAACTGAACCAAAATCTTCAGGTGGATCCCAAGCAAAGACAACCAGACTTCGACGCTTCATCTCGCCCAAATTTAGGTTACGCACCAGAAGAAGCAGGATATACAAAGTATAAATTCCATAGCAATGAAGCCGCCATTTATAAGAAGGCCAAAGCACTCAAAAAGTCACCCGAACGTTCCAAATTCTCCATAACCAAGACATTAAAGACGTCGTGACCTTCCAAGAAAAATCGGTTGAATGGTCGCATGCAAGAATGCCACTTGACGGTAGTTCGTCTAATTTGCATTGTGTCACGCTACCCGAGGAGTCGATCAACTCAGCCACATAGCCACCCCAGGCCTACGCCCTGAGCCCAACAACTCACTTCGACGAGTCTCTGTCTACTCTACACACTCACGCCACCCGAGGAGCCTGATCAACTCAGCAGATCGCCACTCCTGTACTACGCCGCCGGAGCTCAGCGAGATCACTTTGACAGTCTGGCCTACTCGTGACAAGTCACGCACTGAGGAGTCGATCAATCCTCAGTTACATCGCCACTGCAACTACGCCGAGCCCAGCTACTCACTTTGACGTAGTCTGGCTCACTCAGACAGTCATGCCACCCGAGGAGTCGATCAACTCAGCTACATCCCCACTACCACAATGAGCCCAGCCAGCCACTTTGACAAGTTCGTCTACCGCATGTGACACGCCTACTGAGGAGTCGATCAACTCGTGCCATACCACTTGGCCACAAATTGGAGCCCAACAATTTCACTTTGACGAGTCTCGTCTACTCTACACTGTGTCACGCCTACCCGAGGAGCCTGATCAACTCCAAGCTATATCGCCACCGCCACAAATACCGAGCCCAGCCAGGATCACTTCGACGAGTTCGTTCACTCCGCACAAGTCAAGCCACCCGAGGAGTCAGATCAACTCAAATACATCGCCACCGCCCATAGGCGCCCGGAGCTCCATCACTTTGACGTAGTTCGCCTACTCGCATGTGTCACGCCACTCGAGGAGTCGACACCAGTTACATCGCCACTCGGCCACGCCGGAGCCTGGGGCAGATCACTTCGACGAAGTCTGCTCCACTCGCACAGTCACGCTACCCGAGAGTCGGATCGCCTCAGCTACACGCCACCTACTCTCAACGCCGGAGCTCCAAGAAATTTCACTTTGACGAAGTTCGCTCTACTCCAGACAAGTCACGCTACCCCGAGGAGTCGATCAACCTTCAGCCGCATCGCCACTTACCATAGCGCCCGAGCCCAAAGAACTCACTTTGACGAGTCTGGCTCACTCCGCACGCATCACGCCTACTCCGAGGAGTCGATCAACTCAGCCATTGCACTGCCACAAATACGGAGCCCGGGGCCATCTCACTTTGACGAGTTCATCTTACTCTACACAGTCACGCTACCCGAGGAGTCGATCAACTCAAAGCATCGCCACTTAGGGCCATTGGGCCCCGGGCCCAAATCGGCTTCACTTTTGACGAAGTTCGCGATCAGACAGTCACTTACCCGAGGAGTCGATCACCTAGGGCTACATCGCCACTCTACCATTAACGCTGAGCCCAAGAAATTTCACTTCACGAGTCTGCCTACTCCGCACAGACACGCCATCAGGAGTCAACAATCCAGTTACATCGCCACTGCGCCATTAGGGCCGGAGCCCGCCACCTCACTTTGACGAGTCTCAGTGGGATCCACTCGCACAGTCACGCGACCCGAGGAGTCGATCACCAGCTACATTCCGCCACCGCGCCACGCCTGAGCCCGCCAGGAACCACTTCGACGAGGTTCGCCCACTCGCACGACCATGCTAGGAGTCATTTCAACTCATGCAAATCATCCGACAGAGCACGCAGGGCTCGCATTGACGCAGCTCAATGATTCTACATGTGCCATGCAGCCTAGGAGTCATTATTACAATCTAGACAACCAATTGACAGATACAAAGAAATAAGATTGACGAGCCCACGATTCTAAACAGCCATGCCCTGTGGAGTCACTCAACCCGATGCAAAATCATCCGACGGAGCAGCAAGAGCTCTGATTGACGAGCCCACGATTCCCACACGTGCCATGCGTACCCCAAAGGGTCATTACTAACTCGACAAGAATCCGCCGACGGAGTACAAAGAACGCATTGATGAGCTCTACGATTCTACACGTGCCATGCAAATGAGTCATTTCCAACTCATGCAAATCATCCGACGGAGCCACGCAGCCTCATTGATCGAGCCTCATGATTCCCACACAGCCATGCGTACTTAAAGGGGTCATTACAACTGTTAGACAACTACCGACGGAGACAAGAAATTTCGCATATCACTTGTGCCTCTAATGATTCTACAAAGCATGTGCGAGTCATTTAACTCAGCAATCACCCGATGCACCCCAAGAAATTTCAACATCTCAACTCAAAATCTAATTCGCATCATGCGCATAAGAAGTCGATTCAAATTAAGAAGAACGCAAAAGAGCTCAAGTAGAGGCAAACAAAGAATGAGGTGCAAAATGAGTATCATTCATCAAAGACAAGGCTACATATATTTTCGTGGCCCGTGCCCAACAAATCAAAAAAAAAAAAAAAAAAAAAAGTATAAAAGGCAACATCGTGGACAGCGTAAGACGTGCACTGAGATTAGGCACTAGACGAGATGCGTATCTATGAAGAAGGGAAGTGGGCCCCAACAGGGGTGCTCGGCTCTCCAAGATAATCAGCAGAGAAGGACCCTTCATCCTCCTCGTCACTGGGAAGGTCAAAGTTAAAGTCTAGGCCAGAATAGGCAGTAATAGCCTTCCTCTGAAAGGCGAGCCACCCAGAAACCCATTGATTGGAAGCCTCAGCTCTCAGTCTTCCAATAACTTCGTCCCGTTGAGCCACCAAAGTTATTTGCTGATGGAGATCCCCACGCAACCCGCGACACTCCTCATTCAGCGTTTCACCGAGTCACCGCTTTGCAGCCGCGACGGAGCCTTGGCCCAACAACGCCGCCTTATCACGAAGATCGCCTTTGATCACACGCAGCTCTTTCCTAGACTCTCGAAGCCTCGCCCTCGGGACGTGAGCAGAAGCTCGCCCCAACCATCCGCTCATATCGCGGATCGCAGCCCCGCCCCTAGCCTCCATCAGTCGCTCTTTATAGCCCCTAAATCACTCGAATCCTCCCAAGCCCGCTTCAACCGCCCCTCGCTTATTCTAGGCCTCGTTTTCCTTCTACCCCTACTCGGAGCACGTAGCCGTAAGTGGTAAGCTCAGATCGCACTGAGCCTACGGCTTCCCCACATAATGCTACACCCGGCCTCATAACTCGCCCGCTCAGATGAGGGAAGCCACCCTCGCCTTATAAGCCCGGGTCGCTTTAGCATGACCTTCGTTTATTTTGGCCTTCGGCCAAACCCTTAAATGAGTAGCCACCGCACATCCATCATAGAACTAACATCCAACGCAAAACTCGAAACTCATCTCAAAATGGAGTCAATATGACAAGGTACTGAACTTACGAGGCTTACCCCCGGGAGAGATAGGCCAAAGCCTTCATCAACGGCAACAAGAAAACCGACCTCTTAAGATCGTAACTCTGGGCG
Source organism: Tetrastigma voinierianum (assembly GCA_016808115.1). Classification (NCBI taxonomy): domain Eukaryota; kingdom Viridiplantae; phylum Streptophyta; class Magnoliopsida; order Vitales; family Vitaceae; genus Tetrastigma; species Tetrastigma voinierianum. The sequence continues at coordinate 38,975 of JAEQBH010006890.1, read as the reverse complement.
ACTAGACAAGATCGGCGCCGCCGCAAGCCCCGCATTATGAAGTAAAGAATCCCATCTCCGCCTAACTCGGGGGTTCCTGATCTTCCTCCTCACCTCTTCCTCCTTCGAGAAGGCGACTTAACCTTCTTCGTCAAGGGTTCCGCATTTGCAATGGCGTGATAGCCAACGGCCCCACCCGAGGGACCCTCAACCTCTGCAGCAGACCTAGAATGGGACCGCGAGCTCAAAATTATAGGAGCCATAACCCGTCCTGATTTATGGATATGAGAGGATGGAGAAGATGACGATGCCCCCAACTTTGGAACTTTGACCAAAGCCGGCCTATCTTTCTCAACAGAGTGCGAGGTTTTTCGTTTCCTACTCCGGGGCTTCCGAGACACCATCTCCAATCGCCAACAGCCCCCCAGGCCAGTGTGCCAGAGGGCCCAACGGGAGAACTTTATGGTGGAATGAGGCGAAGGCCTCAGTATGCCAGACGAGCCGGACTTCGAACTCGACAATGAACATCCGACTTGATCAACTCCGCTCGCAAGGACGCAGAGCATTCACTCACCAACCAACGCCTATGGTGTTATCTCTTTAACCGAGATCAATTCAGCACCCGAGAAGCATGTAAATGTAAAGATTAATCAAAGATGCCCAGCGACCACACACAAGTTATAACCAAAAACAGAACGAACACTCACGAAGATTCTCGAGGGTATTCCAAGCCACCGGAACGCCCAGAGTGTCGTCCTTTTCGAGAGGATCATACTCCCAATTATGGCCGCTAACGAAGAAGTAGCGTCCCTTCCACACCCATGGGAGGCTGGGAAGATCGTAAATCACTGTGAGGAGCGCCTTTAACACCCAGAAAATATGAAAGCCCATGTTTCCTCTCGGCTAAAAGGTAAAGAAGCAAGGCTATGCTAGGGACACCAAGCCTCTATCCTTTAAAGAAAACTAGCAGATTTTAATCCAAAATACCCCCAACCATCGGGCGAGTTGAGCGGGACAGACACATTGAAATGTCGCAAACCCTTTATGGTGAGCAAAGGAAGCGAAGACCGTTATCGAAAGCCACTTCGGGTGTTCACACCATTCTAGGCAAAGACCACACAGAGTGGTCAAACGCCGGGGGACCACACCCGAACGCCAAAGGGAGGCTAATAACGTTTGGCAAAGATGGCCCCATATGAAGGACTGACCTTGCTAGGTCCCACAGTTAAAGCATGCTTAACTACGGACCCGATATTCGACCCCCGTATTTAATCAGTTCACTTTCCCCGCCCTGTCCGGGCTGAAGAGGAGGAGAGGCACCTCCCTGGGCACCTCGTCCAACTCCGACCAAACGGTCTGAGACAATCCCGGCCTCGTCTGCAACCAAAGAATAGCCGAAGAATCACCATCGATACGCAGAGAAGAACGACTCGGACCCATGATGAAAGTGGATAATGAAAACAAAATTCAGCCAACCCAAACAACTCGTCATATCGCCAGAAAAGAAATCAAGAAAACAAAGACGCAGTGGACCCAAAAATACGACATAAAAGATTATCCCAAGAAAGACAACAAAGAAAGACTCTGCACAAAGTGCCCGCATGTAAGACTAAGAGAGAAGGAAGTCCAACTCGCAAAAAAGAAAAGGTCCCGCAGCAAGCAAGCACACAAGATGTAGGATGTCCGCGAGTAAACAAAAGGAAACTCGGGAAGGAATGAAGAAATGAGCAAAACCGAAGAGTCATCATTATCACAAGACAAATGACGGCGACCAAGCCCTAACTAGACCCAAAGACAGTGCACACGTGGAAGTCAGACCAAGCGAGACATCAAGCATACTCCTTCCCCACGTACGCCACACAAGGGCCGGGGTAACCGATAGTGGTTCGAAAATATGCCTCATAGGCCCACTCGCCAGTTTCTAAGAAAGAGGCACTTAACGAAACATCGAGGCCCGTCCGCCATTGAACCCCAAGGGAGTAGACATGCCCATCGAGCATTTGGGGCCTTTCGCGCCAACACTTAAGCCTCGCGCCAAACACTCACAGGGCCTAACCCGACGCCCAAAGACCAATTATGGGAAGTTCCACGTACAAAAAAATAGAATAGTCCCTAATAATATATTATTCCGCAAGTCCAAATTCCAAATCACCAATAAGGAAAGAAAGACACACAGACGCGATCAACCTGATCCCCAATAAGGAAGGAAGATTATCCCAAATAAATCGGCTTCTTCTATATCCATTACCAACCGATATCGACAATAACAAGAAATAATTCTATCCAATGGGAACAAACTTAATCACTTAACTAATCAAGTTGAATGACTACTATAAATACAAGGTTCACCCCATCAAAGAGTTAGTACGTATATCTCATATCGAGTCTGCAATTCCCACTTTTCAAAAGAAATTGACTTAGGCATCGGAGCGTGCCACCCACGAAGCCCTTGCCGACCCCCTTCATTCTTGTTGTTTTTGCAGACGAGCCGATACCTTCCAAACCACGCAAACCAAAGATCGCAGCCGATCCTACTTCAGCCCTGGACGATCCAAGATCCCATTGCCCACCCCACCAAAGAGCCTTGATCCCACACCTAAGCTCACACGCTCCGTACCATTCCGCTGAAAAAGGCATCATCATTATCTAATGATAATTATAATTACAATTATATAATAAATGATGATTAATTACTTCCATGTATTAAATTTCTTATTAACTAAATTACTAAGGAAGGGAAAAAATTAAAAAATATATATGTACTATATTATAAATATTTAGGTTAGGGACGAAAGGCTAACATCGCAAAAGCCTTCTTAATCTTTAGATGCGGCTTATAAGAACTCGCCCTTTTGATTTATGGGGGTAAAATGGGACCCCGAGACCGCATGCCCACCTCCCCCACCAAGACTCTTGGTTACTTATTGGATATTTTATTTTCATTGTCATCTAAAAAGGAAGTCTTCTTTGATTTTAGTTTCTTCTTTTGTGTATTGATTACGTGATATTACGTTTGATATTACGTGATATAACCTATCGATCTCAATCAACATATTTAAAGTGAACCTATTATTATTATTATTATTGTAATTTTATATATATATATATATATTATTCTTAGTTGAACAGAAAATTTTAAATATTCATGCATTTTTTATTTGGCTAAATCACGAACACCACCAAAGTCATAAAAATTGGAGACATTTGAGGATGATAAAGAATATGAAATAAGTTATAGATTTAGGCTATGTATTTGTTTATTTCTTTTACTTAAATAGAACTTAAAAACTAAATAATATTTAATGATGTTAAGTATTAGGCGGTTTGTTTTTGTAGTATTTTAAGTATTAAAAAGTAATGAAAAGTCAATATATTTCTCTTTATTTAAAAAATACTAAATATTTTGGTTTTTCTTTTCAATAAAAAGTTTATAATAAGTCATGAAAAAAATTTAAAAACAAGCATGAATCGAGTTATTATAAAGGTCGAATTAAGATTCATTTTAAGGTTCAGATACGGCTCATATAAAGTTTAGAGTTTCATTAATCTTAAAGGGTAGCTCAGTTAGCCTAACCTTGATCACGCATGAAATTAGACAAATAATTTGTGGCGGAGTCACCTAGTTTTGAGGGCATATGATCCTATATACCCCTACACTTGAGCTTAAATCCCAACTCCGCCACCTCAGTTTAGTAGAGGTGTGGTGGTTAATAATAATGAAGTGAAATAAAATAAAAAGGCTTTTAATAGGTAATTTGAAAATTGAATGAGATCATGCTTGCGACGAAAGGAGGTTTTGTGTTGGTTGGTCGTCATGTTTAGGCAACCTTCAAGTCGTCCGAAGTTCGAGCACATTTTCCTCTGGATTACAAGATTTAAAAAAAAAAAAAACGAAATGGAGGCATTCACCTGGAATGTATGTAATGTAAACCGTCTTTGAAAAGTGCGGCTAGCCTGGTTATATATAATACCAGACCATCCTGACAAGTTTCTATTAGTCCACATTCCGGGCATAATCAGATTTATTTTTTCTTTCTTTGCATTCTAACCCTTTGTCTCCGTTGAATTACTGCAGATAATTAAGAGTAGTGATCTTGTGACGAACATCGGTAGACAGGAGACAGTAATTGCAATTCCAGCATCTCCCCAACATAAAATGTCCCAAAATACCTCCCACAAGTGAGACCCTTTTTTCTTTTTTTCTTTTTTTTCTAATTCACCTGCCTCAATGATTTGTTTTGTAAGGTTCCTCCTCCTCATTCTAAATATCTTTAAGTCTCTCAAAAATATCAGAAAAAAAGAGAATGAAAATAGTATAACTCTTTAAGAAAGAAAGAGACTTTCTCCACAGTTAGGGGGAAAGATTATGATCCTACGAGTAATTGGGATTTGACATATAGAACTGATTGTTTGTATTTATTTTTCTCGCTATAGTGAAAATCTGCAGCAGCTCCGTGGATGTAACCCTTCTCTTGGGGTGGGGTGAACCACATCAAATCTTGGATGTTCAATCTTTTTGTTAATTAGTTGATATTATTTGTGTTATTAGTGTTTTCATATTTTCCTTATAGTTTTCACTCATCTGATGTCAATTAAGAAGGTTAACAACCCTAACAACTTTCTAACAACCAAAAAAACTTACACTGTCAAAATTATAGATTGGAAGGTCTTCTTCAATTATTTGTATACAAGTTTCATTGCTTGGACTGTGTTAGTTTGTGTGGATGTCATGACACTTTTATGTTGGATGGCTCCGCGCAGTGGGCAAAAACCAAAGTTACAATTCAAGCCTCTGCAAATTTTGCTCCTTTTCATTATGCTGCTGCTTACCATAATAGAGCTCAAGTATAAACAAGGGGAGACACCTCTATTTGAAGGAGATGATGCAGTTGTCTTTTCCTTGGTGGGTCTATCTCTTGCTGTTTACTTTGTAACATGGGTGGCCTTGGCTTTCACCAATAACAGTACTACTTATTCAGTCAACACCCTTCCTATACTGATCTGGCACGTAAGTTGCACGTCTGGAGCTCTTGCTTGTGGGTTGCTGTCGTCCATACTATTTCCCTGCTATGGTTGGGTCATCTTCTTTTTCTATGCGTTACCTTTCTGGGTGGCACCATGTAAACCCCACTTAAGGATTTTCAGACGGTTCGGGTTCCGGCCACCATCGGACACTCAACGTAACGATGACTCCATTGCTGTTATTCTGGAAGAGAGGCCGGTGACTCATCCACCAACACCAGCTATTGATGCACAGGAACACAGTTCTGGCTGCAGCCCTTTGAAGATCCTTTGCTTCCTCCTAAGTTTGGAAGGGTGGTTAAGGAGTTAGATGGATGTTTTGACATCTTATTAAATAAATAAATTTCCGATAGCGCACAATAAACGCTTATAATAGCCAAGATATGGGATAACTTTAAAGTTTTTTAGGCTCAATAATATCCCTATCGTTATTTCAGAACTCCAACATGCATCTATCCCTCAACATAAATGAATAACAAAGAAACAGACATCTAACGTCATTACGTGGTCACCCACATGTGACATAATTTGCTAACGTGTCATGTTGCCAACAACCTTAGATGTTTGTTTACCTATCTTTTCACTTCATTGATGATAAAGACATATTTGAGTTACAGAATTAATCTTAGGGGCAACATTGGATCCAAAAAAAAGTTTAAAAGCTAAGTTTGACATATAGCCAAACATCATGGGCATTTATGTACCTTATCCCAATAAATTGCAAATACTTCAATCTATTACTTTCTCACGGATAATGATATGCAAAATTTTCGTTCTTGAGTTTCCCGCATTTTCTCTACTGTTATTGCTGTACAAATTAGAATCTTGTTTGCCAGTTTTTGGCAAGAATTAATGAAATATCGGCTGATTCCGGGGACTTAAGAAAAAAGGGTAGAAATTTCAACCAACAGAAGGTCAACCAAGCCATTACATCTAGTAAATATTGATAAGAACTCACATTTCTAGTGATATTGATAGTAAAAGACCATATCACTTTCTCTCCATGCAAAAAATATTATGCTTTGGGTTATTTTTTATAATAAATGAAATATTAAAAAAATCATAAATAAAATTATAAGATTGTTTGGTTTAAAAATAATTATACATTTATACAAACCTGATAAATCATAGTTCTAATAAATGTGTTTTCATATTTTACATTTTGTTATTGAATAATACATATTTTGTCATTTTATGTGTAGTTTTCTTTGATCAATTTTTGTTCTATCTCGTTATCCAATATTTTCCTAAAGGAATAGTATCTCAATTTTTAGATTTTTTTCTATTTTGATAAGTCAACTTTATTTTTGTTTAATCAAGTATTTGAACTCTTAATTATTGTCCAATCAAGTGATTCCCCACCCCACCGATAAAAGCTTATTAGGATCATAAATCAGCAAAAAAATTGATCCACATGACAATCAGCATCAGATAAAAATAATAAAATTAATGGACTGACCTTTAACGAGGTGAAAAGATATCAGTATCTTTCCAATATTAGGAAATTTACTATCTATCTATTACATTAAAAAAAAAGGATAAAATTGACTACTATTAGAGATAAAATAAAAAAACTTTTTCTTAAAATAGAAAATAGGGTGATTTGGATTAAAAGACCATTTGAAAACTATAATTTGAAATCTAAAACTCTCCAATTTTGACAAAAATACCTTTATTGTTTTCTTGTAAAAATAACTATTCTTTTAAAAGATATATGTAAATAAGTAAGGGTTGTCCAAATGTGTTATTTTCAAGAAAAACATGGAAAGTATTCATTCTTAAATTTTGGGCTATTTTGAGGCTTTAAACAAATATTTCAAGAAAAATATAACATTTTAAAACAACTCTTAATTATATTTTATTAATTTTACTTCTATTTTCTAAGTGTTAGGTGAAAACAAAATAATTATATTTGAATAATTGAAAATAAAACAGTATATATTGAAATTATTTTAAAAATAATTAAAATATTTATTTTTATCTCAATTCTATAGTAGCCAATTTTATTAGTTTATTTTGTACTGTTACAAAAAGATAGTAAAAACTCTAACGATGAGGAAAGGACTTAAAAGTTATTTACTTATTTATGTAAGTTTATAATTTTTATTTGATGTTTAATCCTATGTGGTTTGATTTTTGCTAATTCAGCATCATAATGAACTTTGATTGACCGGAAACATTTAATTGAACAAAAATTAAGAGTTCAAACACTTGATTGAGTAAAAATAAAGTTAAAACACCAAAAAAAAATAAAAATTAAGATACCATTCATGTAATTAATCCTAATAATAATGGGAAAAAGTTGCGAACTCTATCATCTCATATGTTCTACTTTTATCCTCTCCTTGAAACAACATTTGGTTGTACCATGTTGGGAAGTTGCACTTATTGGATTGAAGCATTGTCATCATGAACTAGGGTTGATAAAGGTGGTGAGGTGCCGGAAAAATTAACAGAATAAGTGGAGAAAGTAATCAATATCTAAGTTTCTAAGTATTCACTCAGAACTGTATATTTTCTTTCTTTCTAACAACTTTTTCTTCCTCTTCCGCCCTTCCTGGAAAAAAGCAAAAGTAAAAAATTTTAAGGGAAAAAGGTCGGTTTGTCGTAGGATTGACTTGCTCTTTAATTTTACCAATAGATCGCTAACAACTTTTTATTTCACCAAATTGAGGTGAAATTTACTTGTCAGTGTTGGAGAGAAGTATGTTATCTTTGTGGTTTGGTACACCGCATGCATCCACTCTCTCTGTCGGCTTTATTGATCACACGCCGCACTTCTTTGTACGTTGAATTTTTGGCAGCCGCGTGAATATTAATATTATAAAAGGACCATATAATAAGTAAATATATATATGTCATATAGTTTTATTTAATTTGTAACATGTTTTTCACTCTTTGGTTTTTCGGTACTACCTTACGTGGAAAGGGTGGATTGAAAAAGGAAAGGACAATCTAAGAAAAGACTGTACATGGATTAGGCCATGGTTTATGCTACTTGTTTGTACTAAAATTAAAATTTGGCCTGATCCAGTATTGAGTTAGGCCTAAGCCTAAACACATGAATAAAAATCTAGATAAAAGGGGCCTTGATATATTTGAACAAGCCCATAGAAAAAGTCCAAGGGTATTTCTGAAATTTTTAAAATTTTTGAAAGCCAAATGAAACTTTATTAGAAGTGCTAGAAAGGTAGGGTAGTTATTTGCAGACGTATAATTTCCTTGAGGAACAAGACTCTCTAATGGAGACGTGGATGAAATTCTCGAGAAACAAACCTCTTTAATGGAGACATAGATGAAATTCTTGAGGAACAAACTTTGTTAATAGAAGACATGGACAATATCTTCAGGAAATGGAGAGTAGAGAAAATGGAAACTTGAGTAGCAAGTCAAGACGTCTATAAAAAGAGCAGAAGAGAGGGAATCAGAAATGAATTGTTATCCTTTATGGATGGTTTCTCTAGTTACAATCAAATTTTAATAGTAGTAGAAGATATACCTAAGACCGCCTTTAGATGTCTTGGCTCGATAGGGACATTTGAATGGCTAGTCATGCCTTTTGTTCTAAAAAATGCAGGTGTAACTTATCAAATGGCAATGAATGCAATTTTCCATGACATGCTAGGCCACCACATGGAAGTATACATTGATGATATTGTGGTCAAATCTAAAAGATCCAGTGAGCATGTAGATCATTTAATTAAAAGGATGAAACATCATCAATTGAAGCTTAATCCACTCAAATGTGCATTTGGAGTTCGTGTTGGAAATTTTATTGGGTTCCTAGTTCACCAAAGAGGGATAGAAGTGGATCAGAATAAAGAAAAAGCTATTGCTTCAGCCAATTCTCCACAAAATAAGAAAGAACTCCAAAATTTCTTGGGTTAGGTAAATTATTTAAGAAGATTTATCTCTAACTTGACAGGTAAAACCAAGGAAATCTCTGACTTTGTGAAGCCGAAGATATGAACAATTCTAGGGTGGAGAGGAACGACATCGCAAATTTTGACAAGATAAGCGATACCTCTAAACCTCCTATTTTAAGGCTCCTATACAAGGCCATCCACTTAAATTATATTTATCAACCGTAAATAAGTCGATAGGTTGTCTTTTGGAATAAAAAAATTCTAAAGGCCATGAGCATGCTATATATTATTTGAGTAGGGTTCTTAAACCCACCAGGAGCAAGATACTCCCCAATTGAAAAATTATATTTATTTTATACTGGCAGTACTAAATTGAGACATTACTTGATCAAGTCGCGAGTCTATGCGGTTTCTCAGACTGACCTTCTGAAATTCCTTCTTAATCGGCCACTAATAACAAGGAGGGTTGGTAAATGGTCCCTTGCTTTCTCAACTTGGTTTATTTTCCATAGAAATCAGTCAAGGGATAAGCATTGACACATTTCCTACTTGATCATCCTTCCTTAGAAATTGGGATAGAGCAAAGTGTGGAGTTGGGAATTTATGGAGCAGAAAGGAACCTTGGATCATCAAATTTGATGGTTTAAGCATAGAGAATTCAGCTAGTGCGAGAATAGTGATCATTTCCCCAAGAGGAGTAAAGACTACATTGTCTTTCAATCTGGTGTTTGAATGCACCAACAATCAGGCGAAGTATGAAGCTTTGGTGATTGGCTTAGAGATCCTACTGGAGCTTGGAGAAAAAGATGTTAGAGTCATTAGAGATTCTCAATTGGTACTTTGACAATTAATAGGGGAGTATAAGTGCAACAACTTGCTGTTAGCACCTTACTTTACTGTTGCCATTCACTTGTTAGACTCATTTGATAATGTGGAATTTGAACATGAGCTTAGGGAATCAAACGGGATGCTGGTGAACTGGCTTAAATAGCCTCTAGTGTAAAAATGGGTGAAGAATTAACCCATAAGCTCATCATGATAGAGAAGAATAATCACCCTTCAATTTTTGAAAGGGGGATCGACCTAGACATCTTCAATAATGACATGAATATTGCTGAAGATTGGAGAATAGAATTCAGAGAATATTTAGAGAATCAAAACAAGAGGGTTCCCACATAACTAAGGTCAAAGCTCATAATTTTGTTATACTAAGGAGAACTATACGTAGAAAAGGTCTTGATAGATTATTACTCAAGTGCTTATCTTTCCCAGACAACATGGAAGTTATGAAGCATGTTCATGAAGGAGTTTGTGGAGCCCATCAATTTAGAGTAAAGATGTGTTGGTTAATTAGATGACACAACTATTTTTGCCCGACCATTCTAAGAGATTGCATCACCTACTCTAAAGGTTGTCAACAATGCTAGAAATATGGAAGTATATAGAGAATCCCTACTGTTGAATAACATTCAATAGTAAAGCCATGGCTTTTTAGTGGATGGGTCATGTATCTAACTGAGAAGATTCATCCAACATCATCAAAAGGACACAACTTTATCCTAGTTGCTACGGACTATTTCACTAGGTGGGTGGAGGTAGTACCATTGAAGAAATCACAACAGGAGGATGTGATTCAGTTCATCAAGGAGTAGATTGTTCATAGGTTTGGGATTCCTCAATCTATCACTACTGATAAAGGAATAATGTTCACTAGGGAAGAGATGAATTACTTTGTTGCGGATTATGACACATAACTCATTAGGTCAACTTCTTTCTATGCCCAAGCCAATGGACAAGTAGAATCATCCAACAAAGTGTTGATAGGGATTCTGGAGAAAATGCTCGAGGAGAATCCTAGGGATTGGCATAAGATTTTATTAGAGACATTGTGGGCCTATTAGACTTCTAAAAGGAGTTCTACAGGGGTAAGTCCTTTTTCTTTGACTTATGGACAAGATGTGGTACTCTCAATGGAAGTAGTGGTTTATAGGAAAAATGGCCTTACTCCTTAAGAGTACAGTGAGGCCTTGATAATGGAACTCGAATCAGCAGATGATCGAAGAATACAAGATTTCAACTATATGTTGATTCAGAAAAATAAAGTAGGTTAGACCTACAACAAGAGAATCAAGAGAAAAAGCTTTGAAGTAGGATAGATTGTTTGGAAGATTATATTGTCAGTCGGTTCCAAAGACAAAGAATTGGGCAAATGGTCTCCTAACTGGGAAGGACTTTTCAAGGTGCATCAAGTACTACCTGGAAACACATGCTGGTTAGTAAACCTATAAGAAGAGCCACACAAGAAGTTCATCAATGGGAAATACTTGAAGATTTATTTCCCTACCAATTGGAAAATTGTAAAAACTTCCAAAAAGAATTAGACTGATTCCACGACCTTTAAAGGGGAAATGTTAGGGAAATGTTCTATGTTTTGGGTAAAAGTAGGCTTTTTATCCACTATGTTCTTAAGCATTCAAAGTTTCTCTAGCATAGTACCTGTTCTAGTCTATGTTTTGGATAAACATATATCCAATAGCCACTGTTTCTCAAATATATGTGCACTCGATCAATTTACTAAAGAGACTTTGTAGGGAAATAATCGCTTTTTTAAATCTCTTAATGTCAGAATTCCGATATAAGTAGTATATATTCTCAAGTAAAGAAAGTAGGTCCAAGGACCATCTTTAATCAACAACAAAATTACAACATTATTCCACAAGCATCAACACACATCCAAAGGTAGGCTTAGTGCCATCATGAGCCACTAATGCAATGTCATGGCTATAAGTGTACATGTGTTGGTGTTCAGTGATTTTTCCACAATTCATTCCATAATTATCAACACACATCCAAAAGTAGGCCTAGTACCACCTTGATCCACTAATGCAATGTCATGTCTATAAGTGCGCATGTGTAGTGTAGTGTTTGGCGAGTCTCCAACAAGAAGTCAAGTACATCTTGAGAAGACATTCCAATTCTCCTCATTACATCAAGAAAAAATGGTAGGCCGATGGCCACCTAGCAAGGGTTGGAAAGGGAGCATAATAGCCTCAGGACAATCATTTGTCATCATAGGCCATGGAGTACAAAAGCACAAAGAAGATAATACAAAGAAGCATGTGCAAGAAAGGGGCTTTACAACTGAAAAAATGTCAAATAAATGACTACAAAGTTATGAAGTCAAAGTCTCATTAATTCATGATTGTTCAAAAATGTCAAAGTCTTATCATGGAGAAATCAAAAGAACGGAGAGAATCCTAGTAGCCAACGCAATTTTGGCGAGATGCATCAATTTCTTGTAATTATGAAGCTAATCTCGTAGCACCTTTGCGATGGGAAGCTAAGAATTGGCCTAAGGACTTACTAGAGACGGTCAAGTCAGCCAGTCTTTATGGCTTCTACCATGCTCCACCAAAGAGGCCGCCTTGGCTCTCTCTTCTCCACTTCTTCAATTAATACCTTGATACACTCTTTATGAGCATCATATTCTCGCAGACATAGCTCAGCCAATGTATGGGTAGCTTATTTCTTGGTAAGTTGGGCTTGCTCAAACTCTATTTTTTGTATTTTTAAGGCATCTACTTTGGAGGAGATCTCCATGTTGGATTTCAGAGAACGATCTAGTGTAGGGAAAACATAAGAAGTTTGAACTAAGGCTTTTAAAATGAATACCTTGGACTGAGGCACTTTGGAAGTTGATGTCAACACCACTAGAGCTGCATAGAAAGCATCCTTTTGGTTGATAGATAAGGAAAGCATATCCAAGCTAAGAAAATGGCTCATAGTATAGCAAGCAGCAACAACATCTAAGTCACTAGGAGGACGCACTAAGGACTAGGGGACAAAAGTGGGTTGGTCCAAGAAAAACAAGTCCAAAGATAAATCTATCTCCGCCTTTATTTGAAAAGCTGATCTCGATGAAGCCTGGAAAAATGAAAATATAAGGCAAGGAAAAATGAAAGATGCAAGAGAAAGATAAAGATGAAGAACAAACTAGAGAGGGAGTAGCCTGAGAAGTATGCCTATTCTGGCCTTCTCTTACTATGGTGGCCTTTTCATTCAAAGAGTCTTCTGTCGTCTATGTCTTATCAAATATCCTGGGAATCACCCTTGCTCAAAGCTTCTTCTACAAAGGCCGACCCCGCTCAATTATTCTCAAATGGATTCACTTCAACCCTCAATGGATCATCAATAGTATTGGAGAAATCAAACTGATGGGTTGGTATGAGCGAAGAACATCGTAGGTTGGAAGAATTCCTCACATCTTTAGGAAGCTGAGAATTTCTAAGCCGACTATCGAAAGCAATATTCTTCTCTTTGACCATCTTGAGTTTCTTGGTAGGCCAACTACGAGAAGAAGTCAATCTTGTAGAGAAAATGAGAAAATCAGGTAAGCATGAGGTAAACTTCTGAATAAAATGTAGCAAATGATTCTTTTACATGCAGTAGGTGAGCAAGAACTGAGGAGCTCATCAAATATGATATTCCCCTGTGAAGAGAAGGTTTGTGCCATGGATAAAGAGATAATCCCAATGGAGCAAAAAGGAGTTTGATTCTCCTTAACCAGTTTCTATACAAAATCCAAATCTGGTTGGACAAAAGGCAAATGTGGTAAAATTAGGATAAACTATTGAAAACCAAACAGGCGGTCCTAAAGACAAGGGAGATATGAGGGATAAACTGTTGAAAACCAAACAGGCAGTTCTAAAGACAAGGGAGATATGACTGTAGACTAGCCGGGGATGCAAAAGTGAAGATGAGAAGGCAAAGCAACCTCCTGAAATAAGCACTCTACAAGTGGCACTAGTAGAGGCCATGAAACTATCAAAATCATGCAGATATGGTTGAGAAGAAGACAAAATATGATTCCAAGCTTAAATATGTACAAAATCGTGTCTTAAAATAAGTGTACTCAAGGTTTGATCTACCAAACCCAAGAAGAAGGACATAAGATCATCAAAGGGTATCGTACGTAGAGAATGCACGACATGGAGTCCCAAAGTCATGTAAGAGGTAGGTTCCCTATTCGAAAGCTTTGCAAAATATGCAAATAACCACATCTGTACAAACCACAAGGCACCACCAACTCTATGGTAAGGCTCATCAGATACATATTTACTCATGGCTTGATAAATTGAGGCTAAGAGTAAAGTGCCTAAGGCCCGGTTTTCCAAAGTTGGGGAAAAATACATATTTGTATAAGAACCCACAAGAATTCGACATGCTCAACAGTAGATGGAATGTAAAACCCGAGAAATTCTAATTTTCTGAAAAATGGTAAAATGGTAATTTCGGTCAAAATCTAGAATTTTTCTAGATCTCAGATGACGGACTTCACCGTTGGAATCATCTCGTGAAATCTAGTTATCATGTCGAATTTTGTCAAATTCCGAGATAGTCGGAATTTCATGTTTTTCGAGACACCGAGAGTGATGCGTGACATGTGGCAAGTGTTGAGTGGCTCACATTGAGCCACGTGTCAATTTGAGAGCAAGTCAAACATTGAGCTCAAATGGGACCCATGAAAGACATGTGGCATCATGTCATTGGGTGGAAATACATGGTAGATGGATAAGAGGATAAGGTGTAAACCTAAGGGCCACTAAAAGTGTGACAAGTGTCAAGTGAGATGACATCTCACTTGACCAAAGGGGGTTGGGAGAAGGGGAGGAGGGAGAAAAGCCAACCGAATGTGAGAGAGAGTTTTTAGAGTGAGAAGCTCTCACTTCTCTCTAAATTTCTCGGCGATCGGTCCGTTGAATCCCAGTGAGACAAGAGGCAAAGTTGACCACCATTGTGAGAGCTATGTGTGGGTATTGGAATTGTGGAGTTTTGGCAACTTCGGGAGGTAGGGGTGTTCTCCTACTTGGTTATTCTTGTTTAATATGCCATGAATATGGTATTTGGGAGTTGTGAGGCAAAAAATGGTTGTGCATTCAAGTCTCAAAGAAATGGGACTGCGTGCTAGAGGTGGGGACTGTCTTGGACAGTCCACGGTTTGATATGGGGCTGTTTTGGACAGCCCCGAACCGATTTATGGACTGAAATAGTCCATGTGTTTTGCTCGCATGTTATTGCTTGAATTGAATGGCTTGAAATGTGTATGGAAAATGACATGTTAATGCATGCTAATTGATGTGTTAACATGATTTTTTTTGAATTATATGAAATATAATTGTGGAGCCATTGGAATTGGATATATGAATTGGCATCATTGCATTTATGTGCACGGTGACATCGCGTCGGGCCAGGTGTGGGTGTACAGTATGGTTGTTCACCACTCTTGGTGAATGTGTGTTGAGTTTGTCTTTGGGACTACGTCCACTAAAGACTCATAGTTCAAATCATAAAATGAAAAGTAGTCAATGTGTTTTGGGCGAAGCAAGAAGGGGGTTGTTAATCCCCTCAGGTGAAAAGTATGGAACTTGGGTGTAAGAGACCTGCGGTAGTGTCCGAAAAGTTATGTTTGGGTGTAAGAGACCCGAGGCGTAAGCCAAAATTTCTGTTGCCCAAAAGAAAACACACGGTCATGTTTATCACTTAGACCTAGAGTTGAGTGATAGGAGTCGGGATAGACTCGGGATTGGTTACCCATTGGCAAATTGCATTGGGTGTTGGTGAGCCTAATAAAGGCTCCTAAGACATGGGTGTCATTGGTATTTCCATTGGACGACATCACACTTGGTATAGTCATGTGCGGTGGAGCCTGAGTGACTGGATATGGGCTTGAAAACATCTCATGATATAACCATTCTATGTATAAATTCATGGAATGGGATGTCAGGATGTGCCATTGCATGTGCATTTTAGGTGTGAGTAACTCGTAGGAGAATTCAACCACTGGGCATCGTCACCCCGGTCGTGATCCCCCTTTTGTGTATAGGAGTATCAGAAAACGACGTCACTATAGGCCAATTTTGAAAGAAAGTCACATGTGGCTTTGATTATATATTTTTGTAAAACATGTATGAAGCATTCTTATTGATACATGTTCGTATAAGAGTATAATTAACTCGTGAAACTATTGTAATATAGTTGGTTATAATTTGGTGAGTATGGATGTATGGGCCCGATGTGGTCATTTTTACTTATGTTTGAGTCTCGGGTAGAGAGACACTCATTTTGTGGCATTGAGGCACTCAATGGCTACATGTATTCCACGAGTTAACGGATTGTCAATGGACCCCCGAGTTTGGGGCGTCATATGGAATCCCAATGACGTCATGCCGTTTTCGGATAGTGGTAGAGGAAACCTCTATAGCTAGTAAGGAAGAATCCTGAACATCAAGCAGACACTTCCCATCAGCACCCCGGATAGGTAGGCCTGTGAGAATGGTAATATCTCTCAATGTGATGGAAATGAGAACAAAAGGAAGTAAGAAAGAGTTAATACACATGGACTAGAATTTTAATGCAACACTCATCAATTCCACTGCCGAGGTGTTTACAATGGTAAGATGAATAGACTACTCAACTCTCAATGTTAACTAAAATCCTCTAGTCAGTGATAACCTAGCAAATCCATGAAACCCATCCATATGAAGCCCTTGGTTAGCGCTGTGGCCGAGTTCACTTATAGGTTGTAACTTCTTTCAAAGAAGTAGCTCAGTTGTTGATCTCAATGGAAAAGGGAAACTAGGTGCAGAAGAAGATACTTCTCCAAAAGAATGTGCAAACTTTGGGCCAAGCAAAGCAGGAAGAACAGTAATGCAAAGTAAAAAAGTATGTCAGAGCCAGCACAAATTAAGGAAGAATGAGCACAGGATTGGATTATTGTGATAAAGATGAGAGTGGATTGGAAGCCATTGAACCAACACAAGAAGCTCCTAAGAAAAAAAAATCCAAGAAAGTTACAATCATGACAGAGGTTTAAATTTTAGGTTGCAAAGAAACACAACCTGAGGCTGTTGAAAATCATTCAAAGAAAATTTTGAACCAACACAACTCTTTGGTAATGCACGACCTAAAATATGTCAAAGAAAAAGCTCAAGTTCAGGTGAAAGGTCACTCAACCTGAGGCTGTTGAAAATCATTCAATATACACTAAAGAAAATTTTCAAAATAGCTGAACAATTTCACAAGAATTTTTTTGAGAGTTCATTCAAGTTGATTTTCGGTATTTGCACTACAAAAATTTTTCGAAATAGCCGAACGACTCAAGAAGAATTTTTTTTGAGAGTGCATTCAAGTTGATTTTCGGTATCTGCACTCAAGAAAATTTTCAAAATAGCCAAACGACTCTAGAAGAATTTTTTTCGAGAGTACATTATTAAATCTACTATTAAGAAAATTTTCGAAATAGCCGAACAATTTCAAAAGAATTTTTTCGAAAGTGCATTTAGGATTATTTTTAGTATATGCACCCAAGAAAATTTTCAGAATGGCAAGACTTCAAAAGAATTTTTTCAAAAGTGCATTCAGGTTTATTTTTTAAATCTGCACTTAGGAAAATTTTCGAAATAGTCAAACGGCTTCAAAATAATATTTTCGAAAGTGTATTCAGGATGATTTTTAGTTTATGCACTTACAAAATTTTTTGAAATAGTCAAGTGGCTTCAAAATAATTTTTTTTGAAGTGCATTCAAGTTTATTTTCGATATTGGCACTTAAGATAATTTTCGAAACAACCAAGCGGCTTCAAAATAGTTTTTTTGAGAGTGCATTGATGATTATTTTCGTAAACTGCACCTCGAAAAATGTTCAAAAGGGCCAAAATAACTTAAATATTTTTCACAGGTATTCTCATGATTATTTTCAGAAATTTTGCACCCCAAGAAATTTTTTAGGAATGTCCGAGTAACATAAAAGTGAATTTTTTCTAGAGTATGGGAAGTTTATTTTCAATATATGCACTTAAGAAAATTTTTGAAATAGTCGAACAACATAAAAAAAAAATTTCTACTATGCATTCATGAATATTTTTGAGTTTTGTACTCAAGAATATTTTTAAAAAAATCTGCACTCAAGAAAAGTTTCGAATGACATTAAAGAAAGTTTCGATTTTTTTGCATCAAGGAAGGAAATTTCACTCAAAATCTTATTTTCAAGAAGAAATTCGCAATCAAGAACCACATTGTCAAGAAAATCATGGAAAGTTGCGATATTTTCATCAATAGAAGTACATACTAACAAATACAGAGCGAAGGCAGCGAATCGATGAGAACACCCATCGACAACAACAACAACAACAACAACAACAATCTTTGACGACAATGCAACGGTCTTCAATGGTAGTCCGACAACCTTCGACTAGCAGCGGCGGTCGGCGGGGCAAGGATGAACAATGCAATTGTCAGAGAGTGGAGGAGCTGCACTATCCTCGTCGGCGTCAATAACATAAACGATCGACGAAAAAGAAGCAACAATGTCAACTGAAGTGTTTATGTCAAGAAAGTTAATGATAGTGTCGCTGTGAACTGTTGTCTCTTTGGCTAGTATGACAACAATGGGAACGGAATGGAGAAGAAAGAAGATGAAGGAGGAAGGGTTAAGAAATTTCCTTTTTCCAAATCAAAAGGAGTTCTTTTTCCTTTCTCCAAACCAAAAATGATCGCTTTGAAAAGTGAAAATAGATTCTTTATAGGAAGGAAAGAAGATGATCCTAGGTTCTTTGGCGGATGATTATTCTTTGGTGGAGGAAAAATGAAGGTGAGAGGTTTGAACTTGAGAATGACTGGAACTTTCTCTTGAGGAATCAACAGTTGCCTTCTCATTTGATCCGACTTGGCTCATTCTTGCCGTTGGAATTCCACATTATGGGTCAAGAGTCAAACTCTGGTCTTATAATTGGAAATAAGCTCGTATATTTTTTTGGGACTTTGAATATGATACAATTGGCCCTTCGATTAAATTGTTTGCACTAAAATTAAAATTTGGTCTAATCTAGTATCGTCAGCCTAAGCCCGTTCAAGCCCATGAATAAAAATCCGTAAAACGGGCCCATATCCATTTGAATTAAACCCATAGGAAAAGTCCAAAGGTATTTATGAAATTTTTAAAATTTTTAAGTCAAACAAAGTTTTAATGTATGGTAGAGGTGGGTTACTTGTTTTCGTGACATGGAATTTCCTTTGAGGAACAAGACTTAATGGAGGCATGGATGAAATTCTTGAGGAACAAGCCTCCCTAATGGAGACGTGGATAAATTCTTGAGAAACAAACTTCCTTAATGGAAGACAAGGACAATATCTTCAAGACCTAGAGAGAATGGAGAAAATGGAGACTTAGGTAGCAAGTCAAGACGTCTATGAAAGGAGCAAAAGAGAGGGAATAAAAAATCAACCAATCAAGCAATCAACAAACCAATCGACTCAAGAAGGTCAATCTAATCGCAGCCCGGTTTCTTCAATCAACTTTCATCAATTTCAACATTCTATTTCCTAGTTTTAGCCAAGTTTTGTCATTTTTTCAGCACAGAGTTATTTCATTTATTCATAGTGAAATTCAATATTTTATCTAGCAATTCTAGCATTCCATTTCCAAGTTCAATTCAAGTTTCTATCAATTTTCTAGTACAGTATTATTTTCATAGTAAAATCCAATGTTTACTTCAGCAATTCCAACAGCATTTTTTTTTCTAGTTTTATTCAAGTTTGTCAATTTTCCAGCACCGTGTTATTTCATTTTTTCCAAAGAAAATCTAACAATTTTCTTCAGCATTAAATTCTTGCAATATTTTCATTCGTACGACATTTTATACTTTGATTTCTTTGGACCACAGAGAAACCAGTGGTCAGTATAGTATATGATTAGAAGCTTGATTTTACGAGTTACTCGGGCTTAGAAACACTTTAATTTTCACATATCTCGCATGTTTTTATTTTGTATGGTTGTGTGAAATTCAAAATCAATTTCAACACTACTCCAAGTGAGAGAAGTAAAATAATTCAAGTTTATTTCATAGGAAGTCATATTGGTAATCATGGTAATAAAAAAAAATTTTAGTGGGTGTGTTTTTTTATTGTTTAACTATCAAACAGTTAATAAAAAAATTATAATAAAGGTGCGTAAAGCTAGTCCGGGCAACTATGGTAATAAAAAAAATTAATAATAAAGGATGTTTAACTGTTTAAGGAACAAAATTATATCTTTTTTAAAAAAAGAACAAAATTATATAGTTGAGTTTCGTGGACCATGCAATAAAGAGGAAGATTCTCTAATTTTGATTATGTTATCATTATTACTATAATATGGCTCAACCGAGAAAGTGGGTAGAAGGAAAGGGAAATGAAAAATGGATTGAGGAAAGAATTATATTTAATTGTTGTTTATTTTAAACTATCTAATCTTATATTTAAATCATAGTAATTCTTTATTCTTTACAAATTTGTCCTCGATTTCAACTCTAGACTCCTTTATGTCTCTGCTTAACTTTAACCATTGAGCAAGTTTTTACGACATATTTAAGGGTGTTCTGGCTGATTTTTTTATTTTTATCTAAAGATAAACCACAAAAATATTATACATTTGATGGTATAAATAATTATAATTTTTATGAAAGAGCTACACATTAATAAAAATATTATAAACTAAAATCATTTTCAACTAAGCTATCATTGTACAAGATGTTTATCTAAAGATAAACATCTAGACCAAGGACCTCAATATAAAGCATAACGTTATATTTGATTTCCGAAAAATAGTGTTGTAAAACTTCAATATAAAGTTATATGTTAAGTATTTGATTTAAGAAAAAGTTGAGCAAATGAGGAAGAAAAAAAAAGAAGAGAACCAAAGTTAATATTTATGTTTTATTATTGAAAACCCTATCCCTTTTCTCTCAACTTTTTCTCACCTAGCCTCTTTTCCCTTTGGAGCAACAGAGTGAATTTTTTTTCCCCTTCTCAACAAGAATAACTCCTCTCTACACCTCTTTTCCTTATTAATTTTTCTTCCTCAATAAAGTGGTTATTCCACAAGATCTACATTTTCAATTGTTTTTTTTTTTTTATTTTAGTCGTCATTTTGGTACAGCGTGTAGTTATCGTTGTTTTGATGAGACGTTTGTTTGTTGTCGTCGTGATGTAACGCTTATTTGTGTAAGGGAGATTCAAACGAACAAAGTATATTCGATCAGTGATAAGAAATCAAATCAACTGTCGTTAATATACTGTAGAACTGGAATAATAAGTATTCTAGTCACAATAGTAATATATGTGCTTAACTATCAAACGATGTTTTGTGTTTCGATTTATTATACTATTAAATCATCATCTATGGTTTGTAACGATTTTGATTTTATATTTCTATCGATGTATTGCTAGTTTGAATCAATAAAATTATTTTTCTCTTACAAAAAAAATTATTCCTTCTTCATAAATTTAAGTGTAGATTGACAATTGTTTTTAAGAATAGTTTTCTCTCCTTCCAAATAAAGAAACTAAAAAATATGTTTAATAGACAATCAAAGATTTTTTTTGAGGAATAAAAAATAAGATATTTTTTAGTTATTTTTCTGTATTTTTCTAATAATATCTTAGAAAAGTATAAAAAATATATAAAATGATTAAAAATAAAAAAGTATCTTAAAAATATATTTCGAATATTAAAAATAAACTTAATTAAACATTTTAGGTTCCAACAAAATTTATCTCACTATGCATTAAAAACAATTTTAAAAAATATTTTCAAAGATGGTTACGAAACATAGTTTTATTTTCTTATAAAATAAAAATGAGTTTTGTTGTTCAAAACTTAATATGATGATCCAACATGCATTTATGTGCTTATAATGGATTTATATTTGTTTATATATACAAGTGTATTCCTTACCTTGTGAGAATTAAAAAATAAAATACTTTGACAACTTTTCAAAAAGTCATTTTCCCTTTTTCTTTTCTTCATATATGGACGGTTTAATTATTTATTCTTTCTAGATGTCCATCAAAGTGTTTTTTTTTTTTGAAAGATGTCCATCAAAGTGTTAGCTTGTATCTTAGTCCATCATAGATGCCCACACTAAGAAAGACGATAATATATGTCTGCACATGCCTCTCTTAAAGAAAGCTTTTCTTATCTCTTTTTATTTATTTATTTGGAGAAGAGTCATCCAAACCCTAAACTACAGTTGATGTTGTTATTAAAATCTTAAATTTTGTCTGGTTCCGAGAAAGTATCTAAGCAAAAAAAAATGTCAAAATTTTGATTTTTTTTTTCATTAGTAATTCTATATATTTAAAATATAAATATATATATATATATATATATATATATATATATATATATATATATATATATAGATGTCCATCAAAGTGTTAGCTTGTATCTTAGTCCATCATAGATGCCCACACTAAGAAAGACGATAATATATGTCTGCACATGCCTCTCTTAAAGAAAGCTTTTCTTATCTCTTTTTATTTATTTATTTGGAGAAAAGTCATCCAAACCCTAAAACTACAGTTGATGTTGTTATTAAAATCTTAAATTTTGTCTGGTTCCAGAAAGATTCAAGCAAAAAAAAAAAAAATGTCAAATTTTGATTTTTTTTTCATTAGTAATTCTATATATTTAATATATATATATATATATATATATATATATATATATATATATATATGGTAGAGGTGGCAGTTATTGAAATTAGTTAAAAAAAATTATATATTTAAATTACTTAATCTTAAATAAATTCAATAAGTTTGAAGGTTAAAAAATAATTTATTAACTTTTAATACCATTTTTTTTTTCTTTACTTTTTCTTTCCTCTCTATTTTTTTCTTTTACGCTTTCCTTCAAAATTTTCAAGAATCAAACATAAAGTGTTATCGAACATGCATCAATTAGGGTTGTAACTTGGGCGGGTTAACCCAACCTGAACTTAACCTAATATTTAGGCAGGTTTAGACACTATTTTTTTGTAGCTTGGATTGGACTTGAGTTCAGTTTTATCAACTCAATTTAAATTTTGGTTGTGTTGGGGCCATTGGTTCGATAATCCTCACCCAAACCCGAATATATATATATATATATATATATATATATATATATATATATATATATATATATATATATATATATATATATATATATATCTTATTGCAAGAGTCCTACAAAAACTCTTTTCACCGTTTCGACATTTCCTATTTCCCAAGAGTCATCACTATTCGATTGCTTCCATTTCACATTCATTTGATTATTATATATATATATATATATATAGAAAGATATATATATATATATATATATATATATATATATATATATATATATATTGTAGTAGTCCTACAAAAAAACTCTTTTCGATTGTTTCCATTTCTACATTCATTTGATTATTTCATGTCATCATGATTATGTTGTCATCATCGTTCTTCACAAGCCAGTTCTGGTTTCGTTTATTGAGGTTTCTGGTCTAATCAACCATTGTTTCCCCAAGTCTTGAATTTTCATCGATCTCCAAGTTAAAACCTAAAAGGTACCCTTGCAATCTCTTTTTCTTTTTCAATAATTGACTTTCTACCTTAGATTCAAACATTTGGATGCTGAGAAAAATGATAAAAAAAATAAAAATAAAAATGATGTTTTCAATAAATTTTTAACTCTAATCTGATTGAACTTGATATAACCCAACCCAATCAACATAAAATCAACCCGAGTTTCATAATTTCAGTTCGGGTTGAACTCATCGGATTGAAAATCAGGTTAGGTTATATTTAGAATCATATTTTTCATGTTCGGGGTTGGCTTGGGGTAGCTCTCAACCCGACCCAACCCCAGATAATCATAAATACATGCATGCATCCACCAAACACGGATGCATGTATCCACCGGGAACACGACTTTTGAAATTGGTTATGATTTAACTCAACGTATTTCAACATGGAGCAATGCATTTGTTATAATTAAAGCTTATTATATGAATTAAATGAACATTTTTCTTCTTTTTATGATTCTCTTCAGCATGATAATTCGCAAAAGAGCAATTCGTCTCAAAGATGGTAACCATGATGAATAAAGTAGACAGAGACAAAATTAGTATTGTCCTTTCATTTTTTTAATTCCTTGTGGTAGGCCACCATGCTCGAGTTATTCTCGTTTTTTTTCAACAGATTTGATGGCACCCATGCCTAATTTTCCTCCGACATATTTCTTTTGCTTGACCTTAAAGGAGGGTCAACGTTTAGTCTTCAGGTGGGGGAATAAAAAGATGTTTTACCACCGCCATTTTTTTAACTTGCAATAAAAAATACAAAAATGGTTAGTCATTGCTTCTTGTCTTGTTCATTTTTTTTCTTCCCCATTTGACGTGTTCGTATCGATCCCGCTAAAAGGCCTTATAGTAGGAGGAATGTTCTTTCATATATATTCATTTCAATTGGATCGTGTCTGTGAAACCCCTGAAAATCCAAATTTTCGGATAAAGGGTAAAACGGTAATTTCGGTCAGAAATCTGAAATTTTTCTTGATCTCGGATGACGAAATGGACTTCACCGTTTGAATCGTCTCGTGAAATCTAGCTACCACGTCGAATTTCGTCGAATTCTGAGATAATAGGAATTTCACGTTTTTCGAGGCACCGAAAGTAGTGGGGGACACTTGGCGCATTTGAGTGGCTCAAGATGAGACACGTATCAAGTGGAGAGTAAGTCAAATAATGAGCTCATGTATGGGCCATAGGTGACATGTGACATCATGTCATTAGAGGGGAATCCATGGTAAATGGATAAGAGGATAAAGTGCCGGCTCCCTAAGAATTTCTTAAAAGTTTGACAAGTGGCAGAGTGAAGGACATCTCACTGAAGCATATCTTCTCCCAGCTGGTTGGGAGGTGGGAGAGAAGAGAAGCGAGCCGGATTTGAAAGAGTTTTGAGAGAGGGGGCTCCACATTCTCTCTAAATTTCCAGGCGATCGGACCAGCGGTTTTAGGCGGAGCAAAAGGAAGAGTTCATCATCACGGAAAGGGCTTCTCATAGAGATAGAAATCGGGGAGTTTCGACAAACTCCAAGAGGTAGGTCTTCTCCTACTTTGGTTATTTTCTACCATAAGGGTTGTGTGGTGGTTGTCTTGCCCCAAGGGGAATGTTTGGTTGCATTTTGAACCGTGAGAAGCTGCCATATTGTGTTAGTAAGCATTAACCGGACCTTAAAACTAGTTTTTGGGTAGGGAATAAAGGGAATTTGGAAGTTATTCCCTCTGGGAAATTGTAGCCACATCAGTGAAATTGATGTTAGGCTTTTGAATTTCTCAATTCGGACCTCTGTAGACCAAGTTATGGTCTTTTTACTCTGAACAGTCTAATGGGCGAGAGGTCAGCCCGTAGAGGTCAACCTATAGAGGTCATTCTGTAGAGGTCAGGCTGTAGAGGTTAGTGATGAGTCCAAAAACTCATGAGATTTTTAATACATTTTTCTGAGTTTATAATGAGAATAAGGATGAATTGTTTGAAAGCGATAATTGAATCAAATTCAATTTGCGGGAAAATCACAATGAAAATCAAATTTTAAGCAAAAATCATAAGAAATCGGCACTTGTGATTTAAATCAAAGCGGGCTGAGTCGCGGCAGGAAGTGCAGTTTCCAGCAATTCAGTCACGACCTCAACAAATTTGGTTTTGAAGAAGAGCAGGAAGAGTGAATAAGAGTGAAGTGACTGCGAAGGAAGTTGAGACAAAATGTGACTTGGTTGAGAATAAGAGCGATCGAATGAAGAAGTTCGAATTGTCGCGACATCATTGCGGCTCGCGACGCAAACGAGGAGATAAATGGCGTGCATTGATACCACCATGAGGTGCGACAAGGAGCTGACTACAAGGCCACAAGAGCGGCCTTCTCAAGTAAAGGAAATTACATGACTAATTTTGAAAGAAAGGACTTGATGTCGCGACCTTGGCGGTAATGAAGAATAACGCGAATTACATGAAACTCGATATCGGGCGACGAATTAATAAAATGAGCGGGATGTCGCGGCGGCGCCAGTCGGCAGCCAGAATCAAAGGTTAACGATGGAGCATGGAGGTCGTGACGATAAGAAGTTGTGACAAGCAATTTTCAAAGAGGCTAAACATAGAGTCGGCGCCCGTCATCCGGTGGTGGCGACGCCAGTTAAAGTAAAGAGAGAGTCGCGATGTCATCCGATTAATTAAACATCGATTCTTAGAAATAAAAAGAAGGTCTCGGCGTCCTTTAGTAGTGCGACATCAGGCGTAAAGAATGGAGTGGCGACATCATTTACATCCGCGACATCATACCCGAGAGATGCGAAGGCAGAGTCGCAATGATAGTAAACTTCCACGACGTAAAGAGCTTCGTAAGCATAACATTGAAATTCGCGACCTATATGATTGAAGTAAGCGACATCAAAAAGAGCTTACAAAGCTGAAGAGGAAGTCGCGGCGTCATTCAGATTTGTCGCGCGACCATGATTCTAAGGAAAGAAGGTCGCGGCGTCATTTAGCGAATCAGCGACGCATGAATCTGAGGTGTTAAAGGGCAAGTGAAACCGGATAAGAAGCTTATGCTGCGGACGAACGAGAAAAATGAAATTCGCGACGTATGATTTAAGATCACGACATCAGAAACGGCTGATCGCGAGCAGTGAAATGCGGCGTGAAAAAGGGTTGCGACATCAAGTCAAGGTCGCGACAAACAAATGGAGTCGACGCGAACAACAATAAGGCCAATTATTTGGAAATCCACAAATAGGTTCATCGAGTTAAGACTGACTTCAAACCTATAAATCACGCGGAACAACTGTTGAAAGAAGGCAGCTACGGGGCGACTCGAAAGAAGTACGGGTAGCGAAGGTATATACAAATTTATGACACCATTACCAAAGGACTATTGTCTAATAAAACTTGTTGGTGGGTAGAAGATATATCTGAAATTTATGACACCATTGCAAAGGACTATTGTCTAATCAGTGATAATGCCATGAAACTTGTTTGTTGTATTTCTTTGCAATTACTCATTAAAAATCGGTTTCCTTAAGATTAGATAAATCTCTTTACGCGATCAAGATCCTGCAAGTGCCACCAGATCGAACAAGTAGTAAGTGGATTTAGAATCGAGATATCGATCCCACCGAGATCTCGAGAATTCCACGATCAACTACCGCAACTACTCGATTCTATACTATTTGGACTATGATTTGCAATTGATATATTCCTAGCAACAGAAAATAATGAAAGAATAACGATTTAGCCAAGCACAGAACAAATGAAATAATACTTAAATTAAATAAAAGTGAAATGGATCTATCGATTTAGTTTTTAAAGGAGCATTGAATGCTAATTTGTGGTATCGATTCTACTTGAGACCCTTAAATAACTTTACTTCATGAACCCAGTTTAGAATTAGTCAAGGGAAAGGTAATGCCATGTGGATCTCTCATAATGACATATTTCATCATCTAATCTTCTCTGTTTCCTGAATCTGAGAGGATTAGATAACTTCACCTATCTGAATTGCCTGTTATGGGTATTTTTCTTTTCAATACTTCATACCGGAACATGGTATGAAACAGCAGTTCCTAAGACATAGGCTAAGTTTTGGTTTACACTATCTTGGTTTCTCATCCTCAAATTGGAGCAGTTCATTCTTTCCTTGATTAGATCCTTGCTAACACGAGTTGAACTTCTTGTTGAATCGAGGCGAACTCTCTACTCATTTTAATTGTTAAGTCATTCAACTCATTCTTGGTTGCAAGTGAAGAAGATTTATCGATTAAATTTTGAGCCCCATTAGATCCCAGTATTAGGTTCACATACCCATGAGATGTGTTGAAACTCGGGAATGCCTTCTTTGTGTCACTTAGGGCCTCACGGAAATCAAGACATGAAGCAGTCTACTTCTGGTACATAGGACACTAATATTTGGATCAGATACAACAATAAACAAAAACCAGTTAGTAGATTCAAGTCTGAAGTTCAGTGGATTTGATAAATTTATGCAGAAAAGATAACTTCTAACAACAGCTTAAATTCAACGGAAGCTGGGTTTCTAAATTACTTCACTACCTTAGCGTAGCTCCTTGATCAAAGAACTACGCTAGATCGAAGCTGGAAGTATGAATTCCAAGAATTTGTTTGAGCGTCGAACAAACCCAGTGATAATTTGAAGAAATTAACATTGCATTCAGCTTAGCTTCAACAACTATCGTCCCGGATCGGAAATTCAAAAATAAAAATCTACTATAATCTGTCACAAAATAACTGTGAGCAAGAAAAGAAAAGAAAATTAAACTACCACGAGCCTTCGGCTACGGACTTCTTTCACGAGCCGCTGAAATTTGCTTTCTTTGATATGCTAACGTATTTATAGAGGTTTGGAAGTTTAACCGATGCACTGTTGTGGATTTCAAAATAATTGGCCCATTGTTGTTCATGTCGGCATTTCAGGTTGTTTGTCGCGACCTTGACGATGTTCTGACCTCTCTTTCACGTCGCGACTTCCTTTGTTACTATTGAGGCACATTACGATGCTCGCGACCTCGATCCTCACGTCGCGACTTTGTTTTACGTTTCTTACGTAGCGAAGCTTTTTTATGCAGTTGCGCACTTAACACCTTGTATCTGATGTCGCGACCGCTAAATGACGTTGCGACCTTCTTTCCTTGTAACTGTTGTCGCGACAGCTGAATGACGTCGCTACTTCCTCTTTCTACCTTGTAAGCTCTTTTGAGGTCGCTACTTCAATCATAGGTCACGACTTCAATGTTATGCTTATGAGCTCTTTTGATGTCATGGAAGTTTTACTATTGTTGTGACTTGTCTTCAGCATCTCTTGGGTATGATGTCGCGACAGCTAAATGATGTCGCGACCTCCATTCTTTGCAACTGATGTCGCGACTACTAAAGGACGTCGAGACCTTCTTTTACTTGGTTGATCATCGCGACCCTTTGGATGGCGTCGCGACCTCGCTCTTTACTTTAAGCGATGTAGCGACCAGCTGGATGGCGTCGCGACCTACATGTTCGACCTCTTTGAAAATACGTTTGTCACAACTTCTTATCGGTCATCACGACCTCCATGTCTCTTTGTTAACCTTTTGATTAATGCAGCGACCCGAGAGATGTCGCGACATCTGTCTAACTTCTTTATTAATTCCTGGTCGTCCCGATATTGGGTTCTGTTCTGACACAGGTGTTATTCTTCATTACTTGTCAAGGTCGACATCAAGTCCTTTCTTTCAAAATTGAATTCTGACTTCCTTTACTTGAAGTTTGTTCTTGGCCTTGTAGTCAGCTCCTTGTCGCGACCTCATGGTGGTATCACGACGTCATTTATCTCCGTTTGGTATCGCGACGTCACAATGATGTTGCGACAGCTGAACTTCTTCATTTGACTGCTTCTCTTATTCTCAACCAAGTCACATTTTGTCTCAACTTCCTTAAGTCCGCATTCCTTATTCACTCTTGATTTCTTCTTCAAACCAAATTTGTTGGTCGTGACTTGGAATTCTTGAAGCTACTTCTGTCGCGACAGGTTCGAGTTTTTGATTTAAGCCTGCTTCTGACTGATTTCTAATGATTTTGCTAAAATTTGATTTTGGCTGTATTTCACGCAAATTGGAATTTGATTCAATTATCGGTTTTGGAAACAGATTCATCCTTATTCTCATTATAAACTGAGAAAAATGTATTAAAAATCTCATGAGTTTTGGACTCGTGGAATTCCCCCGAACTTAAATTTTGCTTGTCCCCGAGCAAAGAAAAGAAAATTGTTTTCCTCGAACAAATAGGCTTAGAAAAATTTTAAGGACATTTTACGATTTATTCCATTCTTTTTCATTCCACCCTTTGATGCGGAACTAAATATCACTATTATTTCAAATTTCGGTTTTTTATCACGAAACAGGCATGGTGTACTTTTATTACAAAATTTCTTGATAAACTAATGTATTTAAACAGTTTATTTAACAAGTCTTGTTCTCTGTGTGTGTGCAGGTCATCAATTCTTTTCAACTTCATGATGAACTTAGTTGATCTTCCGGGAGTTTCTTAGGCTTTGTTTATCGAGTCCCGTATGCTTGTTTTAAATATTGATCTCCACTAATGTAGGTAATTTCAACCTTCAAAATCGATGAGGTCTTCCCGGATAAAAACTTGTAATGTTGGGCCCCTGGTAATTGGGTAGATAATGGAAAAATTTAGGTTGTAAATTACCCGGTTCATCTTGTCTCTACATTGTTGCCTCGACTTTCTTCCTTTTTCTTCTTTGTTTTATTTCTGATTCTCCTTAATCTCGGCTGATTCCTCTTTTTGAATTCTTTTATGGATCTCACTTTCCATATGTGCTTGATGTAGGCAGATCCCTTTGTTCTTTAACTCTTTTGCCTTTACTTCTCTATGATTTGGAATAGTGCAATGTTTTGTCTTCTTAAGCTTTCTATTACTCTTAGAGAACTTTGGGCTAGCAACTCCCATACCGAGTTGGCATTAGGGTGCTAGGTGTTAAACATACGAGCTTAATTGTTCAAGGGAAATGAGCCGCAAAGACAAAACATTCCTTATTTCACTAATACCTTCTTTACTTCTTGACCCCTTGTCAAAATCGGAATATTATTCCCCCAAACTTGTTCTTCCTTAATACTACACTTTTGAACTAGAAATTTGGATAATTTGGGTTCTTTCTTTGCCAAGTTTATTGTAAGGAGAATTTCGAGTTTTTCAATTCTTTGTTGTTGAAGAACTAAGGCTTATTTGGCTCAAATCGGGGAACTAAGAATATGCTTAAGCATATTTTGAGGGTAGACTAAAAGGCTCAAGGCGCGAGGATGGCCTCTTATCATTTCTGTTGGTGTATTTTCACCTAAGTTTCGCCTCAAATCCAATAATCAAACAAGTTCTAGAATTTGTGGATTTAAATCTGAATTCCCCAGAAGATGTTCCTAATTCCTCTCAAAAGTTTCATAAGTTTTGTTGACAATGTGTATTATTTCTTGAGACTTGTACTTATTCACGTATACTTACATTATTTTAAGTAAGTATTTTGTTCTCTCCGACAACCTTAATTTTCAATTTTGCAACTAAAGTGAATCTTAGGCAGAGCAGTGCAATCATTCTAATTCAGTTTCTTTATTCATGCCACTGATTTTGCCTTTATTTGTGTTGAATTTATCTCTAGTTAAACTACTTTAACTGGTCGAGTTATGACATTCGACATTTTTCATTCTTGAGCCCAGTACTAATGTTATTTTCCCGACAAGTCCAATAGTAAAAACACAAGAAGCTAACTACGGCAAACAAACATTTCCTTTTCACAATTTTCTTGTTTTATTGATGATCAAATTGCAAGTGTTGAAACGACTTTAGGGAAGAGAGGAAGAGAAAGATCGGTCGATGGTAAGGTTTATTTTTCTTTTGGAGGGAGCATGAAAATGTTGGAAATTCAGGATCAAGTAGCCAAATTTGGAGAGGAATTTAGGGAATTTCATTTCCATTCTCCTCTTCTTCTTGATACTCTCTTTCTCAGAAGTCGATCTTTGAGGACTAACTCATTGGTGAGTTCAACTTTCTTGTTCAGGTCATCTTGCCTTGTCCCCCAGTAATATGTGTTCATTGTTCTCTCCATCTCAGTCCATGACTTTTTAAAGTGGGAGAGATTTTGTTAATCAAGTCAAATTTCTAGCGGATTTTCTCTCTGTATTTTCATTTTATCAAACTTTTATCTCTTTCTTGATTTTTCTTCTCAAAGTCATGGCTTGTGACTTGTATATAGGAATTTGAAACCCTTAATCTGCTCTACAGTCTTAGCCTCATTACGAGATCTCTTAACATGATTTTAAGGAGTGCAGGAATCACGATCATCTTGGTTGTTGTAAAATGACTCATGGCTTTCGATTTTAGCTTTTCGATGAATCTTGATCCCCCATCTCATTTAACTCTTGAACTTCTCCTGCGGAAGCTTCAAAATTTCCTTAAATCTGCTCTCTCTTCTACTCAAATTACCTCTTCCCGTTGTTGATCTCTTCTTTTCATCTCGACATGTGTTTCTTCTTTTAATTCCTCCTCTTCTTCGATTTTGATCCCTTCTCTTCAATTCTTTTTCATAAACCTCTTCTCTGAACTTTTGCTGGAGGTTCCATTTCTCTTCTCTTTCTTCCATGCTCTTCTGAATTGAACTGAGCATTTCCATTATTGAGTTATTGCCCTGAGCTCCCCTTGAGCTTTCTCCAGGTTCTCTGAAATTACTGTTCCTTCTTGGGGGAGAGCTGGCCAGTGGGGTTGAGAAATCTATGGGGCTTCTATCTTCTTGCTCTCTATCCTCTGGAAACATAAAAGTATCCCCTTCTTGATGTGCTTCTAGATTTTCTTCTCCCTGCTCTGCCATCAGAGAAGTGTCTTCTTCCTGTGTTGCATTTTCATTTTCATCTTTTGAATCTATTTCTACTATGACCCCCTTTTTCTTTTGATTCTTTGGCCCCTTGCTTACTCCCGTCAGAGTGAGTGGTGACATTTTAGGGCATTCTTCTTCTTCTTCCCATGTTCCCTTCACACCAGCCCTAATACACAACCTTGTGATGGTTGCTGGATGAGGGATTAAACCCCGTTTATTACCATCATGATACCTCATTATAGAATTTTCAATAACTGTCCCAGCATCAATCTTGTATCCTTTCAGTATGGCATAGAGAAGGATTGCTTCTCATCAGGCAAACATGGTAGGACCGACAGAGGATAAGAAATAAAACCACACCTTTGCCTCCTCTCACACCCCCGCTTCGTGGTCTGCTTCTCATTTTCCTCTTCCATTGCCCTTTACCGTCATAATTTTCTTTCGCAGTTTCTCACTGATAGTGCTGTTTATCGCTTCTTCTTGAATTTTTGATCCATTTTCTGTCCTTCCATCCCCATACATCTCATTAATAGTCTTTGCTCCATAATGCACCATTCTCTCGACATACAAACATATATCTTTCTCCCAACCATTGAGTAAAATTCTCGATTCACTCGCTGCATAACCGCACCTTTGATGTTTCGCGTAATTCCTCCCACCCTCGTTGCTCTATCAATCCTCGAACGGTGAGATGAGTTGCTTGAAACTCTTCCTACAAACCTTTTCAAAGATAGTGCTTTTTTTCCAGACGGAGAAAGCTTCCTTCCGAGACGAACTTCGCTCTCTTCTTCTTCTTGTTAAGTGCTTTTCCTTTCTCCTCCGTTGTTTTGTCACTCTTTTTGTTTAACTTCCGTTGTTCCGACAAATGTTTCCTTTTTAGGTTCCGCATGAACTTCCTTCGCCCGAGTATACTCTCCATGATTTCGCCGTGTTTAGGACGAGGGTTGAAGGTTCGCCATTGTGAGAAATCTAAGGTTTTGTGAAGAGTTCGGTTTAGGGGTTTGCAAGAGTAGAGAACTAGAGAATATATGAAACCTAAAGGTTGTATTTGCTTCAAGAGAAGAGATGATAGGAGGGAAGTTCAACAGCTTGCAATTCAATTATTATCAGGCTCTTTATCGCTTTCATTTATTTCGCGCTTGTCAGGACTTCTCTACTTCACTTTCTTCACTATAAATCATTGTCTAATTAGCACTACAGTCACTTCAAATTTGGCAAACTTTTTTCTTTATGTCGCGATTTTTAGTTCGTTGTCGCGACATAAGTAACCTGGTAGAGAAAGCATTAGGTCACATCAACATTGATGAAGACGAATATCGGACTCTTCACCAATTCTTTTCGGAGGGAATGGTTCTGCTACACCTTAAAATATTAATGACTCACTTATGTCGCGACCTCAGTTGATGTCGCGACATAACTTTTGGTTGTGACCCGTCTCTGTCCTTCCTTCACAACTAAGTTGCGACTTCAACTTTGTCGCGATCCGACTTTCGTCGCGACCTAACTGCACTTCGCTCTAATTTTAATGATCGACATCTTTTTCACTTCTTATTAATTTGCACACTCTTAGCATCAATTTAATCATTCCTATAATAATAACACCAAAAATGTATCTATTCATTTCATAGAATTTGTTTAGGAGAAAAGTACTCCCTTTTTCCTCGTCATGTTTTCTTCTCTCGCAGTTTCGCTTCGAGATTTGTTCAAGTCAGTTCCTTTTCTCCTTCCTCGGTGACAGATAAGCACTCTATAACATTTCATAAAGGATTCAATTAAACAAAATTAACTTCTCAAGTACTAACTAATTGCTAAGAACCTAAGAAAAAATAATCAATGTGAATTATATAAAAAAAATTATCAAAGTCTAAAATCAGAAACTAAAATCGTAAACTAAAATTTGGCGGGTCGCTTCTCCCATCAACAAGCCGCTTTGAGTCCTTAGTCGACTTGTTGTTTTGATTCTTCTCTCTCAATAAACCAGCTTGAGCTCTTCCTTTCCTCCTCATTTGATACGTTTCGCCTTTGTCCATTGACTTTAAATTCTTCCCCCAACACGTCTTTGCAAATATCGCTTCCAAATGTAGTGCTTGACATCACTGTATGTCCACTATTTTACTTAACTGGAAATAACTTCAATATGGAATTAAAAAGAAGAACCTGCTTCTCCCTGTTTCAACTCTTTCGTAATCCCATCTGCCATTTCTTTGTTTTGTCCTGTATATTCTAGTTACTGTCGTAGGCTTCATTGGCTTCCTTCCAGCTTCATTCGGGCCAAGTGCCTCTTCCTCATAGCTTTAAAATCAAAGTTCAACTTTGATGGCCTATAGCTTTGGTCTCCAAAGCTTCAAGAGGTAGATGACATGGTTCGCTAAAGACAACTATGTATGGGGACATTCACTGAGTGAATGCCTGTTGTGTCAAAGTGCATCATCGTTTGAAGACCAATCTTCCCGTCAACTACGCCTTTCCAGATTCTTTAATCTCCTCTCGTTGGAAATCTCTGTCATTCATTGTCCGGGATGATAAGTTGACTCCTTATATGCTTGATCCCATACTTGCTCATGAGTTTTGTAAATATTTTGTTTGCAAAATATTTCACTACGATAGTTTCGGGGTGTTCCAAATCGCTTTCAAAATATTCTTTTGTAAGAAACTCAACCCGTATTAGCATCATTCCTTGACAAGCCACTGTCAGCACTCTATTTGATAATCACCACTGAAGAGATGAGTTTCAATGATGGTGGGAAATGGTCCCATAAAATCTATTCCCCCATACATCAAAAAATTTGCACCACCATTATACCTTTTAGGGGCATTTTTATTTATGTCATGATATTTCCAATCTTTTTGGCATCTATCACACACTTGACCTACCATTCAGCACAATCTCTCAAGATAGTGGGCCAATAAAATCCGCATTGAGTATCTTGTGAGTCGTTTCTTTCTCCGTAAAAATGCCTCTATATATGATGCATGTGTATCTTATTAAAGATTTAAGCATTGTTCACTGCACACATCTTCCGATAATCATGTCGCACCTCTCTTTTAAATAACAAAGGTCATCCCGCATATAGCACTGTTTACCGAGCTTTCTTTTTCGTTGGTAGCTTAAATTCTTTATGAAACTTACCCCACAAGCCGTGAACGAGCAATATCGCACCATGGAAAGCTGAATGACACCTTAAACAAATTGCTCATCCGGGAAGTTCTTTGTTAATTCGCTCCTCCTTCTCATTGCTTTCATTCCTTCTACTCGACAAGACAGCTATCACATTGTCACACCCTTTTATCTTTAATTTCCGTGATCAAACTTTGCAAAAGAGCAAAGACTCCACCTTATCGGGCCTCGCTTAGCTTCCTTGACACGATATTCACGGTCGCATGATCTCGTGTGAACTATAACATGGATCCCAAAATGTATGGCCTCGAATTTCTGCTGCAAACACTATGGCTGGGGCATCTCCTTTTCAGTTGTGGGAATGTTTTCTGTGCTTCATTGAAGGTTCTCGCTAGCATAATATATGGTCAATATTTTCTTTTTACCCCAATACAGCCCCCTATTGCGAAATCAATCGGCATCACACATTATTTCAACTCGATCCCATTCGTGCAAATGCATGATAGGTGCTTGGAACCATCTCGATCTTTGATTTCTTCAAAGGCCTTGGGTGTAAATCACTGTACCAACTCAGGTCCTTCTCCGCAATCCGCAGATGGTCTCGTTATTTTTGAGAAGTCTGATGAATCTCCTATAAAACTAAAGATGTCCCAAGAAACTCCTCTTATCCCCTTATCAAGCAGTGAGGTGCAAGAGTTTCATACCTGTAAATTGGATTGGTCCACTTCTAGCCCCGCAGCTATAAATTTTATGACCAAGAACAACACTCTTCATATATGAAATGGCATTTTTCCCAATTTAGTGCTAGTCAGTTTGTTCTCGCATCTTTGGGGGCAATTTTTTCCAGTTGTTCAGACATTGTTCAAACTGACCCATACATCGTGAAGTTATCCATAAAATTTCCATGACTTCCTCAACCAAATCTGAGAACATCATGGATCATACATCGAAAGTAGCAGAGGCTTAAAACAGCCCAAATGACATCCTCTTCATAACACAGTAGCAGTGTGAATGGTCTTTCATCCCCGTAATGGGTAACTCAAGGTAGCTCGAATACCCGCTCAAGAAAACAAAATGAGTGGTGTCTCTAATCATTCCAACATCTGATCCATGAAGGGCAAAGGAAATGATCTTTCCGCCGTCAGAATGAACACTTTCCCGTAATCAATGCATACTTCCATCCTCACCGTTTGCTGGAATTAATTCATTTTTCATTATGGATCACAATAAATCCACCCTTCGAACCACATGGACTGGGCTAACCCAAGGACTGCCTGAAATTGCATAGATAAAAACTTATTTCAACCATTTTGAGCACCCTTCCTACTTCTACTTCTTTCATTAATGATTCACTTCCTTTTCGATGTTCAATAAATAAGGCTTTGCATTTTTCCCAAAGAAGATTTTTGTGCATGCATATTGATGGATCAGATACCTTAACTCTTCAATAGACTAAGCTATAGACTCCTTATGATTCCTTAAAATTTCCAGCAACTCTGTTCCTCAACATCACTGTGTCTAGCAGAAATTATTACTGGTTTACTCTTTGGCAAGTCTGTGTAAGCATACTTTAAATGACTTGGCAACTCCTTAAACTAGCCCTCTTCACTGCTTCATGAAATTCCTTTCTTCATTTTTGTCTCCTTTTTTTCATCCCATTTTGTTCAAGACTCATCACTTTTTCAAGAATAACCGATAAAACAAAATCAATCAAAACCTTCAAGATACCGGAAATTCATCTTTTTTCTCATTGATTGAAAGCCACATACAATCATAGTAAAAATTAGAGTTGTTGACATATACATTCTATTGACTTGATATCTTTCCCTTTCTATGTCTAAATTCATCAAACTGACAGCCTGAAGTCATGGTTCTTCTGAACTCGAGTGAGAATTCCTTCAAAGATATCGACGAGAGTCGCCCAATTGCAAGGAATGGCCTTCCCAGCCAGCAGGGACGTAATCTTCCTCCATATCCAGATGATGAAGTCAACAGAAAATAAAATTTCCCCACCTCATTAGCACATCTTCTATGATTCCTTCAGGCTTTGCTGTGGTTCATCACATTCGAGGGTAAACAAGAAGGAGTAAGCTCCCCAAACTAACTTCGCAAATGTAATAGGGCATTAAATTGATATCAGCACTCGAGTCACGTAGCTTTCTCGAAACTCCAAACCTCCAATGGTGCAGTGGAATGGTGAAGCTCCCCGGATCCTTCATCTCTTTTCCGGGGTAAGTCTCTCTCGACACAACACACAAGTCAAGTGAGCCAAGTTCACAATTCCTTCTTCGCCACCTTCCTTTTGCTCGCATGTCTTTAAAAATTTTGGCCAAAGTGGCATCCGAGTCACCACTCGTGGAAAGGCAGTACTCCATCTCCACTTCAAAGGTTTTCAAAACCCTTTGCAAATTGTTCCTCTATCTTTGATTTCAGAGCATCAGGGAAATGGACCCAGCATTGTTCTGGGTTTCTTCTTGCTTCCTTCTTCTCCGACAAATGCTCCTTCCTTTCTTTCCTTCTCCGCTTGTTTCCTCTTCAAAGATTGTCCCGCCTCTTCCCCCCATTGGGTTTTCATCTTTTGCTGTCTTTTCCACCAAGTCTTTCCCACTTCTCAGCTGGCCAGCCCATGCAAGCCTTTCTGATTCTTCGTGGTCACTGAAAGGCATCTTTCATCCTGGTTTTGTAGGTTTAGGGCCAGGCTGTCCTATTTGTGTCTCCTGTGTTCTTGAGGGAGGCATTATGGTCTTCAAAAAATTTGAGAATTGGTATTGAGGCTTCCAATTCCTAAGAAACTTTTTTCATGGAGGTTTAATACTTCTTGTCGTCTCCCCTCCATGAACGCAAAGATTTTATCTTCAAATGGTTGAGCCCTCCTCACCACTGCTTTCTATTTTCACCTCCTTATCACGCCGTGAACCTTGGTATGCCGATATCCTCATTGGAGGATTTCACCATGCTCACCAGGAGGCCCTCCATATGCAGAGAAAAATGTTCCCGTTGTCAGACATACAGGCCGTGTTAGATTTATTTTGAAGCGATAACTGCCTCTGGGCACTTAACCTCTCAAAGATCATAAAACAGCCAAGCACATCAACACTCCTCTCAATAGTTCTCTCGACTCAGCCTTATTTCAGCGAGCAGGTGCATCTTCCTCTCTTGCTTGTCCATTATATTCCACATGGCATCTAACTTGTCATGGCTGTCATCTTCTCACCTCCATGACTCCTCTTCCTCGTCACTATTCTTGAAAACTCCGATGGTTTCATACGTATTTCGCCAGTCCTCAATCGCATCTCGCTCTTCAAAGACTTTACGCTTGAATGCTCCACAAAGATGAAGCATCAATAATGCCCCTGGGATGCATTTGTTCCGGCGCACATAGCACTGGCGTCCATCCGGTCTTCAAGTATTCCATGCATCGCATCTTCAGCCACAACTTTGAATCTCTCACATGCTACATAAAGGCTCTACTTTCCCCATTGGAACACAATGCGTATCTCCTCCTTCTCTCGAGGCAGTGACGGGGAAGACCCACCAAGTAGGCTTCTGCAAGCTCCTCCCCGTGGCATCAGAACTATAGTAGAGATTCATACCATGTGGTTGGTCAGATTCTTAGAGAAAAAGGAATAAATGCAATTTTATGACCTCTAGTCTCACCCCATTCAACTTCATCAGAGTATCCCTGGAGAAACCTTTCCTGCAGTGTTTCATTTGGGTCTTCA